>VSDK01020374.1:705674-803409 GCA_009767595.1 Symbiodinium kawagutii
GGTTCACAGACTGGTGGGTAACACCCTTGAACTTTTGATTTCCTGCGACAATCTGCCAGCGCAACTGAAGTTTGAAGCCTTCCATGTATTCGCGACCAAGGAAGAGGCCGTGTACATTCTTGATGCCACCAAACCTCGCATTTTACGGAAGGACCCCACTGGGATGGAGCCTATTGTGGCGGTCGAGGATCCGCACAAGCTGGAATCGGACTGGGAAAGTTTCTGCATGACGGACGATGGTAAATTTTACCTTGCCCAGGGACGAAAGGTGTGGACTTTCTTTCTTGATGATGCAACTTGGACTGAAGTACTGGAAGTTCCGAAACATGTGGGGATTACCGATTTGCTGGTTCAGGGCAAGTCACTGTATGTGAGTAGGTGCTATACTGGTAAGCCAAGCGATTGCCCTGCAACGGGGGTCTATGAATATTTGCTCCCTGAGTTCCAGTTTGAATGACAAGCATGGCTGATTTTTTGCGACCGTTGTTATGCTCGACTTTCCGATTCTCGGCCATAGCCTCTCCACTTCTCACACAAAGTGTGCCGAGCAGCAGATAACATGAAGCTTGGAGAGATGCTGCCTAAAGCACATAGAATGGAGAAGGTTTGCGCCGTGATAAGTGCAGGTGGCTGCCTGTGCTTGTGAATGTCCTCTTGTCATTTATTTTGAAATAAAGGGTTTTAAGATGTTGTTTGGTGTTTTCGTTTCAACTTGTTATTTACAGCTTGCTACATTTTACTACTTGACGGTTCATCCCAGTGAGTAAGTCGGCTTAACCCTGCAGTTGGCTGAGCTGGTTTGCCTTCTTCAGGAACAGTGATTCGCTCGCTAGGCCTTGTATGAGATCCTATTGCTGTCCCCAGGTGTTGCATTTCTGGGTCGAGCGTCGTTTGGCTCTGGGATAACCACCCAGTAGAACAAACCGCAAACAAGTTTGACTGTTCTTGGCCAACAAACCGCAAACACGGGTCCCCTAGGTGTAACTGCTTCTTGGGGCGATGCCGTGTCAAAATTCTTTAGCCTAGTGCAGTTTCCCTTTTGAAAAATCATTCATGGGATTTGGTTGCAAGAAACAGGCTTGCTTACCATCATCATTTCATGCAGTTTCCTTGTGTGTTTCCTAGAAACTGTTGGTTGGTTCAAGTTGGTTCAACCAATTAATATAATAAATATGCTGGTGGTTTACTAGCTTCAGCTGGTTTCGAGCCTTGGATTTCTATGCCTTGGTCGCAGGCGGAGACCCTTGGCAGACGGGTTTTGGTGCCTTGGCATGGCACAGAATAGTGGGGGAATGGCTGATGGTGAGCTTTGCGTATTGATGGTTGGCTACCCATCTGATAATGGCTTGGGATGCTTAACAATGGTGGTTTATTTCAGCCGCAAGCTGTTGCGCTCGATCATGTTCAATCAATTCGCAGAAAAGATGGCTGGATCAATGTCAAACACGTCCTCCCCTGCAAAAGTTTCCGTGGGGGGGGGCACTTCGCATTGATGAGGACCCCCAGCGACAGGAGGGTCGTGTCAGAAAGATTCGGTTCTTGAGGAGTTTAACATGACATGAAAAGGCTGCCAGGCGTGTGACATGGCCTTGGGCCAGCACGGTTTGCATGTTTCATATCGGGGTTACTCCTCGCAAAATGTCAAACATTTCATTTTTCCTCTCCCAAATATTTTCAGCTGAAGCTTTTTGCTTTCAGTTTAGGATAGTGCTTTCTTAATGCGAAGCCCTGGCAAAAAATAGTGCTTTCGGTAAAGCTCCGGGCAACTTGTATCCCAACTTGCTGGCAACAACTTTCCCAGGCGAGTTTCATGGGCCTGGTATTGCTCACTGCCGGCCCTCGCCGCAGCCGCGGGGCGAGTGGTCCGCCGCCACCGGTGCGGAAGGGAGTGGGACGTGGGGCGGGCCTCATCTGAGTTTGACGACTCAGATGGTGATGGAAACCGACCAGCGAGTACATGGTTCGGCTTACCATGTTTTACCTATTGAGAATTCCATTGGCATGTTCGGTTTCAGTTGAAAAGTTATGTTGCTATCCTTAGGGATGTAATCCATGTTATATATAGATTCATTTGTTTAACCCAAAGATGACCCTGGGGTCGTTCAAGACCTGGCCCCATAGAGTGAAACCATCCAACCATTGGAGGCTAGAAGTTGGGCCCCCAGCGATCCCCAGCGTCCCTCCAGAGGTGCCTCCGGGCAGAAGCATGACCCTAGACCAGACACCGAAGCAAGAATCGGTGGTTTTTCACATCTCAAATTCCCATGGGACTGGGGATGATCTACAGGTTTAAACCAGTCAAAGCCATGTTAAAGCCATTGGGACTGGGGATGATCTACAGGTTTAAACCAGTCAAAGCCATGTTAAAGCCATTGGGACTGGGGATGATCTACAGGTTTAAACCAGTTAAAGCCATGTTAAAGCCATTGGGACTGGGGATGATCTACAGGTTTAAACCAGTCAAAGCCATGTTAAAGCCATTGGGACTGGGGATGATCTACAGGTTTAAACCAGTCAAAGCCATGTTAAAGCCATTGGGACTGGGGATGATCTACAGGTTTAAACCAGTCAAAGCCATGTTAAAGCCATTGGGACTGGGGATGATCTACAGGTTTAAACCAGTTAAAGCCATGTTAAAGCCATTGGGACTGGGGATGATCTACAGGTTTAAACCAGCCAAAGCCATGTTAAAGCCATTGGGACTGGGGATGATCTACAGGTTTAAACCAGTCAAAGCCATGTTAAAGCCATTGGGACTGGGGATGATCTACAGGTTTAAACCAGTCAAAGCCATGTTAAAGCCATTGGGACTGGGGATGATCTACAGGTTTAAACCAGTTAAAGCCATGTTAAAGCCATTGGGACTGGGAATGATCTACAGGTTTAAACCAGTTAGAGCCATGTTAAAGCCATTGGGACTGGGAATGATCTACAGGTTTACCATGGTTTACCCATGTGAATTGAGAAATTGCCATCGCCAACTTCAGGAGGATGAGATTGTGAAAGTCATTGATGGGGACACGGCCGCTCGGAAAGGTCCATCGCTGCTTCATTTGAAAAACATAAATCGGGGTCAGCTCGTGGTTTCCCCCATGAGCGGTGCACTCCAAGTGTTGGCCCCTGGCCTGGAGGAAAACATTGAGCCCTGACACCCGATCCTGCAAAATTTTGGCAGCCTGAGGTGAATTTGCGCTTCGCTGGACGATGTCGCTTGATTGGTGTAAACACACCCGAGACTGTAGCCCCAAGGTCCGGGATTTCCGGGGATTCGGGGCATACTGAGAGCAGCAACATAGTCTGACTATAAATGTTTGGGGGAGGGGACATGCTTTTGGTTGCATGATGTGGCATGGGTTGGTCAACATTTGCGAACACACTTGGTTTGATTGGTACTTTAAACATTCCGCTCACGAAGGACAGTGAGATACCTGAGTAAGAGTACAAATCTGTCGGCATTGTGATTCAGATTTTGACAGGGTGGTTTCACATAAGACAGTCACAAGGAAATATTCGAGGCACCTCGGGCCGGTGTGCCTAGCAACCAACGACAAACACAGAAGCGCCGGACCCTTTTGTGGCGACCTTTGCAGGCAAAAAGAGGGAGCTCCGCCAGACTGCTATGGACCTGAAGCATCTGCTTTGACCAAGAGTTTGTGGCTTGTCGAAAGGGTCCAACCATGGAGGTTGCCACCCAGCTGAAGCCAGCTGCTCTCATCACTGTAGGGTGGCAAAAGGTCTCAACCATGGAGCAGCAGGGTTTCGGGGTCCTGGAACAAAAGGGACCGTAAACCTGATGGTTGGGTTCGAAAAATGTTCAAAAAACAGAGAGTTTGAAGCACTGAGGTTGCCGCCTGGGACCAAAGTGAAAGTGGAACTGGACGTGGAACCCGTGGACAAATACGGGAGGCAGCTGGCCTACCTCTACAGGCTCGGCAGCGCTGTCATTCAGGCTGAACGCAGTATTTTCTAAGCCATCCCCCCCACGAGTGCACACATGCTCCTTTCGCTGAATGAAGAGCATGCATGTTCATAGATACGAATAATATTACGGGCCCAGAAGTGAGCCTTGTCAACTGTTCAAAACCCTGCGCAGGCCCGTTGTTTTGAAATTCTGAGAATCAAGAAACCCTAACCCTAAACCCTAAAACCCTAAACCCCAAAACCCTAAAACCCTAAAACCCTAAAACCCTAAAACCTTAAAACCCTAAACCCTAAAACCTAAACCCTAAAACCCTAAACCCTAAATCACTGCGTAGAGCCAGTGTTTCTCACTGATTCTTCGAGCAATGTTCAACACGCACAGACAGGGCAAACCACGGGGTCTGTGCGTAATATTAGATATTTTTAATGATATATAATATGTTTGAGTGCGATAAAAAAGCCAGGTGTGGTTGTCATCTAGTTTCAGATTTTTGTCTCATGGATTTGGTGACTTACTGTTCATTAACACCACTTTTTCTCCAGGTTCATTGCAGCCCAGGTCGCAGGACCAGCTGTTTTTGAATGCGGAGTTGGTGAAGCAAGGCGCTGCGAAGCGCTACAAGGTGGCACCCAACGTCAAGTACGATGCCAAGTTCGTGGCACTGGAGAGCTGGGTTTGGGGCCGATGGTGAAAGTGGTGTTGAGACATGACCGGCATCCCGCTGGGACTGTTGTTGATGCTGATTCTTTGTATATTATAATTATATATATATAACTTTATGAGTTCCCCTTGTTGGCTGGGATGTAGGCATCCAAAATCTTGCAGGACCGGTGGGCGGGATCCAGGACCCCCTTCCATTGTTCCGTAGAGTTCGTTGCAACAATAGCCCCTCGCTAAGTTCATGCAAATGATGGGCGGTGCGCAAAATAAGATGAAATAAGTTGGTTTAATGTTGGTATGGGTTTGAAAGTGGAGTGTCTTTGTCCTTGCGGTGCTCCAGCCTGCACGGGGTCCAGGATCCAAGTCTAGCTTACATGCAAGGGCAGCGAGCGAGATGAAAATCCAATATTGTCACACTTGAAAGAAAGCAAGGCATAGGTTGCTTGATGTGATTTGCTTGTTGGAATGTAACCGTGCAAACCCTAGAGGTTTTGGCATGCTATCAATGATGACAGGCGAGCACTTTTTCCCGACATGTACGTTCAGAACGATTACCTGCCTATTACCATACTCAACTGACAGCAGTGTGTCCTGGGGCCAGGGGGCAAGAGCTGTTACAGCACACAGAGTGTACTACTGTACTACTCTGTAATCCTGGCGAATTGCATGTCATGACGGCGCGCAGGCATCAGGTGTTGAACGAAATGTTTGTTTGTAAATTGGAGTGGGCCGTTTGATGGTGCCTATTGTGCTGTGTGGGTTTGCAACTGCTGCAAATGGCAAGCTGCACTACCCAAGAGCATCCCAGATACCAGGAGAAAGAAGCCAAAGCTGCGGGCAAGGGTCTTTGGGGCGCTTGTGCATCAAAGGCTTCCACGGCCCCAACTCCGGCAGCTGCAGGAAGTGAGGTGGGCGATTCCAGACAGCAAGGGTAGCGGGTTGGATATGCAGCACATCCTGGTTGCTAAGTGTTAGACACAGAATCTCTAGTGCGGCTGTTGCATCGGTAAATTCATCGAGCATCTCGGACTTTCACCATCTCAGCGTTCAGGCTCCAGCTAGATAAGATTTGCCGATGTTCGCCATGCAAACCTGATACATTGGTACACAGCAGAGAAGTTTCCCCACAGTTAGATGGCATGGCATCCCCAGCGTGAACAACCCTCGAAACACCATCATAAGATCGTGTGCTTCCAGCCGACCTTTGCAAAATGAGTTTCAGCCATTTTTGATTCGATTTTAGGAACCTCAAGCCATCAAAGGAACGGTAACAGTCACGAGTCTAAACCACGGTGTTTTTCCCAGCATTGGGGTCGTGAAGCTGTTGCGTGAAGTGTCCCGCTGTGCCCATGTCCGCTGTGGCGTGGGGCATTTCCCTGGCCTTCAACGGTGACGTCTCATGAATTTGGTGCTCTTGACGGCAGAGGTGACTGGGACCAGTTGAAGGGATTGGCGAATGATGGCCCCCTCAACATGGTCGAAATATGGGGCATGATTAGGTTCCATCCATCTCGTTCTATTTGTCTTCGTTTTTGAGTGGCAACCCGATTGCTTAGATTTATGAAACCCTATGTCCACTGCGGCACTCGTTCGATTCATGTCTTTTGAAGTATGCCATGTGCATGTGGGTTTTGGAACTGTGATCTCAGGGGTTGATCCAAGGGCGCCGGTTTTTTGCCATCTCAGATCTTGTAATGTATAAAGATGTGGAGGTTCATGGAAGTGTGGTCAGAAGGAGATTGTGTCAAAATTGATTTTCAGGAGTTTGCATACTTAGGGGCGCATACATTTGCACATGCAGGATCATACGGGTGTTCAGGTGTTTGCTGTTTGTACATTCACGCGCGTGCTCAATAATGCGCATAGATTCACGCAGGTGCGCTTGAATTTCTCAACTGCAAGCATACATCATGCCTAAAGACAGCGGCATCTTCAGTCTTTTATTTCTTGTTGAGCCTTTCCCGGTCCCTCGCGTGTGTTCCGTGTTTGGCCACCTTCAAATCAAGAATTACTTGGCAAGGTTCCGACACCATCGAGTTTGGGGTTATTTGGAGATTGGATGAATATACAAGTTCTACTTAAAACAGCCCCATGCATGCTGCTGATCAACATCTTTGCATCAGGTTTGCCAAATTACCATTAGATGATATTTGCGTATGTTATCATCGCCTGTGCATTTCAATTTTCAGTAAATATGTATATATATATATATATATTTATTCATTGATTTATTTATTTATTCATTTATTTACATTTAAATAAATATATAAATACATGTGTATATATATTGTGTTTAAATATATATATATATATATATATTCTTATACACATATATGTAGGTGTGTGTGTGTGTGTGCGTGTGTCAGTCCGCATGCATCAATTTGAATATGCTGAGTCTGTGTGTATACATGTATTTATGCACATGTTTATCTACATATACATGTGTGCACTCATTTTTATATATGCAGTTTCCTCACCTTGTTTCACTTCCTGGCCTGACGGCATCATCAATCATGATATCGAAATCCTCACATATATGATCAGAGAATCAACACAATTGCTTATAGAATTCTTTTTCTTGCTGGGTGCCCCAAGTTTTCGTCAGTGTTGCACCATGGTGGCAATTTCAGTGCACGAATCCGAAAATGCACACTGCGGTTAATAATTACCATGTATGCCCTTTTGGTTTGGAGTTATCGAGCTGTTCTGGCTGCTATGATTGAAGTAGCTAAAGGCAGCTATGTTTACAAGCCCAGACGCAGCTATGGCTGGTTTGTTCTCAGTATTATTGAAGTCATCGCACTGCTTGGCTCGCAGGAACTGGCACACCTGGTGGCTACGCAGAAGCTGCTGCTGTCCGAACAAGATCGTCGGGCCAAGCACATTGCCACAGTGCTCAAACCCGGCCCTGGAGACGCTTGGGCGCCATGGAAGGGGTGGCATGGGGTGGCAGGTAGTGGCCGAGCAAGAACTTCTGGGGCTGTGTGGGAGTAGCGCTCCCAAGTTTGCTTTGGGAAAGCCTGTCAAATCTGGGGAGCGTCATTTGTGTGTGTGTGTGCGTGTGTTTGTGGGAAACTGCAAGGCCCACACAGGTCAATTAGTTGGAGCATGCGTATGAAAACTTTGGCTGCTCGTTCTGCTATGTGGTGATGATGATGATGATGATGATGATGAGGAGGAGGAGGAGGATGAGGATGAGGATGATGAGGATGAGGATGAGGATGAGGATGACGATGACGATGACGATGACGATGACGATGATGATGATGATGATGATGATGATGATGATGATGATGATGATGATGATGATGATGATGATGGTGATGGTGATGATGATGATGATGATGATGATGATGATGATGGTGATGATGCTGGTGATGATGGTGATGGTGATGGTGATGGTGCTGGTGATGGTGCTGGTGATGGTGATGATGATGATGCTGGTGATGATGGTGATGGTGATGGTGATGGTGATGGTGCTGGTGATGGGGATGGTGATGATGATGATGATGATGATGATGATGATGCTGGTGATGATGGTGATGGTGATGGTGATGGTGCTGGTGATGGGGATGGTGATGATGATGATGATGATGATGATGATGATGACGATGACGATGACGATGACGATGACGACGATGACGATCCTGGTTCTCCTGATGAAGAGGAAGATGAAGGCTTACAACCGCCTCTTTGACCAGCCAAGAGGATCATTGCCCAATAGGCTTTGAAACATGATGATTGCGGCATGTGCATCACGTTAGGGAGCTTTTATTGGCCGGTCATTTGGCCGATCATCTGGCACCATAACTTAGTCTTCTTGGGGCAATTTTTGGCATCTGGAAGATCCTGGAAGGCCAAGCGTTTCCAAACACCCATGCCGTGTCATTGGCCAATGCGACCTCCATCCGTATTCTATTGTGTGTCCCCCTCACCCTAGACGGATTCCTCGTGCCACAACAAGAACCTCATGACTCATGAGGCTACTGCCGCTGTGGCAAGTAACGATCCTTCTCCTGTCCCTTCTTCTCCCTGAATTTTCAGAGCCATTCTCATCAACAACTGTCATCACCCAGCCGGTTTACAGTTCAAACGCTTGATGTCAGAAGTTCACACGAATGAAACCCCATGAGATCACAAGGAACTCGATGGAAACCCCCTTGTGGCTGAGGCCACCATCCGGGTTGGCGTTGTGGACGTAGGTGTTGGACGAGTTTCTGTTGAAGTCACCACCAGTGGAGAGGCAAATCTGCAAACGTGAGCCCGTCGAGATTTACTGGTATGGCTGTGGGTCAAAACCCCGTACCCCTGGTTCTCCATCATTAACCATAGTTTTCCTTATTGTTGTTGGTGGAAATCCCCCATTAGTTGGTTGATTTATATTGGCCCATAGCCATATTGAAATTGATGGAGGTTTTCAATAGACTCAACATCAGGTGAGTTCATTGTTTAACAATGGGCTCACTGAGGTTCTGATATAGTGCTTTTCTCAAGTCACAGGGGTACCCATCATCCATTTGTAACCATCTTTAATGATAAGCTTAGGGTTTTCAATCAATACGAGTTCAACAGTAAGTCCATTGAGAGGCTGAAGTTCGACAAACATTGCTCAATATTGCCAATGGCTTTCATTGAATGTTTTGAGCAACTGGATATTCCTTTTAAGGAGACGTCACCAAAATTGTAATTATAGCGCATAGTTTGTGATTGTAATTCCAGATTATGACTCCCAGCATCACAGGTAACTTTCCATTGTTGGGTTTATTTGTCTAGGGGTGCAGTACGGATCAATGCAGGCCCAATGGGAAATTCACAGCACAGCTCATCGTGTGCCTTGGCCATCACGATTACTGTACTGTGATGATTTCATAGGTCAATACGGCAGTGGGTCAAAACCCCGTACCCCTGGTTCCCCCATCATTAACCATAGTTTTCCTTATTGTTGTTGGTGGAAATCCCCCATTATTGGTTGGTTAATATTGACCCATAGCCATACCAGTAACTTTTTGAGGAAAATCATAGCAAGATTTGATAAGAATTTGGTATGTCAGGTTGGTGAAAGTTTTGTTCTGATATTGGATGACTTGGGGGTACCCCCTCATATGAGCTGATTGTTATCATATGAAAAACAGAATGCAGTCAGCAAGTCCCTTATGAGCTGTCCAGGAAAAAAATGGATGGCTGTAGGGTTCTGAAAGGCTTGTCGTACCCGCTTTTTCACCTAGCTCGATTACTTTTCTGAGGTATCCAATGGTTTGAGGGTAGGCAATCTCCGCGAATAAATGAATACATAAGCCTGCCTGGGTTTGGATTATTGAAACTGCTTTCTACTATTCTTGAAAAGCGTTGGGTAGTTGACAACTCTTGAAAGGATTATCAACCGTTACTAATATGCAGCAGAAAGCACCATCCTTACATGAATGTGTGCCTATATGCTTGTCCACTTCGGGCGAAACGGACCACTCAAGCTACATCTGGGTACATGGGGTTTTGCCCATGGACGCATGTGCAACCAACAAATAAGCCTGGTAAGAAGACCATAGCAAACATGGTTGGTTCTCATCCCATGCTATGAACTACACACCGTCATTAATCGTTCCCAAACCTTCCTTAACCCGTTGACAGCCACTGTATAGCCACTGTAGGTCATGATTAGCCACCAACCCAGGGCTGAGGTACCCATGGACCCTATCATTGTGTTGGGATTGCTGATGGGAAGTGTTCACCTTGGGTCCAACCCAGGACAGGGGTTCACCCAAGACTTCTTCCCCAGGCAAGGATCGGATGATCCGTTTCCTAATGGGATAGCCAGTTGGGAAGGTCCAGCTGTTAGTTTCCAGGAGGCTTGTCTTGGTTTGGTCAGCCAACATCATATATTCACAATCAATCACTATAGCTCAACCATCATGACCCATAGTTAAGCATCATAGTTAACCACCATAGTTCATCATCATAGTTAATCATCACGGTTGACCATTACTAATCCAATTCATTAACCATAGTTCAGTTCAACCATCATGACCCATAGTCAACCATCATGCTTGACCATCATAGTTAACCATCATGGTTGACCATCACAGTTAATCATCGTGCTTGACCATCATAGATAACTTAGATAACCATCATGGTTGACCATTATTAACAACCTATTGCATAAATTATGTATTAATAACCATCATTATGACTAGTTGACCATCGCGAATGATGATCAACAACTATCATTGTTAACGAATGGTTAACCTATCCGTTAATAATAGTTAACATGGTTGATTTAACCATTATTTATTAACCATTATTTATTATAACAGATGATTGTATCGTTATTAACATGGTTGACCATTATTTATTAATACCATCATGGTTAAGCACAACCTCTTCGCGATTGCAGGTGGAGCTGAGCTCGGCGGATGTGCAGCTGGAAGCCTTGGCACCGACGCCGCACGTGGAGTTGCTGTTGGCCATGCCTAGGCCGAAGGTGCGCACCTGCAGCAGCAGGGAAGGGCTGGGAGGCTGTGAAAACGTGATGGTGAGCTCGGTATTTCGTAGAAAATGATCAGTGGTGGACCATTGGTGATGACAGTTTGTGGTAGATGATTGGTGATGATGATGATCAATGATTATCAATGGTGATCAGTGATCGCGTGATGCTGGACCATTTTCATGATCATGTTGATGAATAGTGGTGATCCCAGATGAGTATGTCTTAGTTACGGTTTGAGTACACAACTTGTCAGCGGGATGGTGTTCGCAATCAGGCCATTTTTGTGCATTTGTCTATGCAGATGATGATTTATGAAGTTGCGGAATGTGGGAGGTGTTGAAGGCATGCAGGCAAATATCAATGTCATGATCATTGATCATTAGCAGACGATCCACGATGTAACATGTGCAATCATAAGCAGGTAACCAGGTATTGTATGCTAAAAATAGGAAGGCAGACATGCCACGACTCTGTGTTTTGACCCTGGGTAAAGAGCGTTTACAGACGGCCACGTAGTAAACCCGATAAGGCCCTTGATGACATGAGTTGCAGGTCACAATGGCCGAGCCAGCTGGGTTTTGGGAGGCTCCTTTGTTAATGTGTTGGACCATTGGTTCCTTCCCTCAATGCAAATACTCGTGGATGGAGGTGGATCTGCCGGATCGGCATCATGAGAGAGATGGACAACTTCAAAAAGCCCATTGGGGCTAATTTCACTAGAACTTTCTTTGGGTTGTCAGCACTGCCGCCGATCCGATTGACTCCGGCATTTGTCAATTTGCAGGGTCTGAATGCCTCATCCAGATTCATAAAGCAATCGGTTTATATCATGGCCGCGTGAACATGACAGTGCTGAGAATTCATGAGATGTTGCTGGAAGATCTGGAAGCGAATTCTGGAACGTAAATCGAACATGTTGAACCATTCACATGCACATTCACATACGTAATTACGTAATATACCATACCCATCAGACATACATACTTACAGACGTACATTTGTTACGTATGTCCTTGTTTGTCCTCTTCAGGCAGATTCTGTCACCTGCATAGTCAGGTGGGCACACATTTGTTGCTGGTGTTCTACCCCTTGGTGATGGAGTACCCCACAGGTGACCAGGTAGGGGGTGCACCTGACTGAGTAGCAAGGTGATGATGCGCCTTTGGTCCGTCCTAGTGCCCTGGTCGCAAATCCATAAGCGGCCCGGGACGGGCGCAGGGATCTGATGCCCGTGGGAGCGCAGGTGTCTCCAAAACATTGGCACTCCAATAAGTTGGCTTTCATGGGCTTATGGTTGGTAACAAAGCGTAACAAGGCCCACAGAGAGATGATGGAGAGGAGGGAGGAAGGAAGGGGAGGGAGTTTAGCAACTTGGAATTAGTGCAAAGGCCAGCCCTTGTGGCTAGATGATAGTCCTTGAGTCATTGACTGTGTGGATGTTTTGCGGGTCATTCTGATGCATTCTAGAGATGAGGTGGTGGTCATCATCATCATCATCATCATCATCATCATCATCATCATCATCATCATCATCATCATCATCATCATCATCATCTTGACCCCTTGCTCAGAGCGGGAGATGTGATATCGGGACACCAATCCAAATACTAAAGCATGTTCATACAAGTAGCTGAAGATGCAAATGCAAAACATAAAAGGAGTGAAGCGACCGCTGAAACTTTCAATGTGTGTTTGCTTAACTTCCGTGCATTTTTTGTTTCACGACCTCTTCCTTTTCAAAAAACCGGATGCGGATATGGTGTTTGTTCACTTGCCAGTTTGACAAGGGCCTCCAAATTGCGCCAAATGCATCCAAATGCGTCAAAAGTTTTGGAAAGTTCTCGAAAGTTTGCGTTAGATCGAAGCTCTCTTTGTACAACCCTGGCTCGCATCAGGATATGTACCCCATTTTCGTTTAGCGATCTTGGTAAATTGATGTGCACGAGCTACTTTAGGATCTTGGCTTGTAAAATAAATACATCAGCCTCAAGCCAATAAAAGCGTAAAAAAGCCAAAGAACAGCCAATAATCGGATCACTTGGGATGATCTCCCAATCATCCCCCAACCCAATCTGCACTGCCAGGATTCCACAGGCAATCCCCAGTCGCATCTCCCAGGCTCAGCTGGGTTTGCGTCGCATCGTGTTGACCAATGCCTGGCGCGTGGAGAAGTCGTATTTCTCCTCGCATTCCACGGAGCCGAAGAGGTGGCGGGAAACTAAATGTGGGATGTATGCGTTGCACATATTTGTATCATATATATGTATAGTATACAGCTATAAGGATGTATAAGTACAAGTGTGAGTGTGTGAAGCAAACACTGCACAACAGTTTCTATATTGTTTTGTTTGTTGTTCCTCTTCGGTTTTAAGATTATTCTCCATGTTGATGGGGAGCGACTGCAATGATGGTGCTGGTGCATACGTAGGCACTTGCTCACTGACAGTGCACAATACTATTTCTCATCTAGCTGGGGCGTTCATCGTCCATTTTGCGAACTGCCAAGGAATGCATAGGAGTCAACAACCTGCCAATAGACTTATAGTCTAAAACTTAACCCACCAACAAATACAACTATCAGCCCCTAGAGATACCTGCTTGCTCCCCTTACCATGAAGAGAAAACCATGAATGACAAGTCGCTGATGGAAGATGCAGAATGATCGGTTAGCAACGCCTCTTAATCTGTGTCAACCACTCATTGCTTGAGAGTTTGTGAGAGGGGGCAGCCTAGCATTTAGATGTTTGATGATATATTGATATATGTGCCTTTTTTGCCTGCAGGCAAGGGCTTATTTGCATGCAAGGGTGTCGCGCACAAAATCAGAGATACATGTACACACTAAACTGTGAACATATGTACATGTGCAAAAAAAAAAAACGCAGTACGGCGTGCACGCGCACGAACAAATGTAGAAAGGTTTGCATATGCATATGCGCACGCATTTATATATATATATAGATAGATAGGATGATAGATTTATTTTTTCTATTTGTCTATTTATCTATCTATGTGTTTCTTTATCTATTGTATCATTTTTAGTCATTTATATATTTTTAGGTTCTGTTTAAATGTAATAGATTGTACATCTATTTATTTGTATATTCATTTTTGTATGTATGTATGTATTTATTTGCTCATTGTTTAAATATAAACCCTCTGGACGCCCTAGCAAAAACAACATGTTAAAAATATATATGCACGCATATGTGTGTGTGTGTGTTATGTTGTGCTGTATTCCGTTCTTGTTTGGATCTTGGCCGAGAATAAGGGAGTGATCGAAGCCGCAAATGATGCTTGTTTTGACAGATAAGTTACTATCCATTATTGATGATCTATTAATGATAGTTGTTATTAATCATTAATAGTGAGTGGCGTATTAAACAATAATCATGATAAATTAATGGTTAATGTATAACTAGGCCAGTATATCATGATTATAATTATGCGTGGCTACTGAGTAGTGCCTGATTGATTTATTCATTATCATCGACTAATGGCTTAGAATTGACATGAAGATGAATGATCACGGGCATCCATTGCACCCGGTAACCCTAATCCCCTTGATGCTTCAGCAGGTACACTTCAGAGCTTCTGGAAGGCTTGGAGCAGGCACCTCCAACGAGTCCCTTTCGGACCTTCCACGGCTGTTGGGATGGTGGTGTTTTTATAATTTTGATTTTCAAATCTACCAACAAATGGTTCAGTATGTTCTTTTATGTTTAGAAAGTCGTTGGGTAGGGCTTAGAACCCAGACTTTTCTCCACTGGTTCAATAGATACTCAGACTTTTTGGAGAAACGCGGGCTTTGGGGTTCATGGTAGAGGTCACCATGTTCCTTCCTTTCAACATGCCCTTTAAACTTCACTTGTGACATGGTATGCAAAAAACATCAACCTCGTTGGATAGGACGGTCATCAGTTGGGGGGCCTTTGTGGACCACGTGGCATTGGTTTTTTTCTTACAGCATCACGAGGTGACCAGCTTCGACGGCTGATGTTTCACAACGTAGTACCTTTGTCAGTTATGGCTGATGAGCATAGGTTCATTTGTATGTGTTTGCTTCATCATTGTTGCTGACAAGAATCATCATATAGCAAATCCAGATGTAAGTTATGAGCCATGCTGCCAATACTTCATTTCTCATCTGTCAACCATCGAACAGGCTTGTTGCCTTTGATAGCAACCACTCCTGTCAGCTGCTAAGAGTTGAATCGCTGCACTCTTCTTGACGTTGACCAACAGTATTGCTATTCACCCAGCTGTCAATCATTGCTTTTCGTTCTTGCTGGTGACCATTGGTATCATTTTCGTGTTTGTATTAACCAATCATTAACTCATATCATTTTTAATCATTGGATATCGATATTGACCACGGGTTCGAACCCTGCTGCGCGCCACTCAATTGAATGTGTGTTGATATCAACTCGTATTTTTATGTATTTTTCAGACTATTTTTTTAAACAATAGCCACCGCTACTATTATTGGCTCATTGATTTTTATACCAACACTGATTGTTGTTCAGCTAGCTCTTTGCTGACACACCTAGGCATAATGGCTGATTCTCTCAGCTAGCTGTGCTGCACCGGAGGCTGTTTGCACCACATTGCCGGAGGTTCGCATCGAGATGAGGCTAAAGCCTTTCATCGAAGATCAGGCCGCAATTACTAGGTCATTGGATCTCAACCTCAACTCAAGCTTGCGTTTTGAATCATAAGCAGTCCAAAATTGAACATGCTCGCAATGACCATTACATTTTTTCAAAAGAAATGCCTTGGAAATCCTTGGAAATGGCTGCGGAATTTCTCATGCCACATGTCGCCAGCCAAAGGATACAAGCCATTGCCTCGGGATTCCCATCAGGGACAAATTCTTGGCCGCGCCCGGCCAGTGTGGATTAGTTGTTCCAAGGGGTTGCCAACCTTTTTGTAATTCTTTACATGGTTGTTGCTTGCAGAGTCCTGCACTGCTGTCAAACAGTCCTTCTGATATTGCAATGGTTCGGACATCCACCCTTTGAGAGGCTATTGGCCATGATCCCTTCCTAAAGTGTGGTTGCGTAATATCCTCACTACTCTTGGTTCGAATGCCGACCAAATACACCTGCAGATACACCCGGACATTGATATGTGCATGCACCCATTTACTTGTAAACTTTCGCATGCAGAATACGTACTGCCGATGCACACATATTCAAATGGATGTGTTTATATGTTAGTATTGTCCAATGTTGTTTTGGAACGTACACTGCATTGCAGAGTCCCGCATTGACACATGTTCTATGCCTATTTGTATTGATATGATGTGCAAATGCCCGTCGACTGCATACACTCATGGTGTACCCTCACCGGCGCGTTGAATCCCCCAGCGTCCTTGGTTGATCAACTGGGAGTGGGGTCCACAGCTGACTTACACCGAGCAACAGAGCATGGTAAGACCCAGCTGGGACAATCTTCGGGGTCCCTTCAAATCCATTCAAAGTCCTTCGCTCACAAGCATACGAAGGAACGCAATCACGAGTTCGCGTCAAGTCTTTGTGACCCAATACCTCAGTAAGAAACCGTATGCCCTCGTTGCTGGCTTCATTCCCATTACGCATGTAGATACATGCGTAGAAAGACACACACGCATACAGATGCATATATATATTGTATTTTATTATATTCTCATATTATAGTATATGTATTTTTACATGTATATATTTGTGTATTCATTTATATATTTATTTGTTTGTTTACTTATGTACTTATTTATTTATTCACGTATTTATGCATTTATTCACTTATCTTATTTTATTGTATTTGATTTCCCTTGCATTTATTTTTACATGTATATATCTATCTATTAATTTATTTCTTTCATTATTTGTTTTGTTTTTTACCTATGTTTATTCATCTGAAAAAACTTTGTGTTGATACACAAGAATATGTGCGTACGTGTTTGTGCATTTGCATTTGCACGCACATTTGCGATAGGACATACATATAGGTAAAACTAGGTAAGATGTTAAAACCATCGATTGTGTACGCACAAGCTTTCTTCTGTGTATACATACATATACACAGTTGCAGTCAGCATGCCTGCATGCACGACCGACCCCATGGCTCCCTTAGCTGCCACCTAGAGTCGCGCGCGGTAGGTGGACATCCTCTTTCCCAAGGATCGCTTCTTGCGACTCTTTTGTCACCCAGGCGAAAGGGATAGTTGCAGGCCTTGATGGAGGGGATCACCTCACGAGACTGAACAAAGATCAACAAAGGGTGACACTGAAAAACTGCAAGGGTCCCATTAAGGTTGTTGCTTTTCAGGTGGATTTGGGATTGTGCTGGAGTTGTTTGTACATGTTTGTCCTGGGTAGGATTTGTGAGCCCAAAGAAATGCAGATTTCATGCCAAAATCATTTTGATTTCACCCTGTTAATGGGTCTGGCAGGTCTAGGAGACTCCACGCCTTAAGAGATTTCTACCTGTGATGATTGACTCGTGAAACCACGCATGGACTTTGTGATGCTCCCAGGAGGGTGGCCCACATTCAAAATCGTGTTGCGAGCATGATAAGCACAAGGTTGCGTGCGCAACAACTGAATTGCTCAAATGTTTGCATTAATTGATGCTCCCGGCGTTTGACTGCTTTGGCAGAACCGTTTGGTGCCTGCTGAAAATGTCATTTCTCGCTGCCCTTGCTTTATCCATTGGTTGAGCAAGTGCCATTGAGTAGACGATGTCAAGATTGTTGGGTGCCCCTACGGCTCATGAGACCCCCAGGTTGAGATGCTTGGGGGCTGGCAGGTGATTGTGGGCTCCCCATGGCCGATGCCATGAAAGCTGCCGGGCGTCCCTACGGCACGCAGCGCGCCGTAGTGCTGGCTGTGGGGCCTGAGGGCGGCTGGGTGGATTATGAGGTGCAGATGTTCAAGGACCATGGCTTCACTCAGGTGGCCTTGCTGTCACGTGCTTCTTGTTGGTGCCGGTTGGTGATCTGATTGTTGTTTCGAGGGTCAAACATGGTTTCTACGGCGAAGGGAAAAGGTTGTGTCGTTCCCGCTTTTGCCAACCAAAAGTGGTACATCCTCAATTCCCTAAAATGATGGTGGTACCTGGTACATCCTACACCACTGGCTACCGAGGAAAGACCTGCTTTTGAGTACGCATGACTTCTGCACACCCAAACACCGGTGCAGACTACCCACCAGTGATATCATGTGATCTCCATACCTTTCAGGCAGGTCTTTGAGGCAATGGGAATTGATGTAGAGGTTTGCTGTGGTCCTTGGGAACTGTGGCTGCTGTTGTTGGTGAGAACATGCGAGAATTATCAACCACAAAACCGGATCAAATTCATTGATTGATTTCCTGTCCATCAAATCTCACCAAATTTAGTATCCCATGTTTGCCCCATACCTAATAGCATTGAGTGCATCAGAATTCTCGACATGTTTCCCATCATTTGAGGCAGCTGTGAAACCTGATAAAACATGGATAAGTCCTACAGCCCCCCGCTGCACAAGAAATGAACAACTGTCATCTCCACACCCCATGGATCCTTGGAGGTGAGCTTGGGTCGAAGGATTTTGACCACCGATGTGGCCATCATCTCATTGGCATCCTTGGCCCTGGATGCCCTGGCTGATCAGCGGCCTGTGGCACCAGATGCCTGGAGGGCGGCTGCCTGGCGGGCCATGGCCAAAATCGGCAGATGTTGCAGTTAGAATCTGCCAGGAGCTGCTACATTCGCGGAGAGCCTGCAACGGACTCTGAGAAGTTGCAGCCCCACTCTGCCGGTCGACCAGATTTTGGTGGTAGATTTGAACTTGTCGGAAGTCAGCATGGACGGCAAAGATAGGAGCTGGCGGTTCCCACTTCCAATGGGCAGTGCTTAGCAAAGGAAAATGGTGCGGAAGGAGACGCTGCTAAGGTTGACAGGAGGTCTGCTAGAGGTTTTATTTAGTCAAGTTTCTGAGATGTTACTGGCCGTGCTCATCTACAGCATGGCTGCTAGGGAAAAGCGGTCAAACCCTTAAGGCTGCGCATTCTCTGGCTCGGCACGCGGTCAGTTGTACAGTTGGTCGGTTGCGGTGATCCAATGAGAGTGCCTTTGCCTGGTAGTAGATGACCAATCAGCAACCATTGCGGGCAGCTAAACCCATTCAGAAACGTGTAATGCTCACCAAGGGGTGATAAATCATTCAGCAACCAGTACTGGCTGCCAGTTTCAACCGGAGATTGTTGCGCAACGAAGCGGGATGAGTGGCTGAACAGACTCTGTTGGCATGGCTCAAAGGCGACCAAGCTGAACGAGATGTGGTAGAGATATGCTTCGCTGCTCAGCTGAGAAGCCCAAACAAACCAAAACATGTTTTTTTGGGGGGGCTTGCAGGCTGAAAGATGCGATCCGGAACTTATTGGTTTCTTCTATACCGGTATATATATCTTTATATATGGACAAATTGAGTTGCCAAGAATGGATTTTCACGTAAGTAGAAGCTAAGAAGCTACCATGCTGTGTCGCACCATCAAGAGAGATTGTCTTTGAGGACAGTGCCAGGTTTGTCACTCTACATGGCACTAGCTTAAGATCTTGACAGTATTGCAACCTGCAGGTATACTACGGTAGAAGAGGCCGTGGCCATTTCCGTAAACAATGGTCACATATTCTTGCTGAGCATGATGGCTAGGGCATACCAGAGCAGTGTTGAAATGACAGCTGTTCCTGTAGATTTTGCCTACATCTGCCCAGTGCTCTGGTGGTCATCTTAGATGGTTCCGTGCGTGAGAGGTTGTTTCCAAGGATTTTGCCTTTGTCCACCGGATTCCGCAGCGGGACCGTCTTTCATACCCTCAACTGGGTCGCATGTTGATCCACTTTGTGGGTTTGGATGTGTCACTTATGCAGCCGGTCAACCTGCACAGGTGAAGGCCCTTGCAGACTTAAAGAAAACGACCTGCAGAGACTTCGCCAGCTACGCAGATGCGAAGGAACCGAGTGTGGAGTGACCAGCCTTGCTACCGGAAATCATCCACTTGATTGTTCCCTTGGGTTGGATGGACATGTCAATTCTCATGGACTGACCACCCCATTGAATGGTGTTGTTTCTTAGGAAGGATTCCAGTTGAGATGCCCATTGCCAACTTCCAGTGGAATATCCCGGCGTGGGCAGGCGTGGTTTGACAAGTACTTTCCTCAGTATGGCGACATCGCTGGCCTGGATGGCGATAAAGACGGCAAGCCCTGCGAAAAGCTGCTGAAGAAATGAGCCCCGGGGCTCCGGTCCCTTTGAACAGACCTGCTGGAGGCAGCCTTTATTGTTTCATGGTGGGGCAACCACCCCTCAGCCTTAGATAGCATCGCAACCTTGCTGATGTGCTGATGTCATCGATTTTGTGAATGTGTTGCTGTTTCAGCGTGATCTGGTGTCAAAGCGCATCGCGGGGAGGATGCTAGAGACAAATCAATTACTGAAAGCGGTTGGAAAAGGCACACCCGCAGACACTTCCTGCCACTCCCAATGGTTTAGATCAGCCAAAAGATCATCAAACATGTGCGAAGTAAGTTGCAATTCAATCCTGAAGTCATTCTTTGGATATTTTTCCAGGGCACACCGAAGCTGGCGCCAATCTATTTATTGGATGGTTTTGATCCGTCGTGTGGGCAATTTCTTGTGGCTCACCATGCTTGGGCGCACAAGAGGGCAGCGGTGAAAGTCTACTTGCATCATTTCCAGCTTTGCTGGCTGCCTCCTTTCAAGAGTTCCACAATAGATGATGGCAAACCCTGAGAAGTTCAGCATGGCATAACATTTTAGTAGGGAGGTAGCGTGGGCAAACATTCAACCCCATACACCACCACGGGTGATGATAAACGATTCTATGCGATAGTTATCATCCTACAAAAGAGTGCAAGGAGATGTAGCCCCTACTCCAACGAAGCAGCCAACCAGTCATCAAGGCCACCAGTGCTACCGATTTCAGCGTCTATTTCGTGGCTTACTGGTCACAAGCAAACACCAGCCTGTGGCTTCGCTGACAGCAGCTTGTTTCTGGGCCTCGGCCTAGACATCACAGCTGGATAGCCCATGAATGGCGCACCCAAAAGGGGAACATGATTGAAATGTGCCCCTGAAAGTGATCACTCAACTAGTGCAGAGGTGCGACAGCCGAAAGCATCGCATGTCAATACATCCTTTGGGGATCAGCCTGGTGATGGAGTAAATCATTTGATTTTCCAGCAATGTCAGGATAGCTATTACCAGAGGTATGAACCATTCGCCGTCATTTGCCGCTGCTAGTCAGCTTGCCATTTCCTATTCCCAGCCAGCTTACCAACCATTCTGAACCAATAGCAACCGTTGACTGGCAATCATTCACAAAGCACAAAAAGATGAAAAGGCTATTGTTGAACAGGTTTGCAGCAGACGCGGCCACTGAGTGGTAACTCCAACCATGACTGGCAAAACCATGAAACTCCCAGCACTAGTAACCATCAGTGGCATCCATCATGGTCATTTATCCTTGTTGCTTAGTATTGCCTCAATTTGTCATCAAATTTCCCTACCAATAGTTATCATTGGTTAATCCTAATCATTACCCATCATTGGTTATTCATTCCAAACCACCTCAGCCTGCTGCCAACCATTCACAGTTGCCAATCGCTGCTAGGCAGATCTACAGCTGGAAAGCTTTGCCACTGAACGAGTTGCCACTGGGGCACCGTTGTACGCACGTGTCGACTCGAGAGGGAAACCAATAGTTAAGAAGCTCAATGATGAATTATGGTTATCATCACTCTCCTCATGAATGATTCAAAGTGTTTGTTCATGGTGGCAAATGGCATGTAAATGGCTAATGATGATTAATAATGCACAAGTGGTTCACAATGGCTCGCAATGGTTGGTAATGGGTTGCCAGTGTTTCCTAATGGCCTGTCCTGATGGCTGTTGGCTATGCATTGTGGCACCGGTCAATGGCTGTTACTAACATGGGATAACCAATGGTGCATGCCGGTTGATAATGCTCAATTAGTCATCGTGGCTCCTGGCTATCACTCAGTCAAAAATGCAGGGGCTACCAAGGTGAACAGTGGCGAAAACAGGTTTTTGTCGTGTTTCGTTGTAGCCAATGATCAATCGCGGTCAATATATGCCGCCAATAGTCGGACGTAATGCCGAGTGATCCGTGTTCATGAACTAGGATCGAGGATTACTTACCACATGTTACCACGATTCCCATCAAGAACCCTTAGTTTCTATATTAAGTTATTAAGTGAGCATTGGTATTGAATGGAGTTATACTACAGTTGCCTTGTTTGGATACAGAAATCTCTACACTGTGCACCAACTGATCAGCATGGGATCTCTCAAGGGGCGCATGGGTGGACAAAGCTGCTATGGAAACAGAACCAGCGACAGCCACGGCAAAATGGGTTTGCAGGTATATGAGCTCACCAAATTGAATGTATTTGTTTATAAATGTGTGTTGGAGAAGAGAGCTACTGACTAATGTGACCCTTGGTATGACTGTTGGTTTGGGGTTGTGCTTTCAGCAGCCCTTTTGCCATGATAATCTCCATGGCTTGTATCACAAACAGAAAACGATTGACATGGCTTTGATCTAATCACCAATGACTAAAGACTAATGTATCATGCCATCAAAACATAATGGTGCTTGCTGATTACCATCAGTATTGCTTGAGCCGATCGTTTGGCAAATATTTACTTATTTATATATACATATGTATATATATATATATATATGTGTGTGTGTATATTTGTATGTATTTTTGTATTTATTTATTTATGCATTCATTTATTTATGTATTCATTTATTTATGTATGTATTTATGTATGTATTTATGTATTTATTTATGTATTGATTTATTTATTTATTTTTCTATGCGTTTATGTATCTATTTATTGTATTTATTCATGTATTCTTTTATGTGTTTATCTATCTATTTATTGACTGTAATTATTTTCTTCAACACATGAAAGTAGTTTTTTAAAGGTCAACCATGGCAAATCAACACTTTGTTTTCATCGTGTGGTTTTAGACGTTTTTGTTCTGAGGCGAAGCGAATGCCATGACCTGGGGCTTTCGCATCATTTGGAGGTGGAGTGGGGGTACCTCAGTGCCAGTGCTGCCTCTCTACTCCTTTGCTTCGAACTAATGAGCGAGCAAGGGAGAA
The DNA here is from genome assembly GCA_009767595.1 of Symbiodinium kawagutii. NCBI lineage: Eukaryota > Dinophyceae > Suessiales > Symbiodiniaceae > Symbiodinium > Symbiodinium kawagutii. The sequence continues at coordinate 728,919 of VSDK01020374.1, forward strand.
TGGGATTTGAGGATCTCCATGCTTGGACTGGTGGCTGAGCCGGCAGGACAGACAGAGAGAGAGAGAGAGCGAGGTACGCATGTACACACACATTTGTGCATGCGTGCTTGCATGTGCATACATAAGTGTGCATGGACATTCTGCAATAGATATATGTCTACCCATGGGTTCCCGTATTTGGGTTCTATTGTAGTTTCCTATTCTCAATTATGGTGGTTGCAGCTGCCCAAGTCTGCAGTTGTTGGGTTTTTTGGGATTTCCTGCGCATAGCGGGGCCCTGCTTCTAAGGTCTCCGGAAGAGAAGCATCAAGAGCTCCTGGAGCGACTATTGCTGAGGCAGCCACACGCGCCGGCCGGTTATTGGCTTGTACGCCCATCTATCATCATCTAACTGCAGTGATTCGCATATATGTTTGCATATGTGTGTGTTTCTCTTCGCATAGGTCACATGCATATATACGCACACATTTCCCCCACCATCCCCTACCATTCGACAGGTTTCAAAACTTGCTACAAGAGTGAGAGTTATGTCATGGTACTGTATGTCGTCAAGTTTTCCCTTGTTGAATTCGTTAGGGCCAACCCTAAAACCACACCTCCAACACAAAACTGGGCATAGTTGGATGCGGTGTGATGGCGCATGGTTAACAAAGGATTTTCAGATCGATGCCAGGAACCTTTGCTCTGTGCCAAGTTGTTCATGACATGTGAGGGCGGGCAGGGCAACCTATGTTTGTGCCTTTTAATCGGGTTCCCTAACGAACTAGAGGTTGGTGGTATCGCGTGGATTTGGCCATACTCCATATCGCCAGAGTGAACACCCAAGCATGGTCACTTGCTAGAGGGTAGTCTTTTCTGGCAAAATGGGTTCCAGTCTACCCCCCCGGGAAGGCTAAATTTGGGATGGCCTTGCATGCCGAGTTTAGCAACATAAGGCCCTTCAGGTCGGGGGACACTGAATCCCACATATCCTTCTCATGACTTACTGTAACTTTTAGGTTTGCCATTCCATGTTTTTTTTCTGGGGAAGCTTTGCATCCCGTCAAGAAACAAGCATTATGACGGGATAGTTTGGAAGTACTTCTTTTGAGTTCCTGTTGCTTCCCCACTCGGAGATGTAAGCTTTGAGCAATCCTAAGCGATCCAATTATCAACCATTACCAACCGCCACTGACCATTGCTACCAGTTACTAGCCATCAGCAACCAGCATATAGCCTTCATCAATTTTCATGTAAGCAGAATATGATCATCATGCTTCATTTGGTGTTTGAGCATGTTCCAAGCCAGGGACAATGCACCTTGGGGCGCAGCTCAGGTGGGCAGACCAGTGGAAGGCTGACGGCATTCCATTGCACCGCTTCAGCAATTTGCGTCTCCCGGCAGCGTTGGTTGGCAAGGCCCTGTGTGGGTCCCGTGCCGAATGTTTACAAGGAGTTTCTAGGTGTAGAACAACTAGCGGGCAGGAAACAAACATCAATCAAGGAGACCTCCGAAAGGGCTAAGGCGTTGTAGAGTGATGCCAGAAACTGCTGCAGGCGTTGCTCGGTTGCTTAAACTCCAAGCAGACCTAGACAAACAGCATATTGCAACTGGAGGAGGGGAGAGAGAGAGAGAGAGAGCATATTATTAGATGCAACCGGGATGATAAATAAGTTATTCTGGAGGTATTAAGGAACCAACCAACTTTTGGCAAGCTAGAGTGGGCCTGTTCAGATGTTCAGCAAAGCAGCCATTTGATGCGGCATCCCCCCTGTCTTTCTCCACACACCTTTTCCTTTGCTGATTACCTGTTCACATATATATATATATATATATATTTATTTATTTATTTATTTTTTTTTGTATATATATATATATATTTCCAGTGAAACATGTCCTATCATCACACACCAGAATGTGGACGGCTTGCTAAGCATGTTGCTGAGCCGGAGCAAACTTTATGACCGGCTGATCCACGGTTCGGCATTTTGACCGATGCGCTTCCATGGCTCTGATGGCAGCGTCGCCAAGGTTCAGCAAGGAACTTTGCGGACAAAGTGGCGCAAGTTGTTGGGGTGCCTGGAGCTGCTCCTGGTTCATCTCGGGTCCCTTGGCATCCCTTGGTCTGGAAAATGTGTCGAATGAGATCCAAATGGCCAGCAAATCATGGGGAGATCATAGATCAACCAAGATTTCCACTGATATTGGGACAAGAGGCAAAACCAGCACTGAGAATTGCAAAACAGCCAATCCATATTTGTGAATCATTGCAACACCAGGAATTGAGAATGCATGGATATTGAACGGAGCCATCCAGCACTTGAAGATGGCAAAAGAAAAGGTCCAAGTCATACCCTGCCATGACAAATTCCACAGAATTTAATCACAAAATGCTGGTAATTCTTGCGCAGCATGATATTTAGGGTTGAGCATTCTGATACAAAATTTGGTTCGTGTCCATGTGGGTAAACGTGACCTCTTCTGATCCAATCCCATGTGATGTTGTTCTCATTGTTCGGGAAATGCCTTCGGTACCATGTGTGATCAGACCCCCATGTCACTGTAAGAGACGTCCTCGCTGCTCTAAATCAGACAGATGATGACAGATGTTACTTCGATGTGAAAAGGTGCTGGTGTGTGCGGGCGCGTTTGCCCGTGCAGAACGTGATGGAGCTTGTCTGCGCCTTGTTTCTCCTCGCTTTCAAGAGCTCGGCCAGTAGCAGATCTGAAAAGATGCATTATTGGTTACATTTACATTTATATGTTGATATCTGCATGTAAAGATGTTTGTTTACATCTACACATATTACCTCTCTATTCGAATCTAATCCAATCCATTCCAATCTAATCTGATCCAATCCAACCCAACCCAATTCAATCCAATCCAATCCAATCTAATCTAATCTAATCTATCGATTATTGCAAATGCATGAAGTAGAAATTATCTATCCGCATATGTATATTTAATTGATTAGCCCATCATTAATCTTTACTCACCCATCAATCAACCTCAACCTTTAAACAACCAACCTTTCACCAACCACATGCACATTCTTGAAGAGCAACCGTCTTGCTGTTCGCTTCCTCACATGAAATGTCACAGGTAAGATCACGAATGGTGGCTTAACACTGTTTGATGGTTTAATGACACTTAGCAGTGGTGAAAGCCAAACGTTCGCAAAACGTGTTTGAAGATTGGCTAATGGCGGTTGGGAAGGGTTGGACGGATTATATTCATTGATAGTGGTTGCAAAGTGATTCGCGATGGTTCGATACTGGTTCCATGACGGTTTCACAGCCCATGTTTTGTCATCAGGTGGCCGGCGAAAGTGGATTGCAACGTCAGTGCTTGGCTAAGTGGGTTGGCTCTTTCGACTTCCAGTGCTCACATACGAAGACCCATAGTTGGGCACAACTTGGGGTGTCAATCACCAGCAACCATTGATAACCATTGGCAACCAATAGCAGCAACCAGTCATCAAGAATCCTCGGATAATGATTCTGCCAATGATCATTAGTGATTATTGCTTCCGCCACTGCGAAGATGTTTGACGGCAAGTACAAGTACCATGCGCTTGCTGATATTAAGTCAGTTGACTGCTATGGTGGTCGATTGTCACCGGATTATGATGACTACTGCCAATGGTCGCAAATAATTGCTTTCTATAGTGGTTGGTTCTCACCGGTTGTCCAAATGGTGAGTTGTTGTTTGCTTGCTTCTGAATGGATACATCACTTGGGTGGGTCTGCCAGGAACAGAAGACATGACAGCTCAAATTCCCACTAAGCGGTTTGGCGTGGGGAGGGGCATACCACTAAGCAACGAATGACCTTGCAGAACAATTTGCAATTTTGAGGAACAGAAATGACTAGAAAATTATTTGCAATCATGATCCATATGGACATTATATGGGCATTATTGCGATGTTCATCCCACTATGATCAACCACCATGATCACGTTAGTCGACCAAAGCTTCTCCATTCTGCAATCCCATGCAATCATTGCTGGTCTCCCTCATCGAAGTGACTTGTTTCTTTCAGAAAAAATGTTGCGATCAGGCTTGTCAGGAAGACTGCATGTCTTCTTCAATTCAGATTGCTGGCCGTGTTCAGGGCTTTCAGGCGAGCGCAGACGCAACAAATGGTCTTGTGGTGCTGGTTCCTTTCAGTGCCTTGCTGGATCACATTCGCATCCTCAGACCGTTGGATGATAAAGGGTACCTTTGAATCCCTGTGGATCCAATGACCTCTACACTGAGGCTAGCTGCAGCGCAGACCTCGGCCTTGGAGCTTCATGTTCCAGTCCTCGTTTCTGTCAAGTTGGTTTCTTTTGGAAGGTAAATGAGAGCATGTTTATCACGCTTGGTGAGAAGCAACAGCAGTGCATGAATGGTTTTGCTCAAGCACCTAGGGGCCGTGAACCCCTTGTAAGGCATCGGGCTTGCCACAAGATGCGTTTGGTCCGATGGGAAAGCAGGTTGGGAGAATGTTCGGGGGGGGGGGGGGCAGGGCCGGACAAAAAAACATGCAAAATTCAGTTTTGATCGCCAGCGTTAACTAGCCCTTGGGACCATTCAGAGTGTCGCTAGAAGAAGAACCCTTGAAGATGTCATTTCATGGTCACTCTATGCAGCCACGTCGGCAGGAATTGATCAAGCACGTGAAGAACGTGTTTCTTTGGAAGGACCAACTGAGGGATGTGGAAGTTTGGCATGGTCATGTTTAAAGTTTTCAATTGTGAGTTTGTGCCCGTTTCCATACACTCAGATCGACACAGATCGCAGAGCCAAATGCCACTTGAAGAAGATGCTGAAGACAATATGCGTTTCTTTTCGCAAGGGGAAAGGTGGAAGTACGGACGCTTTCCAGGTTGTTGTTCAACCCGGATTTCCCAAAGCATATCATGATGTTGTACGAGGTCATGTTCTTTAGCAGTCATAGACTTGATTCATGTTCTTTAGCAGTCATAGAGACTTGATTCAGATCACTTGGTTTGCTCACGTTTGCTACTAATTAAGGGCAAAGTCGACATGCAATAATGATTTGCATTGATTTCCTTTACACATACGATCAATTCATTTCTTGCAAGAAGCGTTGGTTTCAGTGAGCGTTCAACAGGATAACGGGCTGATGGAATACATTTTCCCATATACTGCATTCCCCCAAATGCCAGGGAATGATTACGATCAGTCACTAGCTGATTTTGCCACTACTAATCACTAATCCCATTTAATCTCATATTTCTGTACCAAAGTACGACCCAACCCAATAGTATTGTTCACCTACCGCTACTGGTTTTACTGTTACTGTTTACCCAGCAACATCCCCAGTTGCGTGTGACTTGATTTTACTGCTCGCTTTGATTGTTTTTATTCCGAGCAATTACCAGGAGGATTTGTCTCATTCTATTGTGAAATTTGCCGTTGGTCGCTGGTCACAACAGGAACTCTCCGTCGATGAATTGCGGGAGGAATGCATGCAGCGATCACTCTCTTGGAGAGCGCAGGTCAGCCCTACAGGGGAGGTTCAGTGATGCACGGAGTGGATCCCAGCAAAATTGGCTGGATGAACATCCATCCTGGCAAGGAGGGGCTGAGGGTGATCGGCTTTTGATATATTCCCCAGTCGTGTAGGATTTTGGCCTACAGCCTGGCTGGACCACTCTAAAAACTACAGCTGTCAGAAAGAGATGGGGGGTTGAGTGCAACGTTGGGCGTACGAGGTGTTGCCTACAGAACCAAATCATGGAACTAGTTCAAGGGACTGCCACCCACGGTTCCATGAGGTTGTAATGAAAGAATCAAGACCCAATTGATCGCCCTTGCCATTTCAGGTGCTGGTGTTTTTGTCAAAGGTGTGTCATGATGGGATTTGACAAGTGAAGGTTTCTTGAGGCGGACCCAGCATCAACCCTCAGGAGCGGTTCTTCAGTTGCGATGTGGGTGAATAGGAAGTTTGTTGATACATGGGACTCTTTTGTTGGTTGTATGCAAGCGTCACAAGACCCGGCCGTTGAGTAGTACCGACTTTGGCATGTCTCTTCTGAATTCCGAAGCGAGCATTTGATGAACTTGGTCTTTTGCAAGGTGTTATGCTTACAACCACCGCACGAGAGTGTTAAATGCGGTGTTGTTTTCTTTGCCCGAAAACACACCCTCCCACGTCGGGGGTTCGATATGTTTTAAGGGTTGCACTCCGATGATCCAGAAGTTCGCAAGGGAAAGATGTGTAGTCTATTGTAGTCTATATTTTCTGCAAACCTGCTTGGAAACCAGCTATTTCTATGGTGGATTCCATTGCTATGTCACCAGAGGCTATACGGCTTGCCGTCACTCTCAGCGTAGCAGTGAGTCATACCCTGGAGCTGTTCTCCGCAACGATGTTTGGCGCACAGGATACCATGTGGCAGTCATGACTGGCCCCGGAAACGGACCAAAGGTATCCCAAAATTGGGTGCCGATCAGGATCAGCGTTATGATTCACAGTATCATTCATCATGGTTTTTATAAGGAACCTGTCGGACTGATCCATAATCTTTGGTGCATGTGGGTGCTAAGTAAAGCTGCTCCAATCCTGGCTTTTCTTTATTGTAGATTCATGCTGATTTATGTGCAAACTCTCATGTGCTTATGTTGTTTTGCACATCCGCCGCATACACATATACACAGCAGCACAACTTATGGATTGAGAGAGAACACACTTCATGAAGTATCATTCATCATCATTGACGATCCCTACTCACTTCCAACACCTTTTGACCATCCCTAGCCATCACGAGGCCAATGGCCACCCAACTGTTTTTTCGCAACACCATTGCCTGTGCCACAGGGTAATGCCGCTCGCGAAAAGTCCGAGTTGCTGGAGCGTTTGGTTTGGTGCTCAGTGCAGGGTAAGGTGAAACAGTAAGGGTGTGTATATTGCAGAATGTTTGCCTTAATACTGATTTCAATTAGGTTCAATGATTTGCAGGATGTATGTAAGGATATCCTTTTGTCGTCAATAAGGCTAAAGTTAATTGATGCTTGATGATGAAAGGATATAAAAGGCCTATTTTAAGTAATTGACCAACAATTCATTGAATTACCGATGTAATTGATTGTTGGCTGAACGTCAATTTATGTTTGATTGTTGGCTCCAACTATCAGTGTCACAAAATGATGTGTGATAGTGGCTGATTGACTACGCTTGATATCAGTGGTAAAGAGTTGTTGATTCTAATTCATCCTCAAGGGGGTGATGACTTTAGAGTTTATATAATTGGAACATACAGATTACAGAAGGATCTATGGATATGTTCATAAGTGAGGGACTCCATAGTTATCTATCCATCTATCTATCTACCTACCTACCCGCCTGTGTATGCACATCTATCATCTATCTATCTACTTGTGTTTACATGTCTATTTGTGTATCTATTTGCAAAATGAATATGTTACAACATTTATGTATATTTATGTGTCTATCTATATCCACAACCATCCAGCAATTCTCTTGACTTGTTGTGATGCATGGGACAAATCCAGTGGACGGTGATTTCAGTGATGCCATGTGTTGCCCCCTGCTGAAGCTCGGAGCGCCCTAGCAACCAGTGGTGAGCAGCAGCGCATGGCACCCCATCCCATTGCTCCATTTTTGCGGGTGTACAGATGGGTGTTTCTTAAAATGGGGGACCCATGGGGACCCTGAAAATGGCTGGTTTATCACTATAAATGATTAGTATTGGATGATTGGGTACCGCTATGTACCGCTATTTTGAGAACCCCCCAGATAACTAGTTCAAAGGGACATCCATCAAAATCCAATCTCGCAACGAAAACTGACCCTACCCGGGCCTGCCAACAGCCACACAGCTTTTCTTTTTGTGCTGCTGTGGCTCTCAATTCGTGTTAGACACCTGCCACATCCAGGTGATGGCTTGCTGTGCGCAGGCACTGGAATGTGACCATGCCATTGTCTAACAACCCATCAGCTGTGACCCCAACTGAAAGAAACCAGAGCATTTGCGGGGTGTCGGATTGACAATCATCCCCACAGGGTGATTCTTTGCTTGTTCTAGGAGCATTTGCAGGGTGTAGGATTGAGGATTGGGACATAACCCACGTGATGCGAAGTGGCGAGGATCAGCGGGTTGACATCAGAGGGAAGTTCATACCCATCAGTTGCAATCCTAGCCCTGATTGTTCTTGTTGATCTCGACTGAACCAACAATGGTTGGTTGATGAACCAGACATTTACGCTGACATGTTCTCTGGGACCAAGCCATGTGCCAAACTTTGCAAGATTTTCCTCCGGAACAGTAGCGTCTCAATAGTATACCAATTCTTTCACGGGCAAGGATATCCCTAGTGTTAGCTACTAGCCCGACAACATCATTCCAGTTCAAATTGATAGCTGATAATGGTCCTTCTTTATCATCAGCATGCATGACCCATGCATTTGAACACAATCTCCAGCCACGACAGCCACGACCAAATTTCATTCTGCCCGATCGGTCCGTGCCCCCGCAGCTTTACCACTGTAGAGTGGCCAAGGTATGAAACATGAGCGGCCAACGGCCATCAAGTATTGACTATTCCTTAGTAAATCGGGCAGCAACAGCCATTCAGAAAGAAAGCGAGTCTCTCCAAATCTCAGGACAGGACATGGCATCCCACTGGTTTCGCCTTTTTTTTGCTATCATAAACCATTTGGCGATGCATTTGCACTGTGCGCCGTGAGAGCCTAGACAAATGCCAGAGCAGACCCAGAATCCATTCCCTGTGCCTTTAGCATTTCTAATGTTCCCGTGCTGTAAGATGAAGCAGTCAAAAAACTACTAGACCGAGCAACCAACAAAAAACAACTGCTGGTTGCACCCAGGAATCCTATGCAGCAACCGTGGTTTCAAGATGTTTCACGTCGAATCGGTCAAATCATCATGTGGTTTCAGGTCATCAGTTGCTACAGGATGCTACAGGTGGTTTCAGTTAAATCGTCCAAAACCCATGTCTAGCCGAGACCTCGCAAGAGGTCTCCGGCGGTGAGAAACTCCAGCCATCCTTGCGCGGGCGCGGCGATGAGCCTTCGTGAAGACCATGGCCTTCTCGAAGAGTATGGCCTTGAGGCCCCCCAGGGGGTTGATGCCAGTTATAGCGACCTGTGCAGCACAAGTAAGTGACATTATGGGAGTATTGTCATTATGGAATTCATTATTGACATTATTTGGCCACTTGTAGTTATGAACAAATCATTATGGGAGTTGGGTAGACATTGACCTACCCTGAGGACTATGTATTATATATATATATGTGTGTGTGTATCCATACATAGATATATATATATATATGCGTGCATCGCTCACGAATAAACGGAGAGATGGATACGGAGTTCATTCTCATGCATTTGATTGCAAGGTAGACAGACAGCTATACAGACAGACTAGCTGACATGCACACATGTATACATACATCACGATTACATTCATACATAGATGCATTGCATTGCATCCGCAAATTTGGGGCACAACCGATCACATTTTCGTCATGAACTGATTGCTCACAGGTTCTATTTGCGAGTGGCCCTGTTCTTTCCGGTGCCTCTGTACGCATCGGTCTTTTGGACAGACAGTCCCTTGGCAGCACAGAACATACAGAGAGAGAGAGAGAGAGACAGTGAGAGAGATTCCAGATACATGCAGGATCATGCAGGGGGAGAGAGAGAGAGAGAGGATAGAGCAGCCAGCGCAACATCTACTTTATATACCATTTGCGGTACTTCTCTGATGCTTGAATGTGCTGAGAATAAGTTAAGGTTGACGCACATGAACTCGAGGAGACTAGCGCCGTAGTGGTGGTGAACCATGACCAACACTTGTTATTGTTAGCTGCTCACAATCATTGCACCATGCCATTACCCACCATGAATCAGCATAGATCACAACCAGCACCTTCATCAACCATCATGTAACCATTATTCAACCACTATTTGGTTTAACCGCTGAGCAATCGTTTGATCATCATTTAGCCATCATTTGATCACCATTTAACCATCATTTGATCATCATTTAACCATCATTTGATCATTTTTAACCATCATTTGATCATCATTTGATCATCGTTTGATCATCTTTTAACCATCATTTGATCATCTTTTGATCATCGTTTGATCATCTTTTAACCATCATTTGATCATCATTTGATCATCGTTTGATCATCTTTTAACCATCATTTGATCATCATTTAACCACCATTTGATCATCATTTAACCACCATTTGATCATCATTTAACCATGATTCACCATGACAAACTCCCCATCCATCGCCATCCACCCGCGCACCGCTCAGGTACTCTCCTGGTTACCTTGACGCTGAGCTCCTTCGTCGCCATTCCGCTGCACTTCGTGTGGATGAGGTGCCGTGAGAACCCGTGAAATTTCCCAAGGGTCACCAGGGTGTGGCGATGGATCTGGGGAGCTGCTCTAAGGATGGATTCGCGTTGGTGAATGATGGTGGTTAGATGGTTGTGAGTTGGTTGATGAGTTGGTTGATGATGGCTATTAATTTGCTAAAAAGGATTATTGTTGTTTGTTTCATGATGGTTGTTCGAAGGCTATGAGATGGTTTTTGACCTAGTGTTGCAGGGCACTGGACATAGCCAACCAATGTGTGGGTTCGAATAGACGGATCAAAAGATCAAACAAACAGATTATTCGTGGCTCCATTGGCATAGCCAAGAGTGTGGTAGTTTTACATATCTTTGGCGAGACGTTCCAGCTAGTGGTCAAAACGCTTGACAACCCAAAAATCAAAAGGCAACCATTTCAGCAGTCCATCAGTTCTCTTGGATGACAGTTCTTCCAAGGTCCAAGTCATTTGTGCGAGAATTGTTCGAGCACGCTTTTCTTGGCCAGGGTATCCAAAGGTATTGCTAGGAATGTCAATATTGACACACACACTCGCTGGATTTAAATGATTACAGTACTGGCCCTTGCTTGCCAGAGGTTGACGCTTTAAGTTGTGTTTGACATTGTCAATCCGTCAAGTCAACGCAGGTTCGGTTGTTGATCATTGTCCGCATGAGTTCTTTGCCGTTCCCCTATTTACTAACGTACACTCCTCCCTGATCATGAGGGCTTCACTTCTTGGAAAAGGTTGTTGGATCATCACGACAAGGGCTATGTAATTGATGGTTCATACAGGTTGATAATCGTTCCTAAAGGCATTTAAGGACTAACAAGAACAAACAACTATTGGTATCATTTGGTATCGCTCCTGAGTATCAAGACCGACCGCTAGAATTGCACAGGTGAACATTCCAAGTCCCGGACTGTTCTATTCAATTTTTGTGATGAGCACCAGAGATATCGAGAGGTACAATTCACGCCGCAAGAACTCTTCATTTTGAAGGTCTGCAAACGATCAGATTTGAGTTGCTTCTGATTTTTTGATATGCGAACACTCATCTCATGTTCATATAATGTTCATGTTACACGTGTGGAGATTCGTGTTCTTGTTTCTTCCACTTCTACTGGTAGAGATCCACCCTTTCTTTTGAGCACGACAACTTGGATATACTTGGATCGAGGTTTCAGAAGTCCATTAGACATGAAGCCACCGGAGCAGATAAACCAGGAACAGGAGTCAAACAACAGCGAAGCCATCCACAGAGCTTTGTACGTAGATCCCCAGGCGACGAAGCCGCTAAGACCGACATCCCAATCCCATCCAGCCCCGCAGCCATCAGAAACTGATCCTGACTCAGTCTGCCAGGAAGCGTTATGGCCCCTTCGTGGCATTTCTGAGCTGCGTTTATGCCTTCCAGATGGTGGGGAGCACTCAGATCGCTGCGCATCACGGCATCACACTTCGCGTTATTGCTTCAGAGTATGACACAGTTGCCCCCAAGTGACGCAGGTGACCTGTGCTAAGTACGCACCTGTATGAACATTTGGACTGGGCACAGGTGAGAAGAGTACGACTGGAGGAAAATCTGAATGTTTTGATAAAGCTATAAAAGTCGATGGCCATCTAGCATGTGCATTGGCAGGTTGTTTTTCGAGGATGTGTTCAGGCTTGTCAATAAGAAGTACTCATGGAGGCCGGCTGATTGACTCATAATCCATCTCCGGTCATTGGGTAATTCGACAGCGTTTCGCATGAGAAGGGAACAAGAATGAGGGGAAATGCTAGCAATTTTCGTGCAGTGGGATGTGAATTCATGTTGAATGGCACTTGCCAATGGGAGGTCCAAGGGTTGGAACTTGATCGAATCCTTCAAGATCAGACTCAGAGGTTGAGGTTGAACGATAGGAAGCCAAGTGGTGGTGCTTTAGCACGCGCATCTCTCCACCTTGAGCACTGCTGTGACAGAATGGTGAAGCCGCTTCCAATCAACCCGCACCAACCATTGTCATTCTTGGGTGGAAGGGGGGGTGGGAGACTTACATTTGCATGACCAGGGGTGGTGTAGCTGAAATTTTCCCGGTCAGATCGAATAAACACTTCAGGTGTTGAACTAAGGGAGATTCAAAGTGTCATTTGAATAGGGGGATTCTTCGCAGCGGATGAACACCCCAATGATTTGCAAATCCGAGCTTGACATGGGTATGAATCGAAATCCGAACACAGAACATCAATAAGCATGTTTAATCAATGTCCAACATAATCAACCATTACCATATTCACTATCGGTGATTTGTCATGGTTTATAGGATGGTGATTGATAGTCCTTATCCATCATAGTCGATAAGTTGGTTGTTCAATCACGATGAAGATCATCACAACCCAAAACTTCGTCACTATGAGCCATCGTGGAGCCAGACGTAACCAGACAAAGAACCGTGGTAGATTTGTACGCAGAACATATTTTGGCAGCTAGATCAGCAATCAACACAAAGAAAATATTTACTATCACCATGAACCATTTTCAAAATCTTCATTATAGTGATACCAAATAATCAGTTTGATGGTTGCCATTTTAACTGTTGACTATCACTATGAACCATCAGATAGATTGCCAAAAAATAAATCTGGCCACTTTCGTGAAACGCTGAACGCAATCAGGTCCTTTGCTTTGGGATGTCCTACCTTCGTTTGGCAGCTCACCATACCGAGGAGGCAGTGAAGCCAGGCGTCACCGAGAGTGCTTACAATGACGAGCGGTTAGTAGGGGTGGCTAGTGATGGGCCAAACATTATGGGCGGTGTTGCTTGATGATGCCTCATGATTGCAGATGATGCTTCATCATGCTTGGTACTTCCCTGCTTGATGCTTGCAATCAGTCGTGGCAGTTATTGATCGTCGTCGATTAGTAGACCCTTAGGTCAGCTTGTGGACCTGAACATTGGGAATCTAGGGACGGTGATACCAAGAATCAAGCTGGGATACAACCAATCAACAATGGAGGCGGCCATGTAGGGCGATATGATGTGTGGTCTTTTGCAACAAAATACAGTACCAAGATGGTGCCACCCCATCAAACAACCCAAGGGGTGTATTTAGCCGGAAGCAATCAGCCTGCATTGATGGAACTTGGTAGGCTTGTTTGCAGCGTTCAATTTCCATACCATGCTTGCACTGCCAAAGTGTTTGAGAACTGCAGAAGTAGGGAAGACAATAAGGAGGTTAAGGACATCTGAGATTTGTTAGAAGACAAAGTAAGAGTTTCCTCAAAGGAGTGAGATCGCTGTTCCGTATGTTGGCTGATTTTGTTTCTCTTTTGTATTGGCTGTTTTTACAATGATTGCTTTCTTGAACATAGGCAGGACAGGACTTTGGGTAGGAAGCCCACGCCGATGGAACTCACGCCCCCACATGATCGCAGATACGCCAATCGAGACCATCTCGATCGTTATCACTGCGCACAATGAGCATCAGTATATGGAGTTCCTTGCCATGAAACTCTGGTTGGTTCTGCTTGATGTTCATGAATCCCTCATGAGGGCAATGAACCAACAGTCATTCCCATGATTTTTTGTGTATCGGTAGAATCCATGGTGGGAAGATCGGCGTTCAACTGCCCCCTGTGTACAAATTTGCTGCTACACCGTATATGGCAGTCTCTTTAGCCGGCATGAGTGGCACGGGATGTTTCAGCATGAGGAGCTTGCAAAGTTCACATCACGCGAAGATGTGTGTACCAACTGGGACTCTTTTTGGCGTGAACCAAAGCCAAACTAATGAACTGGCGTGCTGCAAACCGAACCCTGATTTGCTGCAACTCACTGCATAGTTTCCACCAATTAACCACTGCTTTGGTCACTCACCCAAGCAAGAGAAATCAGATTCTCAGTAGATTCCTATGCACCGCGTTTGACCAGCAGTACACATCCATTCAAACGGTTAGCGGTTTCAAGCTACCAAGAGAGGTCTCCCACATGGCAGGTGCAGCTACCCCGATCCTTGTTTGGATCTAGCCCTTCCGCGGAGCCAAGGCGAACATTGGATTCGATCCTAGACACAACGCCACCTGACGTTCTCGCAGCTTGTCTCAAATATTCCACAGCCACTTCTGCATAATTTGGTGCGTTCAAATGAAATAGCTTCTTTTGAGAAGCCCTGCTTTTGTAAGAAATTCGGGTGTGATTTTGTCAATGACCAAAGTCCAAAACGGCGCCGACATAGTTGCAAGGCATGACCTGGTGCGTCGATGGTAATGTGCATTGATGGGTTTTGGATACTCGATGCTGCCGAAGGCGTTGACCCAAAGGTCTAAGGTCGACTGTTCTTGATGGTTGATCTCTGTTGGTGGCTGGTTTTGATGCTTGCACTTTGCTTTGGGTGGGGTTGAATCTGATTGAATGGGGCCAATTTTGGAGAAACTGCTGTGTACATGTCGCCAGCCCAGATGGAGATCATTGTCATTGATGATGGAAGCGATCCTCCCTTAAAGCTGAACTATGAGAAGGTGCATTTGTCCGGGATCCTCAGAGCCAGATACAGCACGCTGAAACCACGTGATGAGCTCATGATTTTGGTCGGGGAAACCCTGGCCCTGGATCCTTGGGACCGTGACGTTGGGTATCCATTTGTATGCCCCCACAACGGTAATGCTCACTCCAGATGCACCCAGATGCGAGGGTGATTTTGCATGTTCATGTACTTGCTATCATTCGGTCATACAACTTGGGATCTTTGGCAAAAAAATGACAGATTCTAATGCATTTGAGGTCTCATATCTCCACCAACACCCTAATATGTTTCAGTGCATCCCGAAGATGGAAGGGATTCATCCATGCGTTCGGGCTGAGGGCCAAGATGCGCCGCAGCCAATCCGGATGAAAGTTGCAGCCAGCTGTAAGATTTGTTTCCCTGAACTGTTGTAAATACAAGTACCCAGTATCTCAATGGTTGTATGCGGTTTGCTGATGGTTTGCATCACCTGTTTAAACAAATTACTGCTGGTTTGAATAAGCTGCCCTCATTTGCTGCTGTTTATGATTGTGATCGATTCATGATTGCCTATCATGGTTAATGAAGTTAATGAGCTACTAGTAGTCTTTTTGTTAGGTAGTTTTTGTCACCTATTCTGATTCCTCATATTGTTAGATCATATTGTTAGCTATTAGGTCTTTATGAATCACAGGGTGGTGATAGCTGATTTATGACTGCTTGTTCGTGCTGTCTACTGTTGTTTGATAATCTTAACCGTCAAGTAGTACGAATGATTGTTTACCATTAGTTATTGTTAATCATTATTGATTATAAACTGTTTCTGGCTGTTAGTAATTATCATGAATATGTTTGTGTTGACCATTACTGAGTTGTTGCCAGTGATAATTGATGTTAACTAATATCAATTTTGTTAACCATTGCCAGTTTTGGTCATCACCAACTATGCCCATGGCTGAGCTGTTAATAATTAGTTTCTAATTATGCCCACTAACCATTAATTATACCCATCAACCAGGTATTATGCCACATTAATCAGGAATTATACCCATCAGCGGTGACCCATAATTAGTGTCAAGCATTAATTATATCTGGTCACCGCTTTGTTAAGTGTTCAGCTGTTTCACTGTCACCAGCTAGCGGTTTGCCAAGGCTTCGGCACGATGAGCGCAGGGGACTGGTGAAGCAACTTGGCGAAGAGGTGGATTTTTGATGATCCACTGCGGCTGGATGATCATTCCGTTGAGTCAGTGGTGAGTAAGCATGGGGATTGCAACTGGCCTAAGTACTGTAAGTTTTACCACTGGAAAATAGATTATAACCTCCCCTAAGTAAGTTATTCGCTGACAAATACAGTAGATTATGATCATAGTAACTACCCTAAGTAAGTTATATACCACTGACAAATAGATTATCATCAGGGTTACGTTCACCACTTACTCAATGGTTTGATCATCAAAGTGCCCCCTTTTGCCAGAGCTAAAGATTCGCTGAGGCTGATCCCAAGGCAATGCATGACGATCTCGACCATCCTAGCATTCTTTGGGTCCTCGGGAACAGAAGGACTGGTCGTATGTTCAACCAAAATTTGAACCGTACCATTACGTGGATGGTCCTCAGCTGATGGCCATAAAACCCGTGAGGACATTTCTTGGGTTGATCACATTGCTCCTATGCTGTTCCTAGTAGCATCTTCGGATGCTTAGCTGAACATGCCAATATTTGAGGCATTCTTGGGCGTTTTTTGTGTTGGTCAAACCTTCAACCCACTGGTTTCCCATGTCCCCGAAGTGGACCATGTCGACACCAACCAGTTGCCACCAGCTGGTCGGCTAACACGTTGGGTGATTTCGGGCTAGTTGCACACTGCTTTTTGAGTTTTGGCCACGCCATATTGTACAGCCAAAGAGCGGCATAGCTTTGAGAGGCCAAAATACCACCAGGCCCACCCCTCTATGGGAGGTCTGCAGAAATCTCTTGCCACACCTTCTTGAAGCTGTGGCCTATTTGCCAGATCAGGAGAAGCAGCCTCCAGGAAAATGGTTGGTTTTCCATGTCGGTATGAGCTCATTCCGTACAAGTTGCAGGTCTTTTGTGTAGGAAATAGCTCGGAATGTAATCCTTCATCCAGGGAATTGACGAGTAGAACTGTGTCACAAGACTTGGACACTGGACGGTGTAGATGATGAAAATCATCGAAGTAGACTGCTTTCGACCCACACCCATATCATCATTACGGGTACTGGAGCATGCTGACCTACTTACCTTGTGGTAGATTGACCTGGGAGTGGAAAGTCAATCGTTTGAGATGATATGAAATTGTGATATGTATATGTATTACTTGGTTGATTTGCCACCGTGTAGCGGAGCTGCATGTGCCGCATTGAGGTCCAAAATGGAGGGCGGTAATATGGCCAGGGCTGACATGAAGCTTGGCTGCAGGAGTCGCAGAGCCCACGCTGGATTTGGGTGCGTCCATAGTCATGGTGTACCCTCAAGCTGTTGATGTTTTTTGATCAGTTGGCTGTTAAAGCAATTGTTATTTCTGTCGTTGTAGGGACAAGCCCATGTCATGAAGATGTGTGATGTTTGTGTTCCCATTGTATTTCATTCACAGAACTTTGTCACGTCTCGTTCCTTGAAAACATTAGCTCCTGGTTTGGGCAAGTGTTTGAAACAGAGATGGAAAGGGAAGCCTAACTTCAACCAGAGTCGATGCAATTTACCGGTTTCACACTAGCCCTTGTTGCCCCCAACCCCCAGCACTTGGCGGAAGAACATGAACAGCTTCAAAGATGGGAAACGCAACAGGTCCAATGAAAACTCTGCATTTCTGTCAGGCCACGCATGTTTCTTAGTGTAGATGCCTGTGCGTAGGTTTTTTTTAGCCTGCCACATCATCAACTCCACGAAGACAGATTCTTCATGAAGAACATCCAAAGCTCTCCGAAAGCGAACATGAAAAAGTGCTGGCGGCTGTTCTACCAATCTAAAATGCACGACCACCCCCCCACCTGTCCCTTGGGATGGGCTTACGAACATAGATAGTACCTTTGTTGGAATGCTTCAAATTGTGAATGTGATTGGTATGCCCAGTCCAATGCGGTTCACGCCCGAGATAAATATCACGAGTCTTGAAAAACCGCTCAGCAGGACTACCCCCTGGAATATTGATGAATTTTGGCACAGGTTGTGAACCCGGAGGGGGAGAGAGAGAGAGAGGGAAGGAGAAAAGAAATGAAAGCGCGGGTGAAAAAGAAATCGACGCATCAGAGAAGGTGACTTCACAATGGTTATGTTATGTTGCATTTTCTTTTGCATTTTCCGCACTTCAACCCTGACCACGGGGAGATTGGTAAACAGGAGCATTCAAAACTACGCCACGTTTGCATGCCAGCAAAGTGGATCAAGCCCATTGAGCTCTTGCCTTTGGCCGCGCTGAGGATCATGTTCTTGGATGCACATGCAGCCTGGCTGCGACGTGGTTGCTGACCAATGAGGAGCTGGTTGGTTGGTTGATTCATGAAGTTTCAGCTCTGGAGATGATTGAGATCATGATTGATTGCAGCCTTAAGTTTTAGCCTTAACACCTTAGCACCAGTAGTGACATACAACCAGCCCAACTACTAGCATTTGTCCCGGACAAACTAGTTAGGACTGATTTGTGGACTGACTTAGCAAGTGTTGCAAGTGTCCGTGTTAGCAAACGGTTGGTTTGGGCATCAGGAATTCAGTTCCGAAGGTGTGGGGACAAGCGCCGTTTGATTGGAAGTTGCCAAGTGGATAGTGGATACTCATTTGCCACCTGTTTGGTGGTTTTACATGTTTCAAAGTAAATGTGTGTTTTTAGATGCGTACGGGAGTGATATCAAGGCATTTTCGTTTGTTTCACATTGTTTAGGCATCTTTTGTTGATCAATAGACCTAGGTAGCCTATGTACATTTGCAGAAGGGCACAGGTGTGTGGATAATGCGAGTGTACACACATGTTCTAGTGACCTATGTAGCCTATGTACTTTTGCAGAAGGGCACAGTTGATGGTTTCAAACATCTTTGATTTTCCCCAATGACTTTGGATGGTTCACCAGTGTAGCGCCGCCCAGGTCAAACCGACGAACGGCAGCTGGGCGAAAAAGTGGTACCCCACCTGTGCGTTGTAAAAACGTCAGCCGTTTGGTTGTTCCACGGTAAAGCGGGATGTGTAGCCTATGTGGATCCTCTGTGGAACCAAATGATGGAAGGTAAGCCAACCCATGGGGGGTCGCACAATTCTTGCGTCATTGGATTTGTTTTCATCGGCAAGGGAATTATCCAAATTCCAGGGCTACCACACGATGAAAGAAACCTTCTTGATGATTACCTCCAGCAAAGTGAAGGATGCGCACTAAAATGGCACCGTTCCCAGTAAAATCACAATACGTGAGGATATATTTAGTAGAATCATAGTAGAATTTTACAGTACCAACACTTTGAAGAAACAAACGACAACCCATGATTTACCTATAGATAAAAGATTAACCGCAATTGAACAAGCAATTTTCCAGTGACTAGCACTGTTGGATGTATGTGCACAAGCCAGGAGATTCCGCAACACAATCAGTTTGTCATTTTTGGCAAATGACATTTTTGAAGATGTGACAGAGGTGTGATGATTGTTGCTTCGGTGCATTGATGCAGTTTGGTTTGCTGGGGACTAGTACGATGAATCAACTTACAAGGATGGAACCAAGCCGCGTGTGGAGAGGCAGAGACCGGTGAAATCCGCGCCTGCAGTGTGGATCTCTTACGCGTTTCCTCCATCTTCAAGGGCCTGACACTGGAGTGAGTAACCTCCTGCCACTGTAAAGAAATTATGTTTGGGTGGTTTCTTCTTTGAGGACGTTTGAACACCCAAAGCACCCATAGCGACAAGCATTCGGCCCGTGATAGGAATGACTTGTTGTGCAAATTGCCTCAAGTGATTGATTGTTTCATGCCAAGCAATTGAGTTTCAACCAGATGCATTTGGTTCAGCCATTGACATCGAAGCTGTGCAGAGAAATTTCGGAGACCTCGAGGAGTTCACAGTGGAACTCACCGGCTGAGGCTGGTACAAAGGCCTCTTGCGAAGCTTGTCTCAAGGTTAAGGGGTTTTGATTGGTTAAAGAGTGTTTGATGATAGGGGATAATAATCAGCAGCAAGGGTTCAACAACTACTAGTTGTTTTTTTGTTCCCGTAGTATTTGGCAGTGTTGGTTGATTCAAATTCTTGGAATTGCGCAACAAATCACCAACCAGTAATGTTTGCTGAAGTGAAATGTTGTCAGGAGAGGACCTGCACCAACAAGAACTAGTGATTTGCAGGGATTTGGCATGAACCAAGATCCTGGTGCACCACATTATCAGAGTCCATAGCATCAGTTTGCCACTCCGTTCTTTCCACAGGCAGCCGGGCTGCCATGGCTGTGGTGCAGCATTTCTGGGAACAGGAATGCAACATAACAGGGCTTTGCACAAACCATTGCGCTGCAACCTCCCATGCGCAAAGCGCAAGGAATGTTCGGGCAACGTGAGAGAGAAGCTGACCAACGCCACTCAAACATCCCAAGTTTCCACGGTCGAACCATGGTCGAACTTCTCAAGGTCACGTCAACATCAATTACAAGCGCGTGGTGGTGCCGCTGATCCCCATCTTGAATGGCTTGGAGCCCCAGTGCAGTGTGTCACGGAGGTCGCGCATGAGAGTGACCCTGGAAGTTACGCTATGGGAATCAGGGACCAGGGTACTGGTACTGCCCATGGGGTAAGTTGTATTCTTATTCCCATGGTTTGTTCGGTTGGTTCATCACTAGGGTCAACCATGGGAATCAGGCAGATCAGTTCACCTGGATTCACCTTGACATCTCCAAGATTGACCAGGGCACTTGCAACTGCCAAAACAACGGTTTTGCAATCTTTGGATTCTCTTCCTTTTGGTTTTACCCATGTCCAGAAGTGATGCACGATCGCAGGTCCGCAATCTTTGGATTCAATTCCTTTCGGTTTTAGTGATGCACGATTACGCCATACTTGGTTTCCCACTTGGCAATGACATCATCCATCATCCATCTTCCATCATCCATCATCATCCCGACGGTGGTTGCTTTCCCCTGGGGTATCTTTGATTCTTGTGGTAGGTTTGCCCATGGTGAAGCCACATGCCTCTCGCCCAGGGGACACCTGGAAGATCAACAACATGGCGGTAGGAGTGCCTGAGCGCCTGCCGGTTTGCTGCAGGGTTCACGCGCTGGCGCTTCTGATGTTGTTGTGAGCTGTAGTAGTTGATGATGATTCATGATGGCTTAATGTTGGTGAATGATTGTCAATGACCGTCAATGGTGGTTGATGGATCGTTGATTGATGGCTACTGGTGGTTGATTGATGGCCAATTATGGTTGGCAATGTTTTGTGGTGGTTCATAACGTTGTTGTGGGAAAATGTGCTTAATCATGTTCGGTTGTGCTGGATGATCTATGACTGGTGTGCTGCCCAACCATCCAAGAAGGGCGTGTGTTTTGAGTGAGGAGGATCATGAATTTGTGTAAGAGGGACCCCCTTCGGGACGATGATGTTTGAATGGTTCGGGGGTGCTCAATTGATCATCGACCGATGTCAAAGAGAATAAACCATGACAAAATGACATCGACTTCAAGCTCATGATGGCAAAATGCATACCATTGCTGGTTGCTTCAAGATGACACTACCTGCGACGATAGGCCTTGCTGAAAGTTGCTAACATCCGGCAGGTGGAAAGCTTGGCCCTGGAGAACACATCGACAGAAAACACATATCATGGCTTCGTCACCAATCATTGTTGACCGTCAGTGGTTAATGATTGGATATGGCTATGGCAGATAATGACCAATAATGGCGGATATTATTAGCCATTATTATCAACTATTATCCACCACCATCAGCCTATTATATATCCACCACCATCAGCCATCACTACGCATCGTTAAGCATTACCGATCATCATGCCAACCAACCATCTTTGACAAGTGACCACTAACAAGCATGATTGACAACCATTAATCATCATTAGACCGAGAGCAAAACCATGCAAAACCCAGTTGTCAAGTTGTCACCTCAGGTGAAGATGATGTTCGATTGGCGGCTGCAGTTCAACTGGTTGGACGATGGAACAGACTTGGTTCCCTGCATGAGCGGGGGCCTGTTTGCCATCTCGTTCCTGGGCCTTGATGATGCATTGCGGGCATGATTGGAAAGGTGGTGGCTGACAGAAATCGATGCCACCTATCAGGTTGATCGAAGAAAATTCGGCCTTGGTTATTCAGGGATTATGCCCTTGCCAATAACTCCACTGTCCCCTCTAAGATGCACAGATCACTTGATATTGGTACTGTTCAATTATTCAAGTCGGTCCGTTTGGCTATCCCTACTATGAACTAGAAAGAACTCTAGGATGGTTGCATGATTGAAGGTTGCAAACCATTGAATTATCCGCTCATCATTTTTCAATGTTTTTAAACATATTTGTATCCATGATTAACCAGTGTGAACAGTTCAGTAAGCAGAAGTAAAGCCTTGGTGAATCATAGTCATGAAATATGAAACCGTTGAAAACGGCCATTGTGAAGAATCATTCGCCACCCACGATTGAAACCCGTGGCGGTGTACCGGGGCGCCCCGGGGCAAACATCGCATGGCAATGCTGCGCTGCCGCGTTTCGAGGAAACGCTGGTGGCACGAGTCTGGCGAGTTTTTGGGCGGCGAAGCAGATCTGGTGGTTCGAAGCACGGGCGGAACTGTAGTGATCCTGGAGTAGGTATATATGGAAATATATGTATATATGTATTTATTTGTTTATGTATTTGCTTATTCATTTGTTGATTTATGTGTTTATGTATTTGCTTATTTATTCATGTATTTATCCATTTATCTATTCATTTGTTTATCATTTATTTATGATATATGATTATATGATGGTGAATAAGGGTTAACAACGGTTTTTAATGGTTGATAATGGTTGACCATGGTTAATGCTGATTAAGTAATAAGGGTCAATGTCAGAAAATTCCCCAGCATCCACCTGGTGGATCCCAGCAGGTGTCCTCAGGCATGAGCTGGTGCCCCCAAGTTGCTAGGCCTACGAGTAGCTTGAAGTACCCAGTTGAAGTAGATACCCAAGCAGAGCCCAGGTATGACTATGGCATGAACATGTGGGGCGCTGAAAACATCGAGCAATCCATTCGCATTTGGCTCTGTGGCGGAGAGATCTTTGTTGCCAGCGCCTCGGTGGATGGTGCTATCCCTTGAAGCACTGATGCCATCAGGAGGAAAGGTGCTCGGTACATCTCCTTACCAAGATACTAAGACCCCAAGGAGCGCTCTTTCGATGGCACTTTGAACATATATTGTGCTAAAAAGCATTAGCAAAACGATAGGGGACTCTCAAGCATACCATACCGATTTCAACAATTACATGCCTGAACGCCAAACATTGTAAAACGACAGGGGACTCTCTAATCCTGTCACGCATGTTGCACGAACCACAAATTTCGACAGTGGCTCATATGTCTTGATCAATATTAAACACAAGCATGGCCGTGAAGAGTTGTACAAGCTGACCATAAGCACATGGCTGTGGGTCAAAACCTGGTAGCTGCTGGGATGATCACCCACCCATGGCTGTTGGGGGCTTGGCTTGGTGCTGCCGGCGGTGTCCGGTGACTGCTGAGGAGACTCGCGGATTGGCCACGTGTTCCGCTCGGAGTTCCCCTACGCCATCAACAAGACAGCGCCTGGGCTGGACGTGACGACTGTTGCGCAGAGATGTTCAGTGTTTCCTAAGAAAGGGGTGGTTGGATTCATAAAGATAGGACTAGTAAGTAGTATAGATGATTAATATAGAATAATAGAGCTAGGGCCAATATCGATCAAACATAGATCAATATTTGCAGCATACGTATAGATACATATATGTGCGTGTGTTTATATATAGATTAACGGTACCTTGAAAAAACTCATTTCAAGTGTAATAGAGATGGTCAGTCATCATCTCGCGTCGGTCTGGTCATTTGCGGACAATCCGCCCTTGAGAAAGAAAAGAGTGAGGCACCGAGTGTTCCAAGTTGTCCTTGGATCCATCAGAATCCCTTTTGCCGCACGTTCCCAGCACGGGATTGACATACCGGGTAATAATTAGCATTTTTCCGTATATGACTCATCTCCCAAGCAAAGGATGAAAGAGCCTTTTGCTACAAGGTGTTTTGACATGGCTGTTTGTCAAAATAGGGGCACCGATGGGTACCGCCAAATGGTGCATTATTAACTATTTTGATTAATAAACCATCCATTTTTGGGGTCCCCTATTTTGAGAAACGCCCACATGGTCGACATGTTTTGACCACGCTTTTGAGTGGCACACTGGACCTGACTGCAGCGAAACTGAGGAAGTGCTTCTGAACAAGGAGTGCCGGGTTCTGGGGGCAGAAAGCATAAGGTCAGACCGGACCATCGAGGTGTAATAAATACACGTGGTCAATAACTGGCTCATGGCGCTCAAAGTGATGGGTGATACAATTGTTTTTTATCAGTTTTCATTGCTACTAGATAGATGTAAATCAGTAAGAATCCTAATACTTCTTCGTTCACAAAGCATTGCGATCAACCAAGGGTGGTTCTCCCCATGGAAAGGTGTCCGAAGGCATCGTCATGGCCATGGAGTTTTGATGATTTCTGCTGGCAAAAGCCATGGGGATCCACGGGGATCCTGCTAAAGCCACAAGCGTTTGGGGAGCTCCCCAACTTGTTGGGTGCCTGGAGTTGGCGCAGGTTAGAGCTGTGGAGGCCTGGTTTGATGAGTACAAGGCAAGGAGCACTGCTTGCACTGTTTGCACTGCTTGGTTGGATGATGTTGTATCTCAATCTCAGTTTCTGCAGCTGAAAACTTTTTTGACACACACGACATGCCAGACGTGCTCCAAGAAATGGACCGTCGATGAGCCGCGATTCTGGGTCCTTTTTTGCCACATGTACCCAACATTATCCGACACTCAAAGTGCATCATACTGTTGCACAACAAATCGCGGAAGATAAAGTTCGACCTCCTAGCCCGAAGCTCTGAAACCCTTAGCCCTTTGTGAGCGTGCTGAGTACTGATGCTAAACCCGGCGCACTTCAAGTTCCTCCGGGGCAACATGACTCTGGGGCCGATACCTTACCACAAGGGGTATCGAAAAGAGACCTGCATGGATCGACCAAATCCTTTGCGATGCTCAGGTTTCACCATGGTTCCATTGGCGTTGCTGGTACTGTCCATTCGCTTGGCCTCAGCAATAGGAATTCAACCACCTCCAGGGACTGGTTCATGTTCATGCGACAGCTGTGTGAAGAGTGGACACTCGTGGCTGGTTCTTCTTGGTGATATCCCAGCTATGGATATGTATGGTTCATTATGGTTCACTGTCGAGTTTGATGCCATAGTGCAAGATCTACCCAGCTGCACGCAATGTCCCTTGCGGTGACAGGCCTATTTTTACCACGCTGAGCCAGCTGCATTGAGGCTGGGGAGCCGCTGAGGTTTCGGGAGAAGATGCCAATCATTCATGGACCCGCAACTCAGCAGTCGTAAAAAAGAACATGCAAGCATCAATAGCGCTGGTGCAGCAATATAGTCAGGGTGTTTTTGTCTACTCTAGATGACAACAAGGGCAAAACCCGCAATGCTCCAGGGGGCAAAGCAATGTTGTTGGCTGCTTTTGCTAGTCATTCTGGTTGGACCAGTGGCAATTCCACAAAAAAGCTGCTGAGAAAGAGCTTTCTTATTCAATATAGTCATACAACCCTCAAACCGCCAGTGTAACTAACAAAGAACATGGACATGAGCAGCGTGTCCCGCATGTTGGGGGTTGTTTCGCTTCAAAACATGGTGAGCCTTTCGTTTTGAACCGTGGCGACCGGATGTCGACTTTGCTGCCTGACGAGTTCAAACTTGTCTCCTGGTTTTGTCCCCTTGGGCCTGGCCCGAAGTAGAAGAACTTGCCACTTGATTCGTAGATATTGCCATGGGTCAATATTGATCAACTAATGGGAGACAATATTGATCAACCAATCAGTAACTATGATCAACTAATAAAAGGGAAAACAATGATGCATTGGCGTTATATGCGTGGTCATTGGTTCTGAAGGCTTATGAATGAACGGAGATCATCGCTATCAATACAAGGCCGGCGCAAGAAATAATGATGGTCCCGAATGCCTTCGCAACGTAATGCTGGGAATGCTTGTTGAGCACAGCTCAGGATCTCAGACATGAATTTGGTTTCCCACCTCCCCTCAAACGCGGCATTTCTATTTGGCTGTTGGTTGGGAGCGATGAGCTTCGCCAGGGCTATCCAGTGCTATCCCTGTAAAGGGATGGCTAGCTAAGATCACCATGGCAGCGAGCTGCGCTTCGGTTGAACTTCACTGTTTCGAAAACCTTTTTTCCCTTTCAGCCAGCGATTTGTAAGAATTTTACCATCAAGATTCCCCTCGGAAAACCTGTTTTTTCGTAATTTCCCATCAACGGATTGATTCTACTGCTCTAAAATCATGCGCAGCGCGCCGCCACGAGGTACCTACCTGCAATGGGCAACTCGTCATCCACGTTACCGGTAGTGCTTGTTGGGGCTACCAACAAGCATATGGAAGGATTATTGGATGGACATTATGCATATTTACATACAAATGTGTTTCAGATAAACGCAAGTGTGTACATATAGATAGAGAGAGAGGTAGATATGTATGTATTTATATGTATTTATTTGCAAAAACATATGCAGTATATGCACGTATATGTGTGGCTGTGGGTTTGCTCAACCTTCGCCCCCTTCAATCAAATGAGGATCCAAATGAGTAGGTGTTTTTTGAAATGTTCAACATAGCTTACTGTATAGCGTGTACATCTCCACAGCAGTATGATTGCGCTTCCAAACCAGTTTGTTTCCACACGAGGCATGGCGTTGCTCAATGTGGGATGATTGCCGCGCGATGGTGGTTCCTTCAGGTGGTCACGTCGATACATGGCCCCGAGCGACTTTAAAAAGGGGTCCTTTGTGAGAATTCAAAGGGATACAATACATTGATGCGAAGACATGTCCTTAAAAAAACATATATAATCATATATATATATGTATGTTCATGTATAATTACATATATATACTCATATGTGGTGTATGTATGTGTATGTATACATAATGTGTATTGATTTCAGTGTATATGAATTTGTTTGTTTTGGCGTGTCTACTATTGACATGGCACAATAATATTTTTTGTTCATGTTTACCCGGAAATTGAGGCACAAGCGTTACTCTCAAGTTGGCCGGTTTGTTGCTTGCTTAATTAGTTGGGCGGTTGGCTGTGTCACTGCTTCAGAGCCTAGGTAGCATCGATGAGAGGCTGGCTATAAAGGAAAGGCTTCAATGTACCTTGGAAGAAGCTGGTAACCCTGGAACTGCAGGGAGGACAAAGGGGCGGGTTAGTATTGGGAGGGGTCACCTGTGATGACAATTGGTCCGGCGGAAGGGAACAACGTCAGTAGAGAAAATCTTGACCTTTGATTATAACCATGGATTAATCATCATTATCATAGTAAATAGATCGTTGTCCATCAATTAGCCATTAGTGGTCCATGTTAATCCAGTGGATCACCTACCATGGGTTCATAAGCCTATCTCAGGACGATGGCATCCTGAGCTCAGGAGTAGCCGTTTGTGGAAGTTTCCAAGGCGGTCACGTAGCCCTGCATAAAGACCCTATCCGCTGAAAATGGCCACTTTGGAGTCCGTTTTTGCTGAGTTTGCATGCGTTGTATGTAGATACAAAATGATACAAATGCAGAAACATTTGCAGATAGAATCAGATACGTACATACACCCTTGCAATTACACTTAGAGAGACGTACACATACAGGCATACATACATACCATACTATACAATACAATACAATACAATACAAGACAAGACAAGACAATACAATGAAATACAATACAATACAATACAAATACAAATACAATACAATACAAATACAAATGCAAATACAAATACAAATACAAATCAAATACAAATACAATACAATGCAATACAATACAATACAATACAATACAACACAATACAATACAATTACAATACGTACTTGTCCATGATGCATATGGATTTTTAATATATATCTATATATATATATATATACATATATATGTACAATTTTGGCCAGGCATTGCCACCACTGATTTGACAAAAGATTGAACTGTCTCCCAAGTGACCCGGGGCCCTTGACATATCCTGCAGGCAAACCTTTCAGCTGGTTCGTGAACAAGTTCCACAAGGAGCCCCAGCACCAAACCTGGGAGTGGCCAGAAACCCTGGGATCACTGTGGGATTGGGGCCACATGGGGCCACAGTTCCACAGGAGCTGCAGGTTGAGCGGCTGTAGGTACATTCAACTATTGTTCACGAGTAATTCAAGGTGCCTTGGCATGTAAAGCAGCCAAAAATATTTCAGTCCACACCCCATGGTTTTGACCTCCTTCAAGTTGAAAATTGTTGACTGTGGACTACGCAACTAAGCGTTGGTTCAAGCTTCTCCTTGTGTAGCATTTTTACTCATATCGTTCAAGCAGCGACCTGTTTAACCCCAGTGCTTGATTGTGTTTACGACTTGGATTGCTTTTAGACATTTTTAAGGAGACGGGAAGGAGGGGTCACATTATTATTCAGTATTGACCCTATCTACCTGAATCTACCTAGCATGTCAGCAAACATAGATCCATTCATACATTGACATGATGTAGCTCGAAAACTTGGTGGAACAAGAAGCGTCCTCGACAATGTTGAGATCAGAATTTATGGTTTAATCAACCAAGCAACAGATGAACATGCTCAGTATGGTGTGTTTTCATTCCAGGCCTGCCGGCTGCTGCTGAGTATTGGATAGCGCTGCCTAGATGTGCAGTGTCAAAAGGTGCTGTGGCCATCAGTAGTGGCTGGAGGACCCAAAACTGCACTAGACTTTTGAGACATCGCTGTTGTTGGTGGCGCAATCATGCCGCGCTTGCCCCAAGCAGGTCTTCGAAAGAAAGGGCATGCTGCCGCGCGAGAGCTTTCAGGTCAAAGATCAAAACACAGGCAGCGGTCCGGAAAGGACACTGAACTCTCGACGATGTGACCAATGCTGGCAGCCTCCAGAAAAATCTGGTTCTTGGTTATGAAGCTGGTGCAACGTTCATGAACACCCGTAGTTACCACGGGAATGACTTTGTTTTTTTCTGCAAAGAGGGATAACTGAGGCTGTGGTAGAGATTTTTGAATGCGAGGTTCGCCAATCACTGATTTTTACATGCCCTGCCCAAAGCCTTGATTGATCATAGTTGAGAGTTGTTCTATCAGCTGGTTTTCTAAGAATAACCAGCCTATTGGTAGACCCAATCATAGTAGGTTTTTCGAAGTACTCGCATCCACAAGTTGAGATTGGCAACGAAACGCTTTGAATACTGTTCTCCAGGCTGTTGAGCAGACTGAGGACCGTGTACACATGTGTACACCCTGCCTTCGCTCACAAGGTTGTAACACCTCCAGGTTTTTTGGAGGCGAACAAAAGCAAGGATTCCCTCAATCGAGATTAGATTGGGATACATTTGGTAAGTCAGAGAATTATTGGGTTTGACCCCCCTGCCAACCAGGATATACCGCTCAGGTACTAGATTCCTTTTTTCCAAAGGAAACTAATCTCTGAACCCTGATCATCATCATCATCATCATCATCATCATCATCATCATCATCATCATCATCATCATCATCATCATCATCGTCATCGTCATCGTCATCGTCATCGTCATCGTCATCACAATGATCCTCATCATCATCATCATCATCATCAACATCATCATCATCATCATCATCATCACCATCATCATCATCATCATCATCACGATGATCCTCATCATCACCATCATCATCATCACCACCACCACCACCACCACCATCATCATCATCATCATCATCATCATCATCATCATCATCATCATCATCATCATCATCATCATATACCCTTTGGTAAACTAACCTAGGAGCTAGAAGCCAAAAAGTACGCTCTGAATAGGTAAACCAGCTATAGATGGTGGATTTCCCGCTTCCAGGTTGGTTTACAAGAGTGTAGCTGGTATATCCCAAATGGTAGTTTCTCAAAAAAAGGACCCTTAAAGTTTTGACTAGTTTATAACTGTAAATAGTCTATAAACTGGATGCTTTGGGGGATCCTCTGTGGCTTGAGAAATATCCAAATACTGTTCTGGTTGGTGGTTTCAAACATTTTTTATTTTCCCTAATAATTCTAAACGAATGGTTGCTTGAGTAATATGTTTCACACGGGTTGAAAACACCCGCCAGGTAATGATCAGTATCAACCATTATGACCATACCGAACCATCATAACCATACCACCAGCCAGTGAATCCTGTTGCTTCGTATCCACCAAAAGGGGCCACGCAAAGCTCGCGAAGCGCAGGTCATTGCCTGGAGACTACCGAGTCGGGCGACGGATTGCAGCAGGCAAGCACAGCCGGTGCAAGGGTTCGCTCGTCAGTATAGCTGATGTATTCGTGTAGAAGAAATTTGGAAAATAGATAAGATAGATTGAATAGATAGTTGTAGTATATATATATATAGATAAAGGATGAAATAATGAAATGGAAAACTGGAAAATATGTCATTAGAGCATATATAGACACAGAATCAGAGTAGAGGAGAGAGTGAGAGAGAGAGAGAGATACCTGTTTGAAACGCTTGTGTGACGATATACCATACCGCATAAGTCCACGTAATAAAGCACAGCATTCTTCTTTGTGAAAGCCAGCATGAACTGCAGAATCAAGAGCAATTGGATGAACCAGATGTGTTTAAGAAAATTCTTAAACAAAGGATGATTCAACAGTTTGCAATTCCGTTTACACCTATGTGTAGGCAAAGTGTAAAAGTTAAACATGTTTATCGTGTTTGACACATATATCTAGTTGTATCCATATGTATCATTATAAGATCCTATCTACGTATATCTATGAGATATATCACTTTACATCTATGCCACTGCACCCATCCACTCTGCTGGAGCGTCGCCCCAACTTGGCCCTCGGTGAGGCTATGTGCGAAGATGAGCCAAAGCAGCGCTTCGCACCGCACGAAATGACCATGATGAAGCTTGACTGCAGCATGGGAAACCATGGAGGCTTTGGCACTCCACATAGATTATTTTTATGTATATATATATATTTCTATTTTATATTTACATATGTACGTATATACATCGTATTCACTATAGAATATTTAATATTTGATATATGATATTGGCATTGCAATCCCTGTAAGTTGGCTAATGATTTTGAATAAGTGTATCCATGGCTCAAATCAGGTGACTACACCTGTTGTATAGACAATTTTCAGATAGCGCTGCCAAGAGCAGTGATGTTAGATGCAATCATAATGACGATTTGAAGAAGCAAGATGCCGACCATTTCACCAAGAACGATGGTCATGGTGATGGTGATGATGGTGATGATGATGATGATGATGATGATGATGATGATGACGACGACGACATTGATTGGTGAATGATGATCCAAGCAGCAGCTAAAAAGCCTGGAGAGCTAAATGAAATGACCAACACAGGATATTGCGACAATCAAGTGGTTAAGTATTGACAAGACATGACACAACTACGAAGCAATTGCTTTATACAATCAGCCAGCTCATTGCATGCAGTAAGGCTAGCAACGGCAGTTGTCGCTAAAAAAAGTGATGGCAATGGAGAGAAGAGAGGGAGAGAGGAAAGCAACACCACGAAACGAACCCACAAATGCTCACACGCACACGCAACATCGAAACTACTGCAAAAGCAACATAGACAGCAAAGGTTTATCCATAGGAACAGAACGGCAAGTTTCTTTCCCCGCCGTGTAGGTGCCTGACTTGCATTTGCAAAACGATCGGAAAATTACTTGTGGAAATGCAAAGCAATCTGTTGTGCGAGAAGCAGCGGGGCTATCAAAAGTTGGTTGCGGTATCACTTTCGTGCCCAAGACAGTTGACTATTTGGCCTCAATCTATGTGGCAGTTTGTTGATAATCAAGTGCTGGCGAACCTCTGAACGGATGAAACGGATGCTGATATGTCATGGGCAGAAAGCCCAGCTGGTTGATAGATCACAGTCTTGAAACTGCCGCAAACCAATCTGTTCCCACCAATATCAAACTGGTTGGATCGGTTTAGGTCAAAAATGCAACAGTGTTTTTGACTTTACAACCTGCGGATGTTGAACTGGACCATCGTAGTATTTATGTTCGATTGCACACTAAACCATCACTTCTCACGGTTTCCTCTCAGTCGTTCAAGTGAGTGTTGCCAAGAATTAGGTGGGTGTCGATCAACTGACTCAACTCAATCAACTGAATCAGCTCAATCAACTGAATCAACACAATCAACTCAATCAACTCAATCAACTGACTCAACTCAATCAACTGACTCAACTCAATCAACTGAATCAGCTCAATCAACTCAATCAACTGAATCAACTCAATCAACTGAATCAACTCAATCAACTGACTCAACTCAATCAACTGAATCAACTGAATCAACTGAATCAACTCAATCAACTGAATCAGCTCAATCAACTGAATCAACTGAATCAACTGAATCAACCATGAACCATCAGCATCCATCAGCATCCATCAGCACAGCCCCGCCATCAGGAGCATGTCTTCGGGCCTGTGTTTGGAGGCTGACAAGGCGCACTCTGGGGAGCAGCAACGTGGTGCTGTTGTGCCCTGGGAAACATCCCGCAGCTGTTAGTTCCACGGGAAGTTCCACCCTACCACGGTTTTGCTGCTCGTTGGAAATGGAACGTTCAACCAGCTGTTGCTCCTGATGACAGACCCAGCGCAGGTTAGGCTCACAGCAATCTAGCGTAGGAATGCCCGGGTTCCACGACCTTTCAAAGGTAGAGGAGCAGATTGGTTGGTTTCTACAGCTGCTCATTTGAATTTGGGGTACTTCATTTTTGGACGTCGATTGAGTCAACAAATTCATGCGCATGTGAATTAAAATGGGGAGATCGCTGCCAAATGAGTCATGTGTGCTGTAAACCTATGATTTCTCCTGCCCGGAGTAAGTTTGAGAACTCCGAAATGATTTCTACTTTGGGCACCCCGGTGCTTTCGGCACTGGACCTTGGTTGTAAAGGACCTTGAGATTTTTGGAAGTTGACAATTTGAATCTACTTGTGGAGGATCATGACACTAACACCATTAGAGAGTGTGAACTCAAGAGATCCTAAATGACCAAACACTCCATTCCCACTTTACATCATGGCCTTGTTCATGTCGATCCTGCTCTCCAGAACCAACGTTTCATGAAGCAGAACTGATTGTTTATTGTGATGAATAAAAGCTATCAAGCCTGAAGATTTTTGATGCGAAGCAAGTCTTGTAGTTTAAGCATGTTTAGGTGGTGAAATTCATCCAGGTTGCCGCAGCCTATGGTGATTCATTGGCCACCAACTTGGATTCGATTGCCATTGAGTTTCAGGGGAGGTATGGCTGCGTCTGTAGGTGGTAACTCAAATCCCCGACATGATCATTGCAGCAGGCAAAGGAATATGTCATTCGAGAGTGGTGGACACCCCTTTTTTTCATTGTTCACTGGCTGTGTTCGCAATAGCAGGCCCGTGAGTCACTACTGGATTGTTTATACCAGTGGGACCCCTTTTTTCATGTAGATCGGTGTTTTTGGTTGCGCGCTTGGGCTAGGTTTACGTGCATTTTCAGCAAGTGTATTCACTTGCCTTGAAAACCTTCCAAGAGTTGATAGCCATGAAAAGCACAGATAGATGAATGGGAGGTCCGCATTCATGATCCCTTATCATATGTCCACATTCTGTCATACATTGAGCATTTGAATATGTATGTTTATATCTTCAAAAAACATGCCATTCTTGGATACATCATCATATGTATTTGATGATTTGTGTGGAGATCAGCTATGTCCACTTCGTGAGCTGCTTGCCAGGCACTTGGCCCTGCCAAACTTGCCACCTGTACCAAAAGGACTGACGGGTGGATCGGTAGACCTGGGGCTGCTCCTGGTGGCAGCCTGGCACTGTTGAAGTGTCCGATGTCAACTTGGTGTCGCAGAAGCGGCTAAGCCAACACCCTGTGGTTTCAACGCTTGCACTGGGACTTCCATCCATCCAAAGCCAGGCAAGCCTGAGGCTGACACCACCACCAGACTGTCAAAAGAACTGCACCCCACAGCTAAATCCAATGTGAGTTATCTTTGGGAAACATGTGGTAAGAATGCCCCATATCCACGTAAGGCAGTGTAGCCCAGGCTTCCAATGTGAATCCAACGTGGCTGTCCCCCGTGGTGTGTCACCGAGTGTTCTACCAAGCCTCTCTGCAGCCTCGATCATGTGTCAGGAGTCCAGCACAAACATGGAAGCTGCTGGGCTGCAGTCATGGATGGATAGATATGTTTGTATGTGTGTGTGTGTGCGAAGCCTACAGCAAAAACACATGTGTTTGTCCTATATGCATGTGTACATACAGTCTATCTATCTATCTATCTATCTATCTATCTATCTATCTATCTATCTATCTATTTATCTATCTATTTATCTATCTATCTATCTATCTATCTATCTATCTATCTATCTACCTATATTTATATGTACATTTGAACATGCATATATGCTATCAATGATATCTATATTAGGTAAGTGTTCTATGTAGATTTATTTGAATTTACATGCATGCACTCCAGAATGTCAACTGAGCCTTGTCAAAAGCTCCAGGGGCTGATGGTCATCGGACGACCAAGCGATTGAACTGTCTGTTTCTGACCCAATTTCGAACAGCCAGTCATTCTGGATGACCAAATTTGCGCATGGATGAGATGCCACGCGAGCATCATAGCTATCCCCTCTAACGGTGGCCCTTCCAGGCGTCTTTGGTGAACCGCTGGTTCTGTTTGGTCTTGCAAGTGGCTGCGTTTTGTGTGAGAAGCTGTACTTGATTTGTTTCATGTTCCTGCACCGTTGGTTGGCAGGTTCGCACTGTTGGTGTTGCTGGTGTTGGCACCGAGTTCTGAGGTTTCTCAAGGGCCACATCCGACACGAACACAACTGCCTGGAGAGCAAGATATCAGGCACCTGGGTTATCTTGGGTACCTTGGCAGAGGTGAAGATGGGCTTGACATGATCACAGGGTGCACTGTAAACCTGAGGGTCGAAAATACATGGCTATGGGTCAATATTAACCAACCAATAATCGGGGATAATAACCAACAAACTATAGGGTAAACAATGGTTAATGATAGGGGAACCAGGGGTACAAGGTTTTGACCCACAGCCACATCAATTCTTCTGAGGTATCCGAGCTCTAGTTGGGTATTCCCCAAAGCAGAAGATCATCAAAGAACGTTCGAAATTTGTGGCCGGCCCGCCAGGTCCATTGCTCATACATGGTTGCGGTCAGTTCCTGAAAGGCCAGCTGGGTGGGTATGGCTGATGGCTACCATGATCCAACTTGCTTGGACATTTGGGTTCTCAAAGGTTCAGCAATGGATCAAAAGGTTCTGAAATGAGAAATTCGCGGTTGAAAACCAGAATTTATCCAAATGCCTGTGGTTGAAAAGAGAAAAGACAGCCAGCCCAGCAGCAAGCTTCACAGCGGATCTTCGAAACGGCCTAAGGTGATTGAGGGGCAAACGCTTCGCACAGATATGCGCAGAATATACGTATGGCAATAAAGCACCAGTTGCACAGGAAGCAGGTAGTTTCAATATGTTTCAATCATTGTTTGTCATTCTTTCAGGGCTTCCGTGACAATAGGCATCCCTAAATTGATTTGGATTGCTGGCCATGAGAAAAAAGCGCCCCCCTTGTGGATCCTTGTGGTGGATTGTGAAATGTGAAAAGGGATGATTGGTTTTGGAAGGACACCGAATTCGCTGCTCAATTGCTCCACTGGTGGTCTTCATGCTTTGGCTTAGGGTAGTTGCGGATATTTTTTTCTAGTTGGTTACTGTGTGTTCATTTCCCTTCCTATAAACCATGTTCAACCATTCTTGACAACCAGTTTCAACCGACAAAAGCATTTCGTTAACCATGTTCAACCACGTTTTTCAACCAGGTTCAGCTAGGTTTTGACCACGCATCATGTGTCATGGTTCACCACATCTCGGGAGGCGATGGGCCTTATTGGTTTATCAACCACAAGGCGTCGGGCTGTGGGATGGGGGGTGCCGCTGGGGCAATCAAGGCGGCTTTGTGACAGCCAAGAAAGGTCCTTCTTTGTGGATGATGAGATATGAAAATAAGTTCTTTAAATCAAATTGTATCATTGTCTCAATGATATCATGTTTTTGATGGGTGATGATATCAAAAAAGTATTTCCAAAAAGTATCATTGCCTCTATGTTGGATGAACCATTAAACAGTAAGAATTCGAGTCGGGTGTCCATTTTGTGAAATGTTGACAATATGGCAGTGTACATGAGGTAGCCTTATGTTGGGATGAGAACTTGGGTGTACACAAATTGCAGCAACTGCAGCGCCATTGGCGTTATCAACCATTACGAATCACACTTCACCAGTGCCAAGCAGTAGAAATGTGTCCCCAACGTTGAGCGGATCCCGGCACGCTACTCAGGTGCTACCACCAGAGTAGGCAGCGGGGCTGCCTGCGGCTGCCAGGTGGTGGAAATTGTCGGCGGCTGGATCTCCATGACCCATGAAGCACTTTCTTAAACCGGTCACCCTGAAGATAATTAGTGCTCAATCGGCTAGACTAAGTCTTAGTTTTGATTGTCATGTCATAAATTGGTTTAATGAATGGCAAATATTGAATGATTTAGGGGATGGCTTGAGAAACTATTTTGTGATTACTGGTTGGTGGTTTCAAACATGTTTTTTTGTTCCTGGTAATTATTAACAAAGGGTTGGCTGACTAAGATTTTTTCATAGGGGCTGAAACCACCGACCAGATTAATTAACCACTTCTAACGAGTCATAGTTTCCAGCGAAACACTCGCTCCTGATGGCGTTTGCTTCGCTGTGCAGCAACCTGTGATCGACCAGACGGTTCCTCCATCAGCGTGTGATCGATGACATAGCATGACTACCTCATGATTTGAAAGTATTTGAAACCCTTCCGTGTCTACCTATCTTGTCCCAAAACTGAGTTTTCAGATGCATTGATTAAACATATGACTTATTCATAACATAAATGGTTCATAACCATCCGTTGGCCCATGGTCAGCAAGCGAAAACCATTAATGGTCAGTTTTTGCATGTTCAACTTGCAAATTCAGTGACTCAGACGGGCCCTCCTTGAGGCTCACCGTGGCCTTCGACACTGTGAGCGAGCAAAATGCAGGGCTGTGGCAGCGGAATGGGTCCTCCAAGCGTACAGCGGTGGATTCGACGCAACGGGGGTCCAATCTCCATCAATCTGCAATCTGAGCACTTTTGAGATGTGAGAAGCCGTTACCAAAAAATTGTTAATCACGATGGAAAAACATGCAACATGGTTTCAACTTTTGAGATGGTTAATGATAAATGGCAGTGGTTGGTAACTGCAAATGATTGTTAATCATGGTGAATGATGGTCCCATTTCCACCTTCCACTGAGAGTGGAAGCTCCAGGGCTCACCAACCATTTTTGTCACACACTGCGGCTGTGTAACGGTTCCAGTCTTGAAGGTTGCTCCAGGGAATCAATGAAGATATACACATGAGATTCGCTACGTTCATAGGAAGATTGAAGCAACCTGCTATGATTCATATGGATACTATCCAATAATGTACCAGATCGCTAATAAGAAATGTAAGAATGGTCATTGTGTTATTTACATTGTTGTATGTACACACTGACATGTCTTCATTGATAGTGGAACATCGGCAGCCGCAGTAAGAAACTCACCCAAAAAGCCATGGTCAGCCTCATCCACCAGGCCTGGGAAGATCAAGGATTGCCAGTGAAGAGGCGGAGACCCCCGCCGTTTTTGCATGGCAGGGACCTCCATGGACAATCAGCGGCAAACGTGTGTTTTAGTATTGAAGACCAACAACAACAACAACAACAACAACAACAACAACAACAACAACAACAACAACAGCAATCAGTTGATGGTTGATGGTGGTTAATCATGGTTAACGATGGCCATTGAAGACTAAGAATGGAGAGGATGAGGTTGAGAATCAACCCTATCTCCAAACAGGCTTCCCATCATGAGTAGCTGCTTAGTCATGGGGGTTCGTAAGCAACAAGAATCCATCATGAAGGACACTTGTTGTGCGTCCGTAGATGAATGGGAACTCCAAAATTCATGAATTTCATGGCCATCATTTCTTGAGAGGCAAACGAGGGATTTCGACGGACAATGCCACAACTTATCATGGTCATGGTCATGTATACATTTACATATGCATAATCCGCGTGTGTGTGCTGATATTACCTCCTTCAACAGGTGTGCCAAAGGTGTCTTGCTTTGACTGCAGCAGCCTCAAAATGTTCAGCACAGAACCAGCCGGCGGTTGGAACCATGTCTCAGGGTTGGTTCAATGCTCATGAGATTGATATGATTAGTCCATCATGCTCAGATGAATATCGCTATCATCAAGCCGCTGATTCCCCAAAAACCTATCCATGAATTCACAAGTTTCCCCAACTTTTGTTTCAACCTCGTGTAACTTCACCTATTCCTGGAGCCATGCCACTCCGCTAGGCTGGGCAGTGCCCAAGCAGCACAGCAGCTGCTTCAAAGATGGCATGACCTGGAAAGCTTGGGGGTTGAGGACGGGACGCTGGTGGTTAGTGATGATGGTGCCTGGTGGTTGATCCCAGGTAAATCCTGGAATTTCGTTCACCAAGAAAACAAAAACATCAGAGGGAGTGTCAACACTTATGTGGGTATCAAACAACCATCCATTTATTGGCAAGGTGGATATGCTTTGCCATCAAAAGAGATTCCCAAGTCCTGTAGATCCCATGATCTCGCAGTCACCGGAGGGCACAGTTGGGCAACTGGAGCCTGTGACTATCATAGTTGACGAGATAAGATGTTCATCATGTCTGCAATTTGAGGGTCCGCGCTTGGCAAAAGTGGTTCTTTGTTACATTCCATGTTTATATAGTGTATACATGCATACACATACAACCAGATACATACACATACAGATACAACTAGATACATATACTTACACATGCTCATACATATACAAATACATATACATATACATTTACATTTACATTTTCATTTTCATATACATATACGTATACATATACTTATACATCTACATCTACATCTACATTCATATACATACACGTACGTACATGTACATACACGTACATACATGTACCTGAATAAGTGTAACTAAGCATGGTAAGATGTATTATTATGTGTATATTTGATATGTAGATATATTCACTTGTCAAATATACACACGTCTCGATAGACATAAGTACATGTGGGTATGGCTTAGAATTTCCCGCCACTGAAATATGTTGTCCAAAAATTAACCAATCGCGTGATCTCTTTGTTGTCCCTTTTTTGAAGCCATACTTGAAGACTTATATCTACGTTTAAGAAATTTGACAGCACATTTGTTTATATAAACATAATTAGTAACCATATCTATAACTATAGTATAAACATAATAACTATGATGTCAAAGCCACTCGTAACATTTGCATATACTTATTATGTGTTCCACGCGTTGCGAATGGCTGCTGGCATGCCACTGCGTTGCCACACCATTGGGCTCTCAGCCACGGCGGTAATTTGTTTTGGTGGGCTGCAGCAATGGTCGAGAAGCCCAGCTGGGTGGCTGCGTGGCTGGTTGGGCGGCGGCTTGAATGCTTGGATGTTGTTTGGTTGCTGGGTTGCTTGGTTGGGTTGATCCTTCTATAAATGGTTGGAACAACCAAGAAACATAGTAGGGTATAGTCAACGTGGCTGTTTTTTTTTGGAGTACTTCAGCTGTGGTTTTACTGGCCAAGCTTCATGTTTGGTGCGGATGAGCATAGACAAGAAGTGCTTTCACGATCAGAAGCGGTCTTTCTTCTCGTCGTGGTTTTCGTGTTGGGATGTTTGTTGTGTGGTGAAGGATTGATGTCTCGACATGACGTGAGACCAGTGGCCCAAGCTGCACGGGCCGCACGGGCCAATCATTTGCCACGCAACCCGCAATGCTGCACCAGCTGTTGGCGCTGGTGACTCTCACAGGCGCGATTCGGTGACTGGATCCACCACAACTAGCCATGTTCTATGGCGAGGAATCCATGGTTAGTAATGGTAGATGCATGTTCTAAGGCTAGGAATCATGTTGCTGTTTGTTGCAATCTATTACCCATCAACATGCATGAACAATGACAAGCAAGTAGCCACTACTCGTAGCTATCAATCAGTACCAATTCATAGCCATGAGCGGCTCATGGGCGTTCCCACTCCTTGGGAGAAACTTGCAATACCATCCACCAGAACAAGAGATGGCTCCTTTGGGTTTTCACCCTGTGAAAGCTACAGTGCAATTGCATTTCACGCAACACAGCACCAGGTGGTGAGCGTACCTGGAAGTGAAGTACTGGAACCACCCATCAGCACGAGCGAGTGATGCTAACACTAGGAATGGTTTGTTCTCATCGCCTCTTGGGCGGGTTTGACCAACAAGAACAAAGGCGAGTAGATCACATGGAAGCCGACTGCAAATTGTTTTGCTGCCATATCTGAGTAGCTGAGTGGGAGAAACCGCCTCGCAACGTGTGTCCATAATTGGAGCTCATCAAAGATCAGGGCGCCTCGGGCGCTGCAGGCGTGGGCGCCTTGTCCAGCATCAAGTTGGGCCGTATTGATATGACCTTGAAGGTGGGTGAGAACAAAGTCCTGTACAAGCCCAAGGCCCGCTCTGGGAGCCCAAAACAACCTCTTTTTGGGACATAGCCCGATGATTGGTATCTACAAACGTCGGATTTATGTATGAGGATTTCGATACCTTGTTTTGCCGTGTTTCCTGAGGACGGCTTAAAAAAACATGATCCAGGAAAGCCAAGGACTCAGTCGTGACTGAATGAGGATGAGAAGTTGATTTCTTATTTTAGTTCCAGTGGCCTTCGCACCCAGAACTTGCAAAGATTTGGAAGAACCATGGACCACCCAAGTCTATGTAATTCTCTTTCAAGTGGTGTGGGGTTGCACCACAGGTCACCCTGTGAAGCTGTTCCTGGTTCGTCCTGATTCAGGAGGGAATGATGTCCGCAACATATCCAGTCTTCGAGTTTGACAAGGCTGAATGGGACAGCAGCTTGGCTCCCGTTTGGATGGCCAGGCTGGGAGCCCATCCTCTGCGCCAGGTAATCTGGGTGTCCACAACGTGATAAGACACTTGGTGACGCTTGATATTGTTGGATAGGGGCTGGGAGCCCTGTTACAGGTGAAACACTTGGTGTCTTCAGAGATCCCTTGCTTTCCATCATGGGATGATGAGCTTAATTGACTGCTGCAGTATTCTTGTTTGGTGGTTGCTTCATCAAGCGTGATCCCGGAAGTCGTGATCATGCCCAACCCTGAATACAAGAAGCGAAGCAAACATCTCAGCAATGATGTATCATATAGCCATATCATGGTAATGATGACAGTAGACAGTATATATATAGCCATCGTAACGAATGTGTTCTATTGGCACATGGTTTTAAGCATGGCGCAACTTGCACGTCGTGGCGCTTTGCATCCCAACATTCAAAGTATCATCTTTGTGCAAGTTCACCCGGATAGCTTTGGGTGAACTGGCACACCCACTCAGCTGAAATGAAGTGATTACGCTTGCTTTGGTTGTTTGGCTCGGCTTATGTTGCTGCAGCGTGAGGCATGGTGGACAAGCCAGCGGATGGCATGGTCATCGAATATGAGGAGCTCAGCCACAAAACCAGCACCAGCGAGGGCGGAGATGGTGCAGTTCCAGAAGGAGGTTTCTCTCATCCGTATACCAAGCACCTCGGTAGTACCGTGGTGTTGCTATGTGGTGAGTGCTTTGGGGTCTTCATGGCGGATGGGTATCCCGAACCAACTGTTAATGGTCATGTTGGGTCAAGAAAAAAACTATGTTTGGCTCGGAGAAAGTGATGACAGTGGCCCCAGGTACCTCCTTTTTGATAATTTTACATGACCATTGGACTACAAGGTAAACCATTTGCAATCGAATGGTGGGTGTTCCAATGCTGTGCTACTACAGGTCAACGAATTCTTAAACTCGGTTGCAGACAGGGATGATGCCGAAGTTCTCCTGCCGTTTGCAGATCCTGCTTGATACAGCGACTTTTTGGTTTTTTTGTCCTAGGCCAGTAGGTACGCATCCATCCCGAGTTGAGAACCAAACTACAGTATTATCAACCCATGTAAGTGAATGAGTTGTAAGCTCAAGACTGCAACGGATCGAGCAATGTACTGCACTTATACACTCACATCTGAGGTTCGTCCACTAGCTGGGACAAACCACCAAACAAGGATCTCTATCAGTAGGGAAACCATCAATCTGGAAGGACACCTTTCTCATGTTTTTGATGGTTGCAGATGGTTGGAAGTGAACGAATCGCACTGAGGTGCAAGATCAAGAATGTCGTCAAGCCATTGTTGAAATCAAAAAAAGGCTAGCGACGCACCAAAGAAGTGTGATCGCTTTGTACATAGCCCTGCCCAGCAATCACTGCAACCCTAAACATTCAAGTGCTTACATGTGTTTGTACTATATGAATAGATGACTCACATTCGAGACAAATCACCAGCAAATGTTGGTTTACACAACTAGCGGTGGTCTATCAAATGCTGGATATTTGACCAGCCAGGCAAATTGCCAACTGGATAGTGGTTTGAATAGTTTGAAGCTCGATAGTCGAGTCGGAAGAGTCTCGAGGCATTTGGAAAAACAGTTGCGTTGCAGCTGTTGCTTTCTGGGGGCGTGGCAGTACCGAACACTACAGCATCATTTTGGGAGATAAGGATGTCCAAATATGGCTTAGTTGTACCCTAGAAGTCCCCAACCCCAGGATGTTTTTTCAAAAGTTGCCATGATGTTCAACTGCAATGGATGGACAGCCTTTTGGCAACCCTAGAGTGGATTTCCCACATGATCAACTTCAAGTTTGACCCCTAAGATCAGTTATGGATCACCTTTAGCAGGTTGATGGCCCTGACAACTGACAACGCTATGGGGTGGCATTCAGGACCCGGAGACTGATGATTTTAAGTGGTAAAGCCATCAATTTATGAGTTCATCATCAGCTAAGCCCATGGTGGCCCGGGCCAAGGTGCTTTTGCGGCGTGCATTTTTGTTGCCTCTGC
The DNA here is from genome assembly GCA_009767595.1 of Symbiodinium kawagutii. Lineage (NCBI taxonomy): Eukaryota > Dinophyceae > Suessiales > Symbiodiniaceae > Symbiodinium > Symbiodinium kawagutii. The sequence goes on from VSDK01020374.1 coordinate 772,171, forward strand.
TGGCAGTGTGAGTGCCCCAGAGACACTTTTCGCCAATGGGGTTGGGTTCCTGGACGACTGACACGGATGCGACTGCTGCGTGACTGGGGGCCATCTCAGCCATCATGGAGACCCGAATACCGTCAATTTGTTCAATGTGCATTCAATTATAAACGCTTCCAGGGGAAATCGCCCAAGCATTGACACCTAATGTGGATACTATACATTCCACACTTGATGGGTAGTGCTTTGTCCCGTTGATTTTGAATCATTGAACTGAATTCAAGTATAGTTGCAAGACACTTTGCTTAGACAACTGGAAAAATGTGTTTCTTCGCAAATTCTCAATCATTTGGGATACCTGGCCCAAAGTGTGGGCTCATATCCATGCAGCCTTGCAATGCTGTGTTGACCACAGGGGGTCACCCCGGCGCCAGGGTCTACTGCTTGGGCTTGAGGAGCAGGGGGACTCAATGATCCGACACTGCACAGGCAATCCGAAGTAGGCTCTATATGGGTGTTTCTCAAAATAGGGGACCCCCAAATCATCATAAATCATCCAATGTTAATCATTATGGGCAATAAACCAACCATCTTTGAGGGTCCCCTATTTTGAGAAACCACGATATCTATAGGAGCCAGGAATAGCAAGCTGTTTGTGGCAAGCTGGTTTGAGCCCATCAGTGTATCCAGTGCCATCCCTTTTCAAGGGCGAAGACAGGTGCGGACCCCAGGAATGGCCAGTGTTACTAGAAGTTCTTCAGCATCAATGAACAATGGGTATGATCATCCAAATGATTGACAAGCATTTATGTGCAGTGACAATGACCAGTTTGGGGAATGAAGGGCCGGTATAGCAATATGACAAGTTTTCACAATGGCTCGTATGCTCTTGAACATCCAAGGATTTGAAGCTGCTCTGTGTTGAACATTGGGATGCTCTGTAAGATGCTCCGTAGTCCCGACAGCTTTGACAAATGTCACCCGAGATATTGCTGAGCTACCCCGAAAATGAGGCGTGATCACCATGCATTGTGGAAATCCTATTTTCCAAGCAGTATCGCAAGGAGGATGGCTGAAAATGTGCATGGCTTCGCTTGAACGGTGGGACTAGCAGTTGATAGACCTGGGTCTGTGTGCAAACTCAGGTGCCTTTGTTGCAACAGTCCCTTGGTGGCACGCCCCAGGAGTCTGGCCCAGCTCATGGAATTCTGAGTTATGTAAATCTGTAGAAGTCTGGAAGGCAGCCGCTTCAGAGTCCGAAGACGGTGATGGTTCATATGATTCATATGGGTGTTTCTCAAAATAGGGGTACCCCCAAAGCATCCCAAATCAATCATTGTTTACTCATAAACCAATCATTTGGGGGTTCCCCCTGTTTTACGAAACCACCATATGATTCAGGGCATTTTGTACGTGCGCTCCCCCATGGTTGCCATGATACGGAAGTGCGCCCAGCCGTGTGTCTCCACCCGGTGGAATGTGATAGTGCATGAAAGGGCCGCGGCTCCAACGACTTCCCGAAAGTTCCCGGCTTGTGCAATGATACGACGTGTGGTTTGGTGGTGTGGCGGCTCGTAGTTTTTGGACAAAATCACGTGTTTTTGCCATATTATGGACATATTGCATATGGTTGTTTTGCATAAGTTGGCAATTCCTATGGCATGCGGTTGTTTTCGTTGTTGGTCCATATTACAGGACGTGCATAGATAGGTTTCTCCATTGCATTGGCACCTGCAAACTGTTTCATATACGTATATGCATCGATTTACATATCCATACATGCCTCAGCATCAAAATCCTGGTAGATGTATGTGTATATACTTTTATATTTATACATTTATAGGAAACTTGTATCGTATACACGGATGTTTGTGTGCGCATGCATTTGCACAGGAACATCCACAAATGCATATCCATATTCATGATCAGTCTCATACAATTGTGTCAGCAGTTTCTCAAATGGATATAGATACAAATATTTCTTCGCATGTGTTTTCACACATCAGACTGTAACATATATATATATATAATGCAGAAAAAGACATGTGAAATGTGTAAATTGTGTGTGTGTGTGTTTGCCCGTTGTTACAGAGCTGGGCCGGATACAGGACCCATGTCAGCTTTCCCAGCTTCGCACCGAGAGAAGCAGGAGCCTGGGGATGCCCCATGACTCTATGGTGGAAACCCCAACTAGTCTTGAACGCTGGCCCAGTTAAGGTACGATATGGTCATCTCTTAACTTGGGGGTACCTCCAAATGGATGATTTGTTGCCAAGAATGACATAATTTGGATGATTTGGGGGCCTATTAGTTTGAGAGACAGTCTTTTAACAGTGGACAGACATGTTAGTTGCCGGGGGCTACTCGTACTGTGTTGGCTGCTATGGTTATTCACATCGAAGGCAACACAGTTGGGGATATCCATGTATCATTGCACTCCCTCAGGGAGATCTCGACCAACCTCGTCTACCGGGTTGCTTTGTAGCGGAAGCTAGGAGAACCAGGTTGAGCTGAGCTTGGTTAATCATTGCAGTTGTCCCAATGGCAGGGAAGGTTGCTAGATCACCTGGTGATGATGCTCTAAATTTCAGAGATTCTTTGAGCCACATCTAGAGGTGCTTCAAAATATCATTTGGTGTTCGCTTCCATTGTTTTGTTCATGGTTTCCCTTCATGTGCAATTGTGTGTTCCATTTTGGCTTGGAAAGTCGTGCAGGGAGTGACCAAAAATCGGAAATCAAAAAACCCTGCAAAAAAAATATAGATATGTAATATATGTATATATATATATATATATGTGTGTGTGTGTATTTATTTATTTGTTTATTTATTTACTCGTTTATTTATGGATATGTATTTATTCGCAACTCAATGTACAACCTCATATATAACTTAGAATCAGCACTGAGGAAGACACCCATATCAGCGCCTCAAACAACCTCATAAGTTGTCGGTAGGAAAACCATGGGCTACCAATGGCCAGATCAATTTGGTTCGTCAGATTCGTTCTTGTCGGCCATCATCACTCCTACCACAAGGCGTCAAAAACATACTTTCAAACCACAAGGAATTCTTCTGATCATTCTTCAGGTAGCCTACAAGCAACTGTTGACAATTGTTTTGCACATGATCCATGGCAGAAGTATCAATTTTCAACCATGATAAACTTTTTTCATGGCCTGTAAATGGCGTCGAAATGGCCTACACAAGCAATCAATCCTTCCCAGTCACCAGGAGATCCATCAACTTGTGTCAAACAGTTTGTTGTTCACATCATCGTTACCAGCAGCCAACGTGCTGGCAGGGCAGCACAGCTTCCCAGGCGGAACTGTATCGAACTGTGAAAACAATCTTCAAATGTTTATCATCATCACCATAATCATCCGTTACTGTATTGTTTGTTATTACTAGTGAGTCAATCATCGACAAGTGTGTGTGTGTGTGTGTCATCCATGACTGTTCTTGTTTTTTATCATTGGTTACTGTAACTGTTAACCATCACTAAGAAAGCATGTTTTTAGCATCATTACAGTCCATTTTGCTTGCTAAGTGTTGATTATTTCCACCGTAGTCAAGCATGATTTACCATCATTTGTGGTTGTGAGCAGCTGTTTTGAACAATCTTTATGACCATTTTGAGCTATATCCCAATCACCATTCGCAACAGTTGCCCGTTTCATCGTCAACAACTTTCATTAATCCTTTGCTTCATTCATCCTTGTTGCCATCAACTATTGCTGGCATTATCAACAACTATTATTATGGAATGAGTTCATGAACAAGTTTACGACCATCAATTTCTTGTTGATGATGGTAATCCTTCTGAACAACTTATTAATCCTTATTATATATTCCTTATTAATAATCTTTATTGATAATCCTTATCATATAATCCTTATATATTGGATTTCATCGAACTTCCTAATCCTCCCACCAAGCATCCACTATCCCGTGGCGCCAGCTCGTCGTTGTCAGGCTCGCTGCACCACTGGTCGTCCAGCCTCGCAGCAGCCGGACGGCTCTGAAGGCGCGGGGTGCAACGAATTGTGCGACGGGAGAATTGTGCGAAATGAGGATCATTTTACGATTCTATATCTATTTTTGGTATATACACTTTTATACACTTGTATTCATATTTTTTAAGATTTATTTATTTATATTCATATTTATATACGGAAAGAGAGAGAGAGAGAGAGAGTTACACATGCATAAGTGTCAAGCCATTGGTTTTTCCGCTCAAATCCACCACTAATCAGTGTTTAAACTAGCAGGCTGGCTCATAATGATCAACATAATGTCAAAGCAGAAGAGCTATCAGAGTTCGCCAAGGCATCCCAAGGCCTTTGGCGTCCATTCTCGGGTAAAAAACCATTCGCTATGGGCCGGGGCATGGCAGGGGCATGATACCCAATTACATGGTCAAACGACAATTAAACATGACTGATGACATGGCGTTTCTGTTTTTTTTTTGTAGCTTTCTTGTTTTGCTGCAAGCTTGCATTGTGATTCTGTATGAATGGCTGACTCTTGGTTGTACAAGGACCAATTCAAACACAGAGAGAAGGCGCGTATATTTTTGATCAAATCAGCGTGGTTGAAATGGATGAAGCTCCAAACTGCAGCAGGTTTCAGCAGTTCCAGATCTTTTCCTTGGGCACGTGTGTCCCCAGATCACCTGGCGCCATCCCCTTGAGCTTCAAGGGACCATGGGTCGACGCCAGGCTGGAGCTGAAACGGGTTTCGACCTTTCCGGAAAGGTGCCGCAACGGTTTCGCAACGGGAAGCGCGGATGGGCTGGGCCTATTGATGTACTGGTTGATAGGTGGACAAGGGTTCGTAATGGTTGATGGTAGTTGGCCCTGGGTTGATAAGAGTTGAAGGAATGGAGAATGGTTCGTAATGGTTGATAGAGGTTGGCCCTGGTTGACAATCATTGATTCGTGTTTATATAATGATGTTTGATGATTAGCAGATGCTGTTATGAGCAAACCACATAAGCCACATGATCAACCAATATGCACCATATTAACACGCAGCATACTACTCTTATAACCAGTATGAACCAGTATGAAACATATAAACCATTCTATTATAAACCATCATGAACCACATTAACCATATTAGTAGCCAATATTAGCAACCATGATCGATTTGCCCTTATCAATATCATTTTCATCAACCATTTTTATTAACCAGTATTGACCATTACTAATCATTAACAACCACTAACAACTATGATCAACTTGGTGGTAGTCGGGTTTCGACTTCGGCATGATGTACATACGCAGTCGCCGATGTGTACCGTAGCCGCAAGGAGCATGCAACCGCAAAAGCAAAAGCAAAAACCATTGTGAACCATTAGCAATCAAAATGATCGATTAATAAAAGATTCACCTATGTAGTCGATCCCAATCAACCATTATTAAACACTAATCATCACCCATTACTAGTAACCGCTATTCCCCATCATTAACCATCATCAAACCATTTTTATTAATCATCATTAACTATTTTTATGAACACCATCATTAATCATCATTAGTAACCACTATTTAACCATCATTAACCATCATTAACCATTATTTAACCAGTTCTATTAACCATTATGAAAGCATTAAGCATCATGAAGCGTTGCTCATCATCCACCATCCGCTGGCGCGAGGTGGCTGTGGTCACCGGTGCCTCGCGCGGCATCGGCGCCGCCATCGCCGAGACCTTGGCGAAGGCGGGTCCCGTGGCGGCTGCCGCGGGGTCCCGTGGCGATGCGCCAAGGGGTGACGAAGGTGACGAATGGTTGGGAGGTGGCATGGCATGTCATGGTCATATAGTGGATGTATCAAGGTCATCATTTAGTGGATATGATGTATCAAGGTTATATAATGGATATGTCAAGGAATGTCAAGGTTATATAGTGGATATATCAAGGTTATATGGTGGATATATCATGTTTAAATATCATGGTGAGTGGATTTGCCACGCTTCAAGGATGGTTTTTCTGGTGGATACTATAGATTGATGGGGTAAAGAATGGCTATAGCGTGGTTGTAGCAAGGGTTACTGCCCCAGATGGTTCGTAGATTGATGGATACTGATGGTCTAGCATGGTCATATAATGATTTTGCTGTGTTCAAATGATGATTTGTGGTGCATACTAGCGGTTAGTCCATGGTTATATCGTGAGTGATGATGGTTCATGAATGGTGTATGAATGGTTAGATGATGGTTAACGATGGTTTATAACAGTTCCTGTTCACAATGTTTCCTTCAAAATGGTTGGCAGTGGTTAATCAGGGCTATGAACCAACACTGGGAGGGACCAACTGTAGAGATGTATCCTCACACCTGCTTCATTACTTGCTGAGTTCACAAATGGCTGCATTCAAAGCAAGAAGGCTCTTTGGGGACCACGTTCCGGATCCTTGTTTCTTTTGCCTGGGGTTATTGATGTGTGATCAAGGTGTTATGCAGATGGGTGTGTAAAGCAGCAGGTATAGCAAGTCAGATCTTGGTGAAAGATCATCCAGAAATTCCTCAGCGGATTCTTGTTGCAGTGCATCTACTTTTTCCAATTAGGTGTCTATTGATTATTCCAATCGGCGAGATGGGGCATTGTTTAGACAAACTTTCCAGTGCACCTTTTAGACCTTGGGGCATTGCCGCTACCCCCTTTGCTCAGGCAGGTGCCACCGTGGTGGGAACTGCTACTTCAGATTCGGGGGCAGAGGCTCGTTCCTGGTGGTGCCCCACGAGCCACTGAGGATGAACGGAACATGATTGGTATGCCATCAAGGTCATTCATGGTGGTTCACCAGTAACCCCAGAAAGCAGCTGTGGTAGTAGTTTCTATTGATCCTGGCGCGACAAAATGCCACGATCCCACTATGACAGTTTTGGGATGAATTCATGGACAGTTTTCTCTATCGGCCACCAGTTTTGTGAGAGGATGGGGAGGATGGGTAAAGTTCCACCAATGATGTTCAGTCGAGTTCTGGATGAAAACTTGTTTGAAGCACCTGGCGGCCCGTTCAAGATGAAATGCTCCAAATGTTTGCATCTTCGCTAGTGATTGTCTTACCAGTTAGATCCAATTAGTGTGAATCGTGGTTGTCCAATTGGTTGTGTTTCAGATGGAGGGTTTGCCCAGGTCCTTTGCAAAAGTCCATCCACATGCGCCTCACCTCGTTGGCAATTGCGTTTCATCCATCGTTGTGCTGTTGAAGAAATCCTACAACATTGGGGATGAAAATCTATGGAAGTTGGTGCAGGAATTGGCAGAAGCCACTAGTTGCCGCAGAATTCATTTCATCAAACGTCACTTGGATTGTGTTGTTTTTCTGTGCACCAAACTTTTGCATGCGCCTAGAAAACCATATGTTCCATGGCTGTTTTCCACTCAGTTTGGCAGTTTCCAGTTTACTTTGTCATCTGTGGAGACTCTAATGATTCTACTTGCTGCTTGATTTGGGATTACTATACTGTAGACTGTGACATCTCATTGCATCTATTGTTCATCTTAGTTCATAAGAACACAAATCATTTCCGGGAGCCCCCCAAAGCTCAGATCATGTCAGGCGATCTCTGCCAGAATGGAGGAAGGATGGGGAATGGTCCGGGTCCCAAAGCTCGGCGGTTGAGCTGGTGTGGTGCACAAAGCCAGCCAGGCTTGCCATTTTTGCAGGAAAAACTGTGTGGGAGTGTGAAATCTGAATATCAACCTGCCGCATCCAACACATGGAGAACAACCTGGAAAAATGATGTTTGATGTTTTTTTCGTTCGTTCGTATGCTGTAGGTGAGATGTGACAGCGACCTGCATCTCTAGGGACATGGATGTTTTTCGAGGTTGTCACTCTGGCATTGATGCCTCAGGAATAGTAGTTGGTGATACAGCGCAGCAATAATATAAAAGAAATTAAAAGAACCAGAATGCAGCAGTGGTAAAAAAGAGAGAGAGAGAGAACTCAAGCGTTGGGGCATTGAATGATGTTCAAGCGATGTGCCGTGGAGGGCATGAAGCTGGATGTGACAGACTCCAAGAACGTGGAGGAAGTGGTGAAGGCACAAGAAGCCGACGGTTGAATATGCCCTTGACTTAAGTTCGGTGGTTGTCCCGGAGACGGAGCTATGGCTTCCAGATAAACGGAATCAATACATGAAAAGCAAGCATCATGAAAAGCAAGCATCCCATGCTACACATTTGAATGTTTGTGTGTTTTTCTACGTTGGTGATGTTGCCCCTTGTATACACAGAGCAGACGAGCTGTGCTTTCGAAAGCACATCCATCCTCTGGTATTGATTTTTGTGCACTGCGTGAGGCAATCACAGAGAAGTATGGAGCTCCTGACATCTTGGTGAACAATGCGGGCATCACAAAGGACTGGAGCCGCAAACACTCAGGGTACCATTCCTGCCCAAAAACCCTGGAGGTGAACCGGCTGACCCTGGGTACCACATACGGACTTCCAAATACCTGGTCATTTCCGGGCGGCGAAGCAACCAACAAATGGGCGCTTGCAAGATTCAGAAATAGCCACCATATTAGCCATAGGTGCGCAGTGTGTGTGTGTGTGCGTGTGTGTGTGTGTGTGTGTGTCTTGGCAAGATGGGAAACTATCCCACATTGGTTCAAAGATTTTGAAGCTGCGGCTGCTAGCGAGACAATTTTTTACCATTTCCACAAAGGGCCGGGGGTTCGGTGTGACAGGAAAATGCGTTGATCTCACAGATACGTACATCTATGCACGTGTGCACGTGCAGATTTAGATACAGAGATGGATATAGGTATAGATACCAATGGCATATCCAATATCCAGAAATGGCCGTTGAAAAAGATCGACCATTTGGGAATCCCTCTATTTGCACCATGTGATGGGGACCGTGAGAGCTGGTTGTTGAGCCCTTGCAAAGTTGAGGCAGTTGCCAAATGATGGAGAACCATCAGCTGTCCATTTAGGATGATTTAATCATTTAGGAACATCGATATAGTCAGAGATTGTTCCTGAAATGTTTGAACCTAGCTACTCATTACCCTATGGTTTTCCGGTTTTCCAAAATCCCATAGATACCCGGATGCTTTTTTGATGGGTTGCATTTGCCGAAGGGCAATGGGGGAAGTGTTGTCCACCCGTCATTTTTTCGTGGCCTTGATTTTGCGACATTTTAAAGTCGTTGGTCAAACTATGGCAAACCAATTGATGGCTCCTTGCCAATTGTTGAAAGGACCCAGTAAATCTGTTTGAGTCAAAAGCTAGAGAGTGAAATTCCTCGCCAGAGTGAAACCACTCTGAAAGAAAGATCTGATCCATGCCAGGTGTAAACATTTGTGAAAGATGTATATTAGAGGGGCTATTCTTTCTCGTGACGCAGTTGATGTTTGATAACCTTTCGGGGTGCCTCCATGAAAGCACTCACGAAATGCTTGGGTTTCTGTGGGTGGCCGCTGGGGAAGCCATTCATTTTTGAGTGTACACCCATCATTCAGCGTTTCTCGGGCTATCAAGCCTTAAAATGAATCATCATTCCCCAGGATCAACCACAAGCACTGTAGTCCGTTATTAGCCCTCATGAGTCATCAGTACTGCTTGGTGGTTTAAAACATGTTTTATTTTCCCTAGTAGTTATCAACAAATGGCTGGTTGACTAATAGTTTTCATAGGGGCGGTTCAACCACCAACCAGATACTGGACTCGCCATCATCATCATGAGTTGGTGACCATTCTGAATACCATCACGACTGATCACTGTCAGCCACTTTGATTACTTAGTACCCATGTTTACCCGTTACTCGTCACTATTATTAGCCTTGGTACTATTAACCAGTATGGTTACTATTCTGCATACCGTTCCTGGTCACTATTGTTACCCCTTAGTATATCACTAACCAGTATACTTACTATATTATTTGATCAATAGTAAATACCAGTAATCACTATAGTGAAAGGGCGCAGTCAAAAAAAACTATAGTGAATAGCTACCAACTCGATCATTTTATCAATTCGTTTGCTATTTGGTGGCCGTTGGTTGTTGGTAGCCATTCAGAAGGATTGCTGTGATTCGGCCTCAGCTCACCTCAGGACACACTGATGATGCGTGGCTTGCCTGAAGCCATTCAAATACGTAGCCAAATACGTCCTGCGCTTGTGCTTGGATACAGATACATATGCATGCATACATACATACATACATACATACATACATACATACATACATACATACATACATATATATTCATTCGTATGCATGTGTTTGTGCCCATGTGCATTTACAATTATGTATAAATGTGTGTGTATATGCACATGTACATACTGTATTTGCATATGTATACGGAATTATTCATATATTTATTATATGTGCACATGTGACATGTGTATCTTCACATACACGCATACATTTTTCTCTGTACTCAAAAAAGTGTTATGTACACCAAAATCACAGGTTTCCGAATGAAATATGATCAAACATGATTGTGTTTCGTAGATTCTGTTGATCTCCACGGCACCGTAGACATCCATATTCTTCATGGGTTGTTTTATGAGTTGACGCGAACAATACAAGCAGCGAGAGGTATGTACAGTCACCATCGATCAAACAGATAACCAGAAAAATCATAAGCAAATTGGATGACACTTGATTATTTAATTCTCATTCGTAATTGAAATTGAAGATGAAAAGAGATTGGGAAATACGTACTATGAGAGGGGATCGACGTCCGCTGAGCACCGCTAGGTGTTACTGGTTATATCATGAAGGGTTGGGTCCCAAACAAATCCAGCTTCTCGTTTGTGCCCCAGCACGTATTGTTGATCAGTTGGGCATTTGCGATCAGAAACGGATGAAAATATATCTGTATATATTGGTAAGGTACCCTGAAGACCACCATTTGTGGCCCTTTTTGCAAAGCACTTTCACACGTTCCCAGACAGTCTCTCAACCTAGGAATGAAAGAAGATCAATGGATGGACGTCCGGGTCCCAAGTTTCGACTGGGATTTGTTCCTGTCAACGGTGTGGCAACTGTGAATTTTGGATCGTGGGTGGCCACCCTGACTCACCAAAATGACTGGTTCAGGGGGAGAGGGATTATCAATAGGTCAAGACTTGCCGAGCTCACCAAAACAGACCACACCAACTTTTGCCACCACTTCAGTCTTGGTAGCCAGGCCTGCAGACAGCCCAGATGACACGCTCAGGTAATCAACACCAACCTGAACTCGGTGTTCCGCATGACCAAAGCAGCCTCGAAGGTCAGCTGCATGCGCCAACTTCGCCGTTGCCACTGACATCCACTGACGAATGCGTAGCTTCAGCGGAAACGCGGATGGCTCACCAGCAGGGGAGTTGAAGTGTCAAGTTGTGCCCCTCCAAGGTTGCAACACCCACGAGTTGTTACTCCACCGTAGCAGGGACGGATCCTCTTGGGCTGCATGCTCCGACCAGGGCATGACCAAGAAGCGTTGGGGAAGAATCATTAGCATCTCGTCGTTGCCCCAGCTCTTGCATCGATGCAACGGAGGTTTGAAAGAGTGGATATCAATGGATAGCATTGTTTCTTCCTCTCTTCTGATGTGTCTTTTTGTTCGATTTCTTCATATGGGCGTTTCTCAATTCATAGGGGTACCCCCAAATCATGCGATTCCAATTATGAATGATTTTAGTAATAAGCCACATGATCATGGTGGTTAATAGATCAATATGAGTAATATTTGGTGACAAATCAACCATAAGTTTGGATTAGCAATAGACCAACCATAAACCAACCATAACTTTGGTCATAAACCGACCATAAACCAACGACAGACCAAAGATAACTTTGGGGACCCATTAGGCTATGGGTCAAACCCTGTCCCCCTGGTTCCACCGCTATTAGCAATTGTTTTCGCTATGAAATTGTTGGTGGAAATCCCCCATTATTGTCGGTTACTATTGACCCCCAGCGATATTCCTCACCATCGACGGGTTTCCTCACCGAGGTCTGTCGTGGGCTCCATGGGCAACGTGGGACAGTCCAACTACGCAGCTGCCAAGGCGTGGTAGCGCCAGGATGCGCCAGGTCTCCAACAAGCTGCGCACCCACGGAACCATTCAGATTCCTGGTCGGTGGTTTTGAACGTGATTGATCAGTAGGGTTAATGATAGGGGATCATAAGTAACAATAATGGTTGAACAACTATTGGTTGATGGAATAATGGTTAAACAACTATTTTCTTTGTTTTCACCGGTATTAACAAATAGTTGGTTGGTTGACAGATATTTTCAGAGGGGTTCAAGCCACCAAGCAGAGTCTTATGGTTCGCAATCTCCGAGAAAGGTGGATACTGATTATTCTCAATTCTGATTGGTAGTACTTGGCAATGATCCATAGTGTTTGTGATCCTGATTAATGTTGATCATGCCTCGCCATTCACCATCTAAAAACCACCACTTTTGATGGGTATTCCCAAGGGTTGAGCATCATTAAACCATCATGAAACCATCATCGGCCGTTCCATCAACATCATCAAACCATTCACCATCACCAAACCATCATCAACAATTCCATGAACCATTATTAAACCATTCCATTAACCATCATCAAACCATCATTTAACCATTCTGATCATTGGACTCATTGATCATTAACCATCCACTAACCACTATCAAACCATTCTGATTATTAACTGGTTAAACCCTCATTAAACCATTATTAAACCATCATTAACCCAAGCTGGTTCTCATTTCTTCGCTTCACCCAGCTGGGCCCATCCCAAGGCCGGCATGGACGGTTGGACTCGCGCCATGGCCAGAGAAATCGGCAGTCGAGGGTGGGGACCTCGGACGAGACGGGGGACCTGTGGACCTGGCAACCAGCATCACTTAGCACCAACAGATCAGTAAATCATTAGCGGATCATGTGGGTGTTTCTCAAAATAGGGGACCCCCAAAATGGTTCGTTTATAGACTATAAATGGTTGATAGTGGATGATTTGGGGGTACCCCTATTTCGAGAAATCGCCATTTAGGAAATACTAGTGAAGCATTTAGTGAATACAGTTATGGTGAGAATCAATAGTTAAGCATCCAGGAACATCAATCTACCAGCAGAACCACTACATTGACCACGATGTTTTTCCCATCCAGCTGCTTCTGAGAGATAGTCGTACTGGATATAGCCATCGTGAAGCATTATTAACAAGCAAGAATCATCACAAAGTAGTACCATCAGAAGCCATGATCAAGCTCACCAAAACAACACTTCCATGGCTGACCAACCATGGCTGCACAAGCAGCCTACCAGTGTTGTACAATCATAGGCGTTAGTACGGTGGTGTCTTTCCCTAGGTCATGGCGATGGAAAGAGAGAGAGAGAGGGAGACACAGAGGAAATAAAAACTGTGATTCTGTTGGTGAAAAAAGTTTGATGGTTTATGTGGCTGATTGACCAGTGATGAATGGCCAATTAGCCATCAATTTAACAATCAATTAGCCATGAATCAAAAAGAGCAGTTTATGGCATTTAATTCTATTGGACACTGGATCGAATGCGACTGCACGCGTTGCATCCCCACTACGGGATCATTGCGGCCGGTTTTGTAGCATGGGAACCAGGCTTGAGGCCAGATCCTTTCACTGTTAAATGTTTTTTGTTCGACCCTAAAACCCTGGCCCAGAGTGATCAACAAGAACTTTGGGAATCCAATGGTGATGTTGAGACACCTCGGTTTGGATCATGGTTGATGATGAGTTATGTGATTTCGGATGGTTGGGAATAGCCATGATTCATGATGCTTCGTGATTAATCATGCTTAATGGCAACGACTTGCTAAGCCAGGTGACGCTTATGGATGCTTCATGGTTAGTCAATGAACGGTTAATGGCTAATATGGATTTGAAAAAAATCATACTGTTCAGTCATGGCTAACCATGTTGGATACTGATTAGTCATGGATATGATTAACATAGATTAAGCAAATTTTGCAGCTGCTGAAGCATCCCCCAGCCGCCCAAGCGCGCATTTTCCAAGACGGTGACACCAGGATCACCGTAAATTCCGTGGCTCCGGGCTTCATCGACACCGTGGGGAAACTCAGGCTGCGTTGTTGGAAGGCACTGGTGAAGGGTGGATGAATGTGGTAGTTTCTCAAGCCTATTACTGTATTAACCAACCAACCAGTGGTTAACTAGCTGATTAATGGTTAATAATAGGGGATCACAACTAGCAACTATAGAGGATATACAAGCTATAAATGACTATGGGTCAATATTAACCAACCAATTGATGGGGAATTTCCACCAACAATAATAGGGAAACAATGGTTAATGATAGGGGAACCAGGGGTACAGAGTTTTGACCCATAGGTCAACCAAGAAATGGTTGGTTTATTGCTAAAAACGATTAATATGGGATGATTTAGGGGTACCCCTATTTTGAGAAACACCCATATGTCCAAGAAATGGTGGGAACATCTTACAGGGAACCGCTATGATTGGTGGTTAAAAAGTTGAAACCCCAACGTAGACTTTCGCCTCAACCAAGTCAGTGAATATGGTGGTTCAACGGGCACTCAGAATCAACTGGGGGATTGACTATAGTCAGACTATAGGAGAATTAAGTCAGAATGATATTGTAGTTAGTTTGCAGTTGTTGCTTTATCTCTACTATTATTGCTTTGCAACTAGGACAGCTGCCAGTTATGATGGCTAGGCAGCCTGTCCTGCTTTGCCCCTGAGGATATGACCGCTGACCTGCCCGACGACTGGAAGGTCGTGAGACCCGGGGCAGCTTCGGTAGCCTGTTCCCGGCCTTGGTTTTGTCCATGGCGTTCCGGTGGTTCCAGATATCAGCAGATGCAAAGGTGTGAGCACTGACATGGACCAATGTGAGAGGGCGAACAAACATAGGGAGATAGAGCCAAGCACAAGAGTTCCCGTTGATGGCACACATAGATGCATATTATGGGTAATTATGCATGTTCTTCATGTTTGAACACAATTGTGTGCAAACATCTTTGCATATACAGACATACATCATGTATGTGCATGATGCATGCAACTTGCCACCAAACATCATCATGATCATCAACAACAAGATGGGAGTCCCAATACTCATCAAGCAGAAAGAGATGACACCAATGTTTATGAGTGTATGACAGTGCTCACATCATAAGATTGTAAGGTCGGGTCAGCGGGCACCTGGTCATCACGAGCACCAGGAAGCCTGGTATGCCCGTGTCAACTACAGCTTCCGAAGCAACATCGGTAGCACTGTCAATGCATTTGACTGTCACCTACAGAAGACCTGGTTGTAGCGATCATGGAACATTGTCCATGATGACGGCATGAGCGACGATATGAACAGGGGAGCTAGTACGAACAGTGGATAGTTTGGGTACTATTCAGGGCTGCAGACATTTTCAGCAAGACGAACCATGTGTCTTCATGCGTTTGCAGATTGGAACTAAGAAAATGACATGGATGGGTGGCCCAACAGTTTGGGGTCGGACAACCAGCAGAATTCACAAGAAGCCCCGATCAAAAAACAACTCTATGAGACACGGGGTGCCTGGAGAGAAGTATGTCCGGTCAACGTGTGGACACCATTTTCGTTACTGCTGATACTCACAAGACCCCCCATCCATCAGCGTGTTCACAAGGCAAAAAAGCCACCCAAACGATCCAAGAGTGGACATGTTCGAAACACAGACCAAAGTGTTTCAGGACCCACACTTCAAATCACTTTGAACTTGGCATATCTTGGGATATCTTGGCATTGGCATTGCCTTTCCATCGAACTTGCCTCCAATCGTCCGTCGCCCCTTCCGCCAGGAGAAACTCTTGGAAAACGTGCCCGTGAGGCCCTCGGAGAGGCTTGAACCAGGCATTGAACAGGGTTGAACATGAAAATGTCTGTGAAGATGTGCCCAAATGTGCTTCAAACATCATTAATCATCATAATCATAATTAAAGCTGGTTTTGTCATGTTCTATCTAATCCTTGTAAGCGAGACTTGTTCGAGAAAATTGTTTTTTTCCTATCAACGATACTTGTAGGTTCAAACTCATGAGAGTGGGACTGCAGCCCTGTGATCTACCGCCTCTTTCCGGGCACAGTTTTGGGGCTGCAATGTACGTTGACTTTTGGATGAAGAATCAATCCTTGTGATGGAAAAGCAAGGCAAAAAAACGATGCATCTACCTGCTGCAATGAGAGATCCATAGTGATAAAGTGTCCAAATTTAAGGATAATTGCACTCTTGGCAAAAGATGCAAAAGGATTTCGATGGATTACGATTATTGACCCTTGAGAATCCGAAACTTGGAGTATACTGGGGCACCTGGGAGATGGGCATGTACGCACAGTTTCGTGCAGTCCCTCAGGGTATGGTTCCTAGTAAGTACCCATGAATCCTTGGACATAGGCATGATGTTTTGCAAATGAGCAACACACCTGGTACTTGAAGCACTGCGCAAGAAAGTGATCTTTTGACTCTGAGCATTCAATCAAAGCTTTGCCAGAATCAGTTTTGCAAGAATTCAATGGGGAAAAGGTAGACTGATAACTTGTTACTGTAGCTGAAGCCTTGACGCTTTTAGCATCTTGTCTACATATGTCTTTTCGTACATAGTTGTACTATACTATTGCCTTGGCTTGCAAATAGTCGTCTATGCTGTCGCTTGTAATGCTGTACATGTTTTGTTTCTTGCTGTTGCCCTCTGGCAGATTAACCTACACATGGAGGACCATTTAGCCAAATCCTGGAAAAACAATCTGGAAAGCATCAAATCACCATATTTCATTGATAAATTGTGGGAAACCCAAGGTTTTCCATCACAAATTCATAGATTTTCCAATGTCAGGTGAGCCTCATAGGGTACCTACCATTGACGCCACCGCCCGACCAAGGCTAAGCGCTTAGGTCAACCCAGCGAGATTGCTGAAGCGGTGGGGCAGCCTGGGAACCCCCGCATGCGAATGGGTGGGTGCTTGGTTGGTTGGGTTGGTTGGTGGATGGGGTGGTTGGTGGGTGGGGTGGTGGGTGGATGGGGTGGTTGATGGGTGGGGTGGTTGGTTGGTGGGCGATGTATTGTTCATTACTTGTTCCGGGGGCTAGATCTGTGGAATCATCAGCCTCAGAAACTTGCAGCCATCTTTATCGTTCAGAAATCACAGTGGCCCATAGACAAGTGCTTGTTGGAACATGAGACTAAAGCATACTAAAGCCATGCTAGGACTGCCAACAAAGGCCTTTTTCGATTATAGTGGATGTTGACACGACGCGGTATACGGTGGATTGTCATCATCAATTGTTGGCGTTTTTACTCAGGAACCATTCTGAAGGATTCGGCTGTAGCCTTTCGTTTACCATGGACATGGAACAAACCAAGATGACTGTTTTTGAAATCTTTATTTCATATGATTTATTTTGAGGGTCGCCAACATGTTCGAACTTTCGATGCCTCCCAGGTCCTGTTTTTGGCATCCCCAGCGGCTGGCTATGCGGGACACTTAGAGCGTTGCAAACGAGAAGACTTGGCAGCAATGGTAATAGACCTGCGATTGTCTAAAATGCGTGTGAATGTGTGTGGATGCATACTGAGACTATGTGTATATAGCTACATGCATGCAAATGTATGCCATTAAATTATTAAATGTTGATATGTACTGTATGTATAGACTATGCATCTTTCAATGATATCTATATATATACATTTGTTTATTTATTTATTTACAGTAAATACATTCATGGATGTGTTTGCCCCTGACAACTGACTTAAAGCTCAAGAGACGTACAGAGATGTACAGGTACAGAACTCCATTGGAACTGCCTGGCAACCGAAGTGGTCGGTCAACTAGGTGGTTACACCACTTGGCTTGCAGATGTAAAGTGATATGAGTGGGCCCGGCAGATCAACGTTACGCAACCATCGTAAAACAACTGTCCTATACCATTGACGCCGTTGTCTTCGATTTTCGTTTTCACTGGTTTTTGAGTTCACTTGAACTTCGAGATGGCGCGCGGGACAGGATTTTGTTGAGATGTTGGCCCGGTGGCCCCCCAGATGATTCAAAGTCTTGGGGAAGAGACCCTGTAGGCGTCGCTGCTAACATCGCCTCCTTTCTTGGGAGAATGGTTACTATCAGAGCAGCTACAGTGTGAGCTGAGGCATATCCTTCCCATGTTTCTTCAGCAAGTAACACACGTATGCTGATAGACTTGTCCCGTGTGTGGCTGGGACAGTTGTGAATGATGATTGACTAAATTGTCCCCACAAAGGTGAATGATGCAATGATGAAGCCACCAGCTGCATAGGACATCGGGCTGTCAGAACACCGGTACTTCTATGACTGGCTACTGGCTTGATCATGGCTATTGGCATAAACTTTTTGAGCGGCCAAACTCGACAGTGGTTGGATCACATGCTGATCTTGTGGATTTCTGTGGGTCATCATCCATGGCACGGGACCTACTTAGCAACAAGGGCAGGCCACGGGATTTTGGCGCGGGTGCTGCTGAGATCACTGGCCACACTCTCCACGTGAACGGCGGCATGTATATGTCCTGAGGGCCCGGAGACCTGGTTGGACAGGGACCGGTGGATCACAGGGGTCACTTCGGACTGAAACTTCGGACTGAAACTCGTTGGTGGTTTTAAACGTGATTAATAAGGGCTAATGATAGGGGATAGTTTGCAACAACAATGGTTAAACAACTATTGGTTGGTGGTTTTACACTTTTTATGTTACCCAAAATTAGCACAGGGTTGGTTGGTTGACTACTATTGTTCATAGGGGTTGAAACAAAGGACCGGTACGGCTACAATTTTGGGAGCTCTTGCCATTCCGAATGTTTCAGTGCCTTTCGCTTGGAACCTGTGCCCAACGGACCTTGCTGGTGGTTTCACAATTTACATCGACGTCTTGGATATCTCAATTGCACCGTCGCAAGCTTGGTGAATCAGCTACCCACCAGCTCCAACTCTCCAGCTGGTCAGGAGCTCATGCTGAACTGGCGGGGGGCCCACATTTAGAAGCAGATTGGCAGAATCACCGAGCTGTTCAACGAGCTGGCCCAGAACAGCCAGTAAGAACAGGAAGCCGAACTGGTGCCAATTTGGCATCCATCAAGGACTTGTTAATGCCATCGATAAACCTTGAGGACTTGCGAAGCATTTCTGATTGTGGGCATCCAGAATCAACCCCCAGGAATACACAGAAACAATACTGATAACATTTGATAAAAGTTCATACCTTTGGATACTGCGGGATTCGATAGTTTATGGCCAATATGTCAACTCTCATGCATTTGTTTTGAGTGCAAACTCGTTTGCCAGATTTTAAAGGTTTAGTCTATGAACGTGTCCACAATTGTTTTCCACCAACTGTGGATGATCAAGGGCACCCCGAATCTATGGGTAGCATGGGATAGCCTATCCGCAAATGATCCTCTACGCTTTCAGCATCCCAAGCCCTCTCCGATAGAAATTATTGCAGAACTGTTGCTTGACAAAGTCAAAATCATAGCGGGTGTCCGGTTGAGCTGTCCTAAAAAGCCTGTTTGCTTGGTATTTGCAGCAGGTTTTGTTGCCAGGTTTGTAAAGAGTTATCATCATTATCAATTGTGCTGCCAAGAATCCTTCATAATCAAAACGGATAGCACAAAGTTTTCCACCACATCTCAACCAACGGAAGCAGTACCTGTAAAACCGATTTGCCAATCTGGCCTCGGGCTTTGGGTTTGCGCACGCAATCATTTTTTCTGATCTTTCTCCGTGCCATCATGGCTGCCTGGATGTGAGACTGACAGAACCACCTGGGCACTCCCCGGGGCCATACCCAATGATGTGAAGCTGAGCAAGTCCATGTCCACTGAATAGATAGCAGCTGGAACTTGTCTCTGATTTTGAATCCATCCATGGCGGTGTTGGTCACACTGGCCTCCAAAGAGTGAGCAGAAATCGATTTTCATACGAATCACGCGGCTTGCGTGAAATGGCCTGCAGGAGTCACCTGTGATCTTTGCTTCTTCCAACGCTGAGACTAAAAGGACGAGAAATTGATAGAGATCACTTCCACCCACTTCCCGCCTACCCAGGGTACGGCTGCAAGCTTTGCGACTGCAAAATCAATTGACAGAAGCCTGATTCTGTCCTCATGATAATGAAGATTGGGTCTCCTTGGAAGACTCAGCACAACTTCACAACCGTGTGGGATAACATACAGAAGGGCTCCACAAGAACTTCGTAGAGTGTTGACATCAAACTCAATAGACAGCAATGATCAATGACGAGGTAAGTGCCAGCAAATGCCAGCAATACAAAACCTGCGAATGTTTAGTGGTGGTTTTGCTGACCATTCGTTAGTTCACATCACAACTTTTACCATGGTTTCCCCAAACCGCAACCAGCACAGGTACACTGCCGGATTGATTCTAAAGGTTGAGGTTCACCCTGAGACTTGCTCTTGTCTAGTCGTTGTAGAGATAGATGCATTGATCTCAAGTTTAAAGAAATGAAAGCATTTGCGACTCTTTTCGATTTGTCCAGTGCAGGGTGCCATTGTGATTTCATCGAACATGCTATCTGAAGAACAGTCCAGACACAGACACCCTTTAAATTCCCAGACACGGGCTGGATATGGGGCACTGTCGTAATCCAAAGTAATAGTGATGTTTGAGGTTAAGTGCACGAAGTGCCAATTCAATTCTGGTGGGGCTCAACTTGATCATTCAAATGCCTATCCGTTTTTTCCACGATGCCTCATCCGACCCACTCTGCCTCCCTCACGTTTTGCACATTTTGCATCGAGGTCTTCTAAACCCTTTCAATCGAGGATCATTTTCAGTAGGGAGAACTGCTTTTTGGTGCTGCAACACTGTTGTTGTTTTCTCTTAAGACTGAAGCCTTCGAAGGGCCACTGTTTTTGGAGCGTTTTCAGTGGATGTTTCCCGGTGATGCTAAATTTCAGACATGGAGGATGAAGGTAGCCGTCATTGCCATCGGTTGGCAACATGAAGATCACTGGCAGTGTCCACGCATGGTGGACGTGGTGGACCTGGTGGCACTGCTGGTCCCAGCGCTGAAGTGGACATCAAAACAACGGGACGCAGGGATGTGGGTCTTTCGGCTCCCAATACTACTGTAAGTAGCCCCAACTTCCAGGGAGAAGGCGAAAGTGAATGATAATAGACCACAACAAGAATAGTAATAGAAATGATAACAATTAGCAATAATCAAGATAATTGGACATGATAAGAAATAATGACATCTAGTGACAACAATGCCAATACTTAATGATGATGTTTGATAATATGTCATTTTCGCACGGAAAGCCATCATTTTGG
Organism: Symbiodinium kawagutii; assembly: GCA_009767595.1. Taxonomy (NCBI): domain Eukaryota; class Dinophyceae; order Suessiales; family Symbiodiniaceae; genus Symbiodinium; species Symbiodinium kawagutii. The sequence continues at coordinate 793,467 of VSDK01020374.1, forward strand.
TTTCCGTACACCAGGTTCGGCTTGGCAGTTCGCAGTCAGCTGTGAAATCATGTGGAACCCAACTGCTTATTTTGGCTGACCGCTGTTGGTTTCTCCAGCAACCACCTGGCCACTGTTTGATGTTGAACCAGTTGGGTCAACTAGTTGTGTTCGCAATCTGTATGGCGTCTTTGCGTCAAAACGTGTTACAAACTGTCCAGTTTTACTATCTTTAGTTGATTTTAGTTGTGCCTGATGTAAAAAGAATGCGTACCTGCTCGGTCAGTTGCTGGTATCTTGGCCAGGCGGTGGCAATGAGAAGCCTTGAACCTGTTTTATTCCAACATCACCAAAGCAGGTCCACGTGTAGAACGGTGGTCTCAAAGCAACTGCGAGTTTGTGATTTCAGTCAAACTGGTGCTGTGCAATGGCCCACCAATTTGGTCATGATTACCGTGTGACCATTTGGGAAATGGCTGTGTGTCCCTACACCTCCTACGGCCCTCGTAGCCTGAAAATGCATATGATTAACAAGCATCAACAACTAACCATCAATGACGCTTAGCAAGCATTAAGCAACCATCAACCATTCACCATCAACAAGTATGAACACTTAACGACCATGATTCAGCAACCGTCAACCATTAGCCATCAACAACCATTAACAATAAGCATTACAACTACAACCATTACAACCAGCAAGACCAACAAGCAACCATCAACCATTAACAGCAACTACCACTGGTGAACAGTAACCATAAACCATCACAACCAATCAAAACCATTAGCCATCACAACCACTGTCAACCATCAACCGGTACATCAATCATTAACAGCAACCATCAACCATCAACCATCACAAGCATTAAAAACCACTCAGCAGTGACCGCTGTGATCCAGGAGCTTCGACGTGAATACCACCGGGCGGCTCTCCCGGGTTCGCCCAAGGCCCTGGAGTGCCGTCGTGGCATTTTTTCCGGTGAAGCGATCGCAATCATCAGCAGAAAGATGGAAAAGTGCATGAAAAAATGCATGACAAGTGCATGATCATCAGATCAGTGCATGATGAGCAGATCAGTTGGCAATACTTTGTCTATCTTTTACGATTCTTTTGGACTCCAACAGGCCGACAAGCCTGGCACAACCATCCAAAGCAGTTTGCACATGGGGACTTGTTCAGGGCGAGCGCTCGATTCACTAGACTACACTGGAGAATGATGTGCAAGATATCGCAAAATGAGGGAAATGTGCCTTGGGTTTAGTGTTTGATCTAGCAACTTTGCCTCTCTGACACTGCTGGACCATGTTTTTCCTTTCATCAAGTGCAAACAAACTTGTTTGCTTGGCCATGCTAGCGGTTTCAATTAGCTTCAAAGGTGTAAACCGTGAAACTGTGTCATTGACTTCGTGTAGCAGCATTGCCGTGTTTGTACTTCCCCTGCGTCCGCCTCCGCCACAGGTTCTTGAGCTTTTGGTTCGCCTCAGGCCTGATCAGCATTTGCATTGTCCAATGGCCATGCTGCTTGCTGTTGCCAGTAGTAATCAGGCACTACAGTTGCCACTGGAGACTCACACGGAAAGGTCATAGACTTGAGAACTTGGCTAATCGCTTGGTGGCACCCACTCTGCCTGGTGGATTGATCAACGCGGCTACTACTTGATGATACCTGATGTTTATATTTGCTTAGTATCTCTCCACTGGGCAACCATTCTTGAGGCGATTACGTGAAGGGCTTTTGACATGGCTCACATGAGGCAGCATGCACTGTGGGCAGCGTTGCCATTGTCGGAGCTTCAAAGAGAGCGCCTGGCCTGCGACTATGCTCCCTGGAATGGGAGTCCAGACTCTGCAGTTCCACTGCGCCAGTACTATCAACCTCACTTATTCTTCGACCATTATTAGCCAACCCGATCCCGGTGCTTTATGGTCATCAATAACGAGTTACTGCTCAGTGATGCTTCTTATTGAACATCTTTGAACAGGATTTGCTCACTGATGCTTGAACATGATTCACCTATAGACAATCCTAGTTTGAGATGAGACGGTCCTGGACTTGTGCACTCTGCCAGATTCATCAAAAAAAACAAAACGTGGGCAGGAAAATTGCTGATTTTTGGACCCAAAGAAGATACATAATGTACTTAGGCAAATTATTTGTGGATTCAGCCGCGTTTGGGGTTCTTTATACATGGGTTGTGTATTAATATTGATATATGTATTGGATCTTAATGAATTTGCATGCAAGATGACATACCTGCCTTTGCCCGTGCAAGTATATACGGACAGGATATGACAGGATAGCATGCTTGCAGTAAATTATATGACTACATCTATGGATACAGAATTTCCATATGTATAAATACATGAATTTACAATATGCACATAGACAATCATAGATATACATCACCATATGTGAATCTCAAGGTGTTTGATGTCTAGCGCACCCAGTGGGAACCTTTCTATACGGCTCCACTTCTCCCGATTTGTAGACTGATTGGGATTCGCTGCCACTCGTCCCTTTTTTCTGATGATTCTGATGCATGTTCAAGGCATCTTACCCCAATAATACATTCCTTAGCCAAGCCTTATCAAACCAATTTACTGACCTATATATTGGTTGAGCAGGGATCATAGACCAACACGCCGTTTGATCAAATATGTTCTCCAATATATCACTGATTGATGCGCGCATACTGGTTGAACATCCTTCAGCATATGGCCATACCCTGGTTACGCTGGTGAATACGCTGGCTAATCATTGGCTAACCAGTGGCTAACCAGTAATCACTGATACGATGATTCCTGCCCACTAATTCCAATAATCATTAGCTAACCAGTAATCATACCCTGGGTATATCCCAAATCATTGATCATTACCCCTTAGCGCATTGCTCTCAGGTGCCGGCAATTAGGAGCAGATGTCACTCACCATGACGAGGCGCCATGCTTTGGTCGCAGATGCGAGGCTGGTACAACGTGGCCCCGCAGTAGCTATGGGACTAAGATTGTACCTGAGATTGGTATCCAAGATGGTACTAAGATCTATGGTATCTAAGATTATCTATTTTTATGATGTTCAAATTGGTAGATGATTGGGATCTACATGCAAATTTGCAGCTCGCACTTGGAACCTGTGCATCGTTTCCTGTGAAAGTTGGGGGCAAAGATGAGCACTGCCAGGCCCTTCGCCGCTTGACCATGTGTTGGGAGCCACACTGCGAGGAGACGTCCGGAGCCAAGTGGCGAGCATCCCCATAGATCCCCAGGGTAGAGGAAAGATATATTTAGCTGCCTTCTTAGCTACCTCGGGAACTATGGGGATACCTCTAGCTAAATCGAGGTAGAAATATGAATTTAGCTACCTTTTTGTGAAGCCCCACGATTTGTGTTTCGCTAGTTATGAATCAACATTGTGATTTCTGAGCTAATGAAGAATTAACGATAAGCCATGGTAAACATAGTATTCGGGATGTAGCTGGTCAGACTATTTGGTCCCCTGGCTGGTCGGCTTGTTGATGTTGGTCCGGCAACCAGTTGATGGCTCAGTTGCTGAGTCGGCTCCCACAACGGCTGATGGTGTTTGTAGCCAGGATGCTGCTTGACAAGAACAGTTAGCAAAGACGATTAAGCAGATAGGTTATCGATGTGAAGAACAAATGTGAATCGATGTGAATAGTTGGTCCAAGATTATGGAGGCATTGGGAGCCTTCAGTTTTGCCTTGACCTGTTTGTATGCTGTATGACATGGTTATTGATGCTTATCAACCGGATGGTTGATAACCTGCTGGAGTAAGTCGAAGAAAGTTGTTTCCAGGTGTTTTGACAAAAGTGTTGCACGTAAAGCTCTTATTTTGAAGATGAGTGGTTAGCACCCTTGATGGAAAAATGTCGCTACTTGATAATCCATTGTCCATCATGCACCATATCTTGAGGACCACTTCTACGGGACACACTGAAGTCATTCATCACCTGGCACTGCAAAAAGCCGTGTAGCTATTCATGGCTACCATGACTCCCGAGGCCTGACTTCTGGAAAACACAGGAGGGCAAGGCTGGTGACATGGATGCGCCAGGGGTTTTTCGAACGGTAATTTCTCACCAGCTTTTGTGGGCAGCCAGATAGGAGTGAGATGGGCTGTTCAGCCTCAAGTCAGCTTCCTGTTGAGTACACCCAGTTGTTGTTTCCGAAGGTTCATTTGACAGAAGTGCTCATGCATGACTGCATGTTGAGTATATCTAGCAAAAAGGCTGGAATACAGGTATATAATGTGATTCCATGTTTGAAGTGTGTGTGTGTGTGTTCAACCTGCGAAGTAAACCTTAATGTCATGTAAGATGCATAAATTCATGATGTTATGCAGTGGTTGATAATGTTTAACAAGATGTGAAATTAGGTGGCTCGCTTTCATATGGTATAAGATAGTACCAATGAACGTCGGATAGTTTGGCATCACCAAATAAAGCATGATATGACAGAACGCAATATGGAGGATGCTAGAATATCTGCTATGTCATAAGCAAAAGATTAGAAATCAGCAGAAGTAAACTGTACATATATATATATATTTACATATATATATATATGTATATATATATATATATATTTATTGATGTTTATACTATATTTAATCTAAACATATATACATATATATATATATATTTATATATATATATATATATATGTATATACATGTATATGTATATGTTTTGTATTTATATCTATCTATTTCCTTTTTTATTCACGTTTGCCCGGCGCAGCCAGTGCTGGTACGGGATGTCTCAGGAAGCCGTCGGTCCCAAACCTGCGCCTGCTGCGCCTGGCCCTTGGACGTGATGGTTTCTCAAGCCATAGGGAAACCCAAGTGATGGTTGGCTTACAGATTGGTCAATAATAGTGATTAATAATAGTGGTTAATAATAGTGGTTGATAATAGCGGTTGATAATAGTGGTTAATAATAGTGGTTGATAATAGCGGTTGATAATAGTGGTTAATAATAGTGGTTGATAATAGTGACAGTGGCTAGTAGTAGTGATTAATAGTTAATGATAGTTAACGGAAACCTCAAATTATGGTTGGTTTACAGGTTGATCATTTGTAGTAGTGCTCATTTGGTGGTTTCTAAACAGGGAACCCCTAAGTTATGGTTGGTTACTGTAAATAACTTACATTGGATGCACCCATGTTGAGAAACTACCACTTTTTCACAAGGAATGTTTGAATGTGCCGACTGTGCTTGGGTTTCTGGTGATGGCTTCGCAACCCCTCATGGCTTGAGATTGTAGTTACCGAGTGCAGGAAAAACTCTCGGCGTGGCATGCTAAAGATTGACATTGGACTGCAGCTTACGTTGACAAACCAACTCGCACTCCATACACATGCACATACAATGGTCCTTAGCCATATGCATGAAAAGAACATGTACAGATATGAATGTGTAAGTATATTATATATTATGTGTATATTATTTTTACACATATATACACATATATACACATATATACACATATATACACATATATACTTATGCATACACATTGTCACACGCAGGAGTACCAACAGACAACAATTGGTTACCTCTTGATTTGCACAGCAGGCCGCCTCCGGGGAGACAGCTCAGGTTGCAGCGTGTTGCACGGCACTTTCAAACGCCCCTTGGATGCGCTGGCCGCTACATTGCTCCGGTGACGCCATGCGGTGTGGAGGTCAAGGACCTCACCCATTAAGGCCTCAAGGGGTGCCTTGCCGCGTGGCTCCTGACATCGCACTACCTCATTGATGACTCCTTTGGTGCCATTCATGACTCTTATCAGTAAAGTTGTTCATGATCAGTGTTGGCGAATGACATTTTGTCATCCCCTGCCATGACTGCTTTTCTTCCTGGAGCTAGCCATTCCTACTATCCATGCATCAACTGAGGATTACGGGGCAACCCTTGAGCCACCAAGGTTGGGCCTTCCAGCTACAGCCACCCAAGCAGACCTGAAACGTAGCGGCTTCCCAGGGGAGGGACTCAGGGCAAGCACTTCCGCGGAGGTCCATGCGCTTGGGATATGACGATGGTACCCTTCAGCCATCCTGAAATCAACCATTTTTGATGGACAAAGCACTGTTTCAGGGGCATTTGTGGACCAACATGGGTTTATCACTCAGGCATCTTCCAGCAGCTTCAAACTTTGCAGTTCGACGGGATAGCCTTGCAAAGTTGGAGGGTCACTTGATCTGACATTTATGTATAATATGTACTCTTATCATCTGACAATGTATACTGCATCTATCGATGGATATGTATATTTACTTATATTTACACATGCGCACAGTACATTTCGGAGTTCTATGCACACACCTACACACATGCATGCGAGCACACGCAATCATACAATCTACAATTGCATGGTGATGCCATCATACAAGGATACAATTGTACTGATGCACAAAATACATGAATGAACTGGTATAGACAGGTATCTATAAAGATCTTTGAATACATATGTGCATATATATATATATATATGTGTGTGTGTACTTATTCATGACCGATATGAGTATAGTGTACAAACACTTTGCAGAGACACACTTACGATAAGCAAACAACAAATACACGTATACCGTTGTGTATGCATATTTGTTCCACACACATAGGTATATATTTGATTTTCACACACATATGTACATACATATGTAGATACATATGTAAATTCGAAGCATGTCTCACCGTTGTTGTGATAGCCAGACTCACTTAATGAAGTATTTCCACAGCAAGTGCAAGGAGCTGTGGCAAACAGGAGCAAAAGAAAAATGTGTCTCTCTATATATATACATATATATATATATATATATATATATATACGTGTGTGTGTGTGTGTGTATGCCTCTGTCCTCTCATGCACAGAAATGTTTGCTGGATGTATGAAGTTCGCGGATCCACCCAGGTGCCTACAGAAAGCTGATCTTGTTGGAGTCTCAGATCTTTGATAAGCGGATAAGCACCTTGGGTGCTTGCGGGTGCTTGCAGGTGTTGGGGAGACCTGTTTGAATTCTTTGACAGTGAAAGCTGTGCGTGGAATTTCATCTTCAGCCTCCTTGATAAAAACAAAAAAAACTTATGACAAAACAGTTTGCAGTTGAAAAATGTCCGACCGTTGCAAGCCAATCTTCAGTTGGAAGGGCGAAGTCCCTGGCAAACATCAAAACAAATTGCAGAATTATTTGCATTTGAACGTTCAGGACTACCCAATTTTGTGATGATTCTGACACATCCCCATTTGAGTCATTGAGTGAAGCAGAGCATGACAACCAAAGTTCACCCCTCACTGCCCCTCACCCCTTTAAGGCTGAACACGCCCCCCGGCTGATCCCTGGATGGAACTGCCCACTGACCCCCAAAAAAAAAGCCGGGTATGTCAGTGCTCACTGAAGAGCATAGTCTATAGGTTCAAAAAAAGAGCCTGAGAGTGAGGTAAGAATTGTTGTTTCCTCCCACGTTACCAGCTTGAGTCAGTGGATAACCTTGCAACGCTCATGTTTTGCATTGCATGCACTTGATATCTTGATGTTGGAGGGCGGCCGCTTGGTCACCAAGGCAGTACCATCCAGATAAGAACCAGGACTCGAGCGAGCTTGCCAACCAAAAGTTTCAAGAGATCAGCGAGGCGCGAGCCTTGAAATCAGCTTCACTTTTCTTAGTTTGTTTCAACTATGTTGAATATCGTGATCAAAAATTAACACAGCATGGATATCCAACTGGTTGATCCTGATTTTTTCATGAAGCCCTGAATTGGATTACCAAGTAGCAATGATGATTTGGGATAGTGGGTACCATCCAATTTGTGAATATCCAATGTGAGTCTTAACATGCGTGTAGTTTGATAGCTGATTGGCGGCTTGAAAAAGTAGCTTTACACCAGCTGTTGGCCCCATCAGCAGGCCAGTCTTGGGGACAGGGGTCATTCTCGACGCTTTACCCAAGCTTCTTCGCTCTGCAGTTTTGGGGGCAACTGCTTCCCAAAGGACTGTTGATGGAAACTGTTGCCCCGAGTGATTAAGCTGATAAGATGATACGTTGCCCTTGGCATCCACGATTCCAGCTAATTTCATCACCACCCATGGCTACAATGATTTCAATACTAGAATTTTGTTTTGAAATTGTTTTCATCCAGCTTGGATTCAATCTGAGCAAATGGCTCAGACCAAAGTATAGCAATTCAGCGCCCAGCGTATGACCATCCAAAAGGAGGTGGAAATCCTGGCCGAAAAACGTTCTAGCAAGTGACACTTTTTGGACAGCATATTCATGTCAAACAAAGCTGTGAGCGAAGTGCTGTCAGAATTGGGACCGTTATTCAACCAGAAAACGGTTTAGCTTCCCATGCGAGGCTCTTTCACCCATTCTTACTGCATTCATTTGCATGCCACATTCATTCGTGTTCAGCTTTCTGGAGGCCCACGAAGCCATCGTTGAGAACAGCCCTCAGAAGCACAGCTGCGGCGGTGTTTTTCGGTATCCTGTTGTGATAGCATGTGATAGCATGTGACAGCATGTGAATCCATTGACCACGAGGTTCATGAAGATGGAGAACTAGGAAGCAGCGCAAAAATAAGTAAGTCTAAATTAGATTCTGCAAAGATATGTCATTCATATTAATTGATATACAATAAATATATATTTAATAGATCCGGGTTCGAATTTCCACTACATTATGGGGGGCCTTGTGGCCACTACAGAGTGTTTTGGAAGCCTGATTCTCTAAGAAATCAAGGGGTTGGAGCCTTCTTTTTGTAAGAAAGGCAGAGTCGCAAAATGTGTTTTCAAGAGGATACATTTTCCAGTATGCATTTTGTAGGATCAACATTCGATGGGATGTTTTTTTTCAGGTTCAGATTTTGCCAGAAGGCATTTTGTAGGATTGTGTTTGCGGCATGTTGTGGCTGGCAGTTGGCATTCTGTATATAGCTATGTAAGGGCAGTTGTGTCAGTGAAATTAATCATTCATCGCTTTGCTCATCATTTTGTAGATCATCCCTGACTGACAATAAGAAATAAAGTGTGGGACCTTGAGCCCCTGATAACAATCCATAGGTCTGAGGTGTTTTAGCGCTGTCTTTTTGTAGCAAATCCTTTCTTGAATGCGCGTTCTCCCCCCTTTTTGTTCACACCCACTGGCCTGTCAGAATTGATTATCAACAAGCCGTGTCCGAGCGTGCTTGTGTCGTGGTTGTGATTGCGGGATGTCAAGGGAATTTTCGGGTTGTTCCCCCTTGAAAATTCATTCTTTGAGCATTTGATCTAGGGAATTTTCGCATATGAACGGGCACGGTAAGAGATCAGTACAGGGTCCTTCCTTGCCTTCGAATGGTAAGGACCACCTTATATTATTATAAAATATATTTCGTACCCCACTATTACATGAAGCTCCAACACCCGTTATTTTGTTCTAGCGAAGCATGGTAAAATATAAGTGTTAATTAATATTATCTAATATTAGTTTATTTAATTTCGTTTTATTTAGTGGTAATTAGTCTGAAAATATTTAAATTAGTACCAATTAATATAAATTATATAATATTATTATATATTAAATAATATTAATTAGGAATATATTATTAAAAAATATAAAATAAAATATTAAAAATATGTTTTTCACATTATAAAAATTAATTTAAAATATTAAAGAATTAAAATATATTTAAGATTTATTTATTAGATTATATAGGATAGTAAAATAATTTTATTTTATTATAAAATATATTTTATATTTAATTATTATATGAAATTTTAATATATATTATTGTATTTTAGTAAAGTATGGAAAAATAAAAATATTAAATATTATTTAATATAAATTTTATATGGTTTTATTATTTAATAATAATAATTTTAAATATATTAAAATTAATAAAAATTGTAAAATTTATATAAATATATATATAAATTAAAAATAAATTATAATAAATAAAATTAATT
>VSDK01020374.1:808298-820717 GCA_009767595.1 Symbiodinium kawagutii
CAGCAGCAATCGCAGTAGCAGCCGTGGTGGTAGTAGCTGTTGCTGTTCCCTCTGGCACGAGCTTACCACATGGTTGATGCACGTTTTGATCATTTCCCCTTGTTTTAGGCGTTTTTGGTGCGGTCAATGGCAGACCTCTTCTACATGGACCCACCCTCACTTCCAAGTGTACAAAACGCAATGGAATTCATCAAACCGATGACCACTACTAAGGATCAAGCATTACTGACCACTACCAACCACAACCCTTCACCATCATTGACCACCACTAATAGCCAGCACCGCCACGAAGCAATTCCAACCAGCGCGTTTGACGCTGACGGGCACCTGACCAGGTCGCCAGCACACAGGCTGCGGGCATTCCAACGCTCATCGCGGATGCGCAAGCCTGGCGCGACGTAGAACAACCATAACCATACGGAGTCCATGGGAAAACAGCGGTTGAAAATTTGCTGGGAGAGCTTTATTCAACCAAACTCTGCTCAACCATGGGAAAGTTTTCTGGGAGAATATCTGTGAGAATTTGACTTGGGAAAAGAGTGGCGAACAGCCCGAGATCCCACATTATAACAACAGTGGAGATTAGCGAATCGGTCACCCACTTGCAATTTGCAAGATATCAAGACAAACATTGTCGAGCAGAACAGTTTAAAAACCATGTAATCAACAACGTTTTGAAGTCGAGGACACCCTTTCTGGCTTCAAATACTCCAAGTTTCAACTTGTATATGTGTGACTGTTCCGTATTTGAATCAGCTTGCTGAACATCACATCTAAAACTCCACCCTGCTCCTTTGGAGCGCTTGATGTTTTTGCTTACGACCCTGCTGCCATTTTGAAGAACCCTGGGCTTTGCTCAGCTTTCAGTCTCGGCTGCGTCCTGCATGGCTACCCACCAGAAGCCCAGAAGATTCCACCACCCAACTGCTGAGCAAGTCCTGGCGGAGACCACAGCTGGACGATGTCTTGCATCCCTGCAATTCCTTTTACCCAAAGAGGCAGCTGTGTGACCATGTTGAAAGGCACTGTTGACAAATCATCACGAAGGCAAAATTATGTAAGAGGGGTATCCTCATGCTTGGCCACATGCTCGGTCTGCGTGGCTACATTTCTCTCATCCTTAATTGAAGCATTGTTCTGTGAAGCATCCCCCATGTGGTTCACACCCTTGGTCATTCCTGGTCTCTCTCATTTCTGGTCTGGTACTCTCCATTTTCTTGCAATTGCAATGGGTCGCAAAAGGGGATATCGCTCCGACTATGATAAAACCTCAAGAGCCGGAGACCGCCACTCAATATCCATCCTGCAATCGACAAATTCCACCCGATGGTCAATTCCGACTACAAGCGCACAAACTGTCTCATACAGATATACAGACACATACATGCAATGTCTGTGTGCGCGCGCATCTGTGTGATTGCAAGTGTGTGTGTGTATGCGTTTGTGTTTCTACAGGCATTCAGTTTGTAAAGATTGACTACATTCAGTTCATGGTCATAGCGTAAATTTTTACAAAAACATGGAAACTGTTTGAAAAGCGAGCATCTACATATTAGAGCACAGATAGAGATAATTGGATAGGTTTCATATTTCATAGCCTTGCACCTTGGCCAAACCAGCAAAAATCCATCTGTCACTTGATGTGTGAAGAACGCATCTTCACCCTAAAAATAAAAAACTTCTTGTCCAAAATTGGCTGTAACCCAGTCAATGTGGGACTTGTCAAGCTCAAAAATGGTGGTTCATCCATTGTTCAAAAGAAACGCTCTACAGTACCCCCATTTTGGGATGGTTTGGGGAAATCCCGTCGACCATCCCAACCAAGCATTTGTAGCCATCATCAATCACCCACCCTCCACTATGCACATCAACTATGCTGCCACTTCAACAGTTTATGCTTCAAACCTGGCAGCATTCGTCACCCTAGTTTCGCCATGGTGATCCTGGTTCGGACGTTGGCATTGACTACATACACTGACTTTCACTGTTCATCTTTCTTCAGATAATTATGTATCTTCATATGAAATTAGCTAAGTTCGTCAAAGTTAGAGTGACTTACAGTAGAAAATAAAGTCACTAACTAAGCTTAGTTTAGTAGCTTGGTTCTGCACAGTTCAACCTTGCTATCAACATATCAAGGTACGGCCATGGGTCGCGCCCCCACTCCTCGGCGAAGGTCACCTGGCGCCGGCGGTTGACCACGGAGGGCCCTGCTGTGGAGGCGAAGTGCGCGCAGGGCGCCTTGGCACTGCCGTTGTGTTGACATCTTCAAACATCTTCAAACCAGTGCTAGAATAAAATATGTAGAATATATGGTAGGAATATATTCAATATATGTTTCAACCCCTTGGTAGACTTGTAGGTTCTTGAATCAGTGGTGGTTGAAAAAAAGTTGAATATCAAGTGACCGAATTGTTGGAGATTTTTTCCAACTGCAACAATGCCCCTATTTTCATGCCACTCTGCATGTCCCTCTGGCAACTTTGGGGACCATCTCCTGGTGGCGACAACCTTGGAGGACTGGGGCCAGCACCTGCGCAGTGACACCAATGTCCAAGCGTTCGCCCGGAGACAGCACCTGACAGCGTGACATCTCCGGGGAGCTCCGCTGGGAGGTGGTCCTCCCACCTCCAATCGCACGGCGAAGCTTCGCAGATTCTTCTCATCCGGTTGCAGGGGCCCAGTGCCCAGCAGCAAACCACCGCCCTTTCGAGGACCGGGGCGCCTGGCACTCGGGATAGTTGGGGCGTGTGGGGGCTAACATTCTCAGGGTTCGATGGAGACTATCAGGATTCAGCTTCTAGGCAGAAACAAGTCACGGTCCAACGTATAGCCCAACCTATACCCCAACCTATTACCTGGCCACAGCTGAAGACTTATTCGCGGAGAGAAACGGCAATGGGGAGAATGGGAACAGGGGTGGAGGGACGAGACGAACCGCGAAAAGGATGATCATGATGAGAAGGAAGAGCACCATGAAATGCTGATAAGGATGATGATGATGATGATGATGATGATGATGATGATGATGATGATGATGATGATGATGATGATGCTGATGGTGGTGATGATGGTGATGATGATGATGATGATGATGATGATGATGATGATGCCGGTGATGGTGATGGTGATGGTGATTGTGATGAAGATGACAATGATGCTATCGATGATGATGATGATGATGATGATGATGATGGTGGTGGTGGTGGTGATGATGATGATGATGATGATGCCGGTGATGGTGATGGTGATGGTGATGGTGATGAAGATGATGATGATGGTGATGATGATGATGATGATGCTGCTGCTGCTGCTGCTGGTGATGATGATGATGGTGATGATGGTGATGATGATGATGATGATGATAATGATGACAATGACGATGTGGGTGTTGATGATGATGACAATGTGAATGCTGATGCTGATGATGCTGCTGCTGCTGCTGCTGGTGATGATGATGATGGTGATGATGGTGATGATGATGATGATGATGATAATGATGACAATGACGATGTGGATGCTGATGCTGATGATGATGCTGGTGATGATGATGATGAGGATGTTGTTGTTGATGATGATGATGATGATGATGATGATAAATGATGATGATGATGATGATGATGATGATGATGGTGGTGATTGTGATGATGATGATGATGATGATGATGATGATGATGATGATGATGATGATGATGATGATGATGATGATGATGATGCTGGTGATGGTGATGGGGTGCTGCATGACGAATGGTGTTCATGATGAGGGTGATCCATGATGGTGATGATGATGATGAGGATGTTGTTGTTGATGATGATGATGATGATGATGATGATAAATGATGATGATGATGATGATGATGATGATGATGATGATGCCGGTGATGGTGATGGTGATTGTGATGATGATGATGATGATGAAGAAGATGATGATGGTGATGATGATGATGATGATGATGATGATGGTGGTGATGATGTTGGTGGTGATAGATGGCATCTGGCGCTTGTCGATGGCACTGGTGCATTGCATTGAAAGGCCCAGGGGCAACAAAGGCCCAGGAATCCCCGCGAAGGGGCCTCACAGCCCGCAAGCGCCGCGGGGAAGGAAGATCGATCTGCTCGCCGCAGTGTTCCTGAAACTTGGAAGGACGAGAAATGCTAAGCCTTAGAAGGCTGAAACATCTTCTGACTGAGCCTTACTAAGCCATACCCAAGAAGAAGAAAAACAAGAACAAGAAGAGACTTCTTACTAAAGAAGAAGAGCTCCTGTCAAAACCAAAGACCCTTGGTGTTTCCAAACAAAACCAATGCATACGGATTTGCAGCTTTGGGAACGCTCTTGTACATGTTTTCACGGATGCACATACAGGATCATACAGGACTGCGACTTGATTTTCGAAAAAAGGAAAGGAATTGTGCCTAGGAGTAAGTAAACGGAAGCGGGTTCACATATAAAAAACCATCAAACTACAAACATCGGATGGTTGCAAGCAGTAAAAACCGCTCTTTCATCTCGTACATGTTGTATGCATGATATATATCCATATACATATTTAAATATATATATATATATATATATATTCAGTATATAGATACATATAAATATCTATGTATAGATAAATATATATATATATTTAAAAAAATACATGTGCATGTATCGCATGATTACATCTTCTGAAATGATTCACTCTCACACAGAATGCTTCAAAAATGCCTGTCACCCCCAGTTCCTTGCAACATGATCCGCTCTATTTGCCCTAAAATGTGTTGCCTTCTCGCCCGCCCCCTGGACCTCACAGAAGCTGCACGGCAAAACCATGACCTGCACAGCTTTCACACAGGACGCCGGAAATGCCCAGAAAATTGGCCCCTAAAGGATTGTCTGAGAGGGCCCAAGCATCGACTTGCTTGCGACAAGCATCCTGGAGTACATCCAAGTGGAAAACATGTTGGGTGAGTCCGCTAGACTGTGGCCAAAAATTGCCCAATGCTTTCAATGGACGCAAGGGTGCCATGGTGCAGGGAGTTTAGCCTTCATATGTTACAGGTGGGGACAATCCGAGATGGTTTGAATCTGATTCTGCCGGCTAGGGGCGACTGGCTGGTTGATTCTAAAAAAACAAGACACCGATCCAACAGCAGTGGCACCCTCCCCAACAGCAGCGGCACCCTCCGCAACAGCCGACGACCTCCACCAAACGAGCACACCGATCTGTTCCATACTTGAATTAAAAGCTCCAATAGCTTTCAGCTATCTGCGCAAAAATGCGGACACATATCTGCAACAGCAGCCGCATCCAAAACAGCAGCAGCACCCTTCCGAAACATGTTGACACCTATCCGGCAACAGCAGCGGCACCGACCCGAAACATCTTGACACCTGTCTGGCAACAGCAGCGGCACCCATCGCAAACATGTTGACACCTGTGCAGCAACTGCAGCGGCACCCTCAGTTTTTTCTTTTACTTCAAATAAGAGCCCCGATAGTTTCGCTATCTAGGGAACCAAAAGAAGAAAAAGAAGAAGTGAACATCCAAAAAAATTCAAGGCATCACAAGAACATAAAAGAATAGTGATAGGGCAAGTAATAGCAATAGTAGGCCAGCCAGCTGCGGGGCTGATTCCGGCTTCCGGCTGGCTGGCTGATTCCGCCGCTTGGCTGGCTGGCTGAATCACGCTGTGTGCCGCCCCCACACATGCAGTATGTGGCCAGTGCTGGTAAGTCCATCCACCTTGAGGCCAGGTTGCGCCAGTGGTGACCGATCTCTCCAAGCTTGACTGCTGCACCGCACCTGTGGACAAAGTTCTGCAGACGCTTTTTCCAGAACCGAAGATGCAGAAATTCGCAACGCGCTGTCGCGAAAACTCGTCAGCCGGAGGCTCCTGGATGGCCCACAAGCACAAAACAAAGATGGGTTCGGATGAGCTACTCCCGGAGACGTAAGACTTGAGGACATAAGAACAATTTCGAGAATTCGCAGTAGGCAACTCAACTAATGCTGACATATCCGATTGTTCAACACTTGCTATCATGACCATTTGTGCACCTGTCGTTGCACTAACCACAAACTAACCAGCCACTCACTGTTTTCAAAGCTGGACCACATCGGCTTCTCAAATACCAGGATTGCATCATTCAGCAAAACATTTTGCCAATGACCAAGCAGGGGGAGCCCGGAACCCCAAAAAAACCCTCCTGGCACGCTGCAAGCTGGACATCAGAGCCAAAGCGCTACACCAGCCACGTTTATTCAGACCGACAAAGTGCAGCTCACCAAAGGTCACATCGTGACCCTCCTTGGTAGTCAGATTATCAGCTGTGTGGCGACGTTCGGTGTCACTTGCAAAGCCAATTCACACCGGGCAAAAGGAAAACTTGGGAATTGGAAAGGTCCTTTCGAAAGGTCCCAACTTTCAATCAACTTGGAAGAACATTGCAACATAGTCTTGCCACGATGCCCAAACCACAGGAGAGCGTAGAGCCACAGAAAAGTTCCTGTTCACGGCAGCCAGAGCGTATTGATTCTCCACGCTGGCAGCGAAGGTGAGGATTGAACTCCAAGCAAAGCCTGTCCAAGCATTCTATGAAGCTGGGCAAAAACACAGCCGTTCAAGCTCTCGTAGATATGAGATGGCATCTCTCCAGACTCCTATCCCCATTTTTTACATCGATACTAAAAAATGTGATATAGTTTGGGAACCTGGGTCTTATCAAATCAATTGACGAAACACTCAGCAGACCTTCAGCTTCGGGTTTTTCAATGGCGCTTGTGTCGACCTTTTGCCGCAATGCATCCTCCCAGGCGCTCTGATCTTTGCCACCTGCACCACGAAAACCGTTCCGACTGCACCACCATGGAATCAAGAGACATGATCTGCATATGGAAATCCAATTTTCATCTGAAGGCTCTTGTTAGCCACTTGCATGCAAGTTCTTCGAGTCGCAGCATCAGTGTGCAGGTTTTTCAAAACAACTGGTTGTAGTCATGTCACATTTGGTAGAACTTGTTCGAGTGTCATATCTGGCGGAGTCTAAATGTTAAGCTCCCGCCACGGTAAGGCCTGTAAAAATGCACTCGTGCAGAAACCTCCTGCATCGCAGATGCTACACGTTCCCAACAAGATGTAGCGGTCCAAACATAGGCCTACTGGGTCCGTGGCCTTTTAGGGAAGGTATGGCACCAGCTGGGGCAGTGAGGACACCCTCAAGGGTTGACCCCTAACATCACCAGACCAGGGACTTTGTGCCATAGGAACGTTTGCACCTTGCATGCACCTCATGCACTGCCAATGGAAATTGAACCATGTAGAGTGCAAAAGTGTCGCTCTGCGTTGTTCCTGAATCGGAGCTGTATCTCTGCTTGGCCCTTGAAACTGCAGCCATCGTATGCATGCTGCAAGGCATTCAGGATTTCTGGCCACCTCAGGATGTGCAACACCAAGGGTCTCAAGTCCCAAACGGCCAAACGTTTGTCCACTGCCTTTCATCCCAACAAATGCAAGCATACCGATGAATTGGATCATTTTCTTGCTGAATGTTTTCACATGGTTGCAGGCTTGAAGCGGATGATGTTGCCTTGGTCGGTGATTTACATCCATGGGTGAGCGCTTTTGACTGATGTTCAGCGCGTGGCCCTCCAACAGTTTTTGTGGACGGTTTGCTTCCGGCTGTCTTTGACCGTCCCTTGAGGGGTATAAGTTTGCTTTTGGGTGTTGTAAAATAGCAACAGTTCCTGGTTTGGTCTGATGGACGCATTCAAATGTACCAACGAGTGTCGCGGGGGTTGGACTTGTCTCCCGTACGTCTACTATGCGCCTGTGATTTTGATGTCTTCTGATACCTTTCCTTTTTCCCTCCAACTTTGATATCGGACACAATTGTTTGGTCCTCTGGGTATTAGTTTGATGCTTTTGATGTCTTTGGTGTGGGAAATCTTAGCCTACTGTAATCCTAGTGTTTTTCATTTGTTACACCTTGGCATGATGATAGTTGTTCATTGTGTGCTTACCTTTCGCAATCACTTCCAAGTTGATGAACCGGCGTGTGAGGATATTTTGGATTTGATTTAAACCTGACGTCCATTCGTATCTCTGTATTTGCATCGGTTTCATGTAGATACAGTTTTCAGCATGCCCTTACAGAATGCCATTTCGGGTTTGCATCTCACAGTTTATTGGAAAGTTAGCAGGCGTTGGTTTCAGGTCTGTTTCTTTTCGTTTCCCGATTGGTTTGCTACTTGCCTTCAGTGAAAAACTGATAGCAAAAACAGTTCATTTTGTTGAAAAGGTAACGCGGTTGATCAGTGCGCATGTGTGTGCGCAGGCGTGCACTCGTGTGTTTTAGATTCAGTGATGGCTTGCACCTGTTTGCCGTCTGTGAGATGTCAACAGTCTGTGCCCTATGTGCCGCATGTTGTTTTGATTTGTTTTTGCCATGGATTTTGGTCCCACACTACTACAGTTGCAGAGTAGAAGCACTGCTGGTTGGCACATTCCCCGGCGTAGCAGCAAAGTTTTTGCTGGTGGAAAATATTGAAGCACGTGTAGGATACCAGCCGCCAAACTGGCAATCATGCTGCAGAAAAGTCGTTGAATCATAAGAAAATTTGGGAAGCAACTGGTACTGACAGGGATCCACCATGGATCCCTTCCACAATTTTTGTCGGAACCATACCCAGGTCACCACGTAACAAAACAATGATCAACTGCAGTTGCCTATCACCAGAACTTACTGTCCAGTCCACTATCTGAAGATTTGGCCCAGTCGCTGGTCAAAGGCCCGGGACAAAGCGTCAATCTGCACGTGAAGCCTGGCATCTTCTTCTCCAAATCATTTGCGCTGCATGATCATACTCCAAACAATCAAAAGTCAAATAAAATCTATAAAGATTGGATAAAAGCAAACAGGAAGAGAGGTAGATAGGTAGATCGGCAAGCAACTACATACGTACATGGATGGATGGATGGATGGATGGATGGATGGATGGATGGATGGATGGATGGATGGATGGATGGATGGATGGATGGATGGATGTGTAGACAAATAAATAGATGGATGAAAAGATAAATAGATAGATGGATTAAGCCAATACAGACACAGATAGACACAGAAAGAGAGAAAGAAAAAAATATAGATAGGTGAATGCAGCCAAGACAGACACAGAAAGATAGAAAGAGAGAGAGAGAGAAAGAGAGGGCGAGAGAGCCATAATATATGACTATAATCATTCGAAAAACATGTATGTATACATGCATATATGTATATGAAAAAATGTGCCCGCAAATTTGCATGAACAGAAAGAGTATAAGACACCGATTTTTTGTTCAACAAAAAAATGTCAAAAAGAAATATTCCCCTGCAGGCACAGAAACAAAGCGAAAAAGAAAAACGTTTGGCAAATGAAAACACTAAGGTGTGATTAAAAATAATGCCTCCAGTCACCAAACCACAGTTTCGACCCTAAGATTTTAACAACTCAGGTGCTGTAAACACATGAACGATGTTCGCTGAACAATGTTTCAAACATGCCACGGTCACTGTAGCGCGTGAGACGCCTTGGCAAAGCAAACTGGCAGCGCTAGCTGTTGCAATTGTAGGTTGCCAACAGTGGAACCATTGGAAACATGCGACCAATGTGCCGTTGGCGAAAACGCAAAGACCCACACACAGGCACACACTGACAAAGCCATATGGCACGTTTGTTGCCCCATGAGAGATTTGACAGTTCTGCTACACCTTGGGTCGAGGGTGTAACCCATCTCAGCAACGTTGTGGTCAACAGCTGAAACGTTGATTTCGACTGTTTCATGGCGTTCGGGGCCTCTGGCTTGGTCCATTGGACCAAACCAACTCACTTCCTACACCACAGTGGTGAGCACCAGAGGTCAACAAAGGATATGGTGCAGGACTGCAGGTAGGTCTTAACATCGATGGGTTCCATTGGCCACCGCATTTCGGCCACCTTTTCTTGAATAATGAAATTAATAAAACGATTCGGAAATCTTGGCTTTGGTCGCACACGCATGCACAAACACAGCCGGGAACTGAGGGACCAACTGCGAAAGAATCCGGTTGAGCCATACCATGTGCAACTATTGGCCCAAATGTTCATGACATGAACGCTGAGAATGTTGGCACTTTCAAGTGTTCGTGCGACACGTTGGCCCGTACAGGACCGCATGTTGGTTCAAGGTTTCGATAAAGTTACTGCCTGTCAAGTTTCGCACGATTTTTGCTATCAATATGATTTGAATAAAAATATGCGTCATTGTTTCGATCAAATGATGAAGTGAAGGAAAGGTGTACAGTACACTCAAACACCGTCCCTAGCAGCAAAGCATTTGGCTACCCCCTTTCACATCTATTGATGGTTGACCTGCATTTACTCATCCTTGTGCTGCACCCGAATTTTCTGCAGGACTTAACTTGAATGCTGCATGACGCACAGCTGGCATGCTCTGCACGTCCTGAACTGTTCCATGCACAAACAGTTCCGTCAAATCGGATATGTTCAACAAAGCCTCTTTGGGCGAATGCAATGTCCTATGTGTTTCCAATTTCCAATACTCATTCTGCGTCGCTGGCCATACCCAAATGCAGTACAACCAGAATCCTGCCTGACTTTGGTTGCCCAGGTTCGCACTTTGGTTTGCAAGTGTTTGCGCGGGTTTGCCTGGGTTTGGGCAGGTTTGCACATTTTTTTCCTGTTGAATTTGTGTGTTACCCCATCTGCTGCTTTGATATGTTCTACATAACGCTAGGCTTCCAATTTTTTGGTATAGACTCCTACACCCTACACGTTGAAATGGCACCAGGCGGGGCAAAGTTTTTCGACTATGACTAAGAGGGAAACATAATTCGCCCAGAGAAGTCCGGCACAATGTTGCAATCTGTGGCACCAGTTTTTTATCCATCCTTGGCTGGGTTGTGTACAATAATTATTGTTTTTTTTTGTTCGCGACTTCTTCCTCGCAGTTCGTCCTTTGGTCCCCGAACCATGTTTGTGCAGTGAAGCTTGTTTGCTCGTAGAATTGCGGATTATATACATTGTTGCGGCTGAGGCGAACTACATGGCTCCTCGGTTTGGCTTGGCTACACAACATTTCGGACTTCCCTCTCTTCGAATGGCATGAATGACATGACCATCATGTGAGACACTTGACTACTCTGAATGACATGATTTTCCTGGTCTGTTTTTCTGAATTATCTTTTGCTGATCTACATTTACATGACTGCTCTCGGCGGATTGTGTATCAACTAAATGATTTTTCTGCCCTACCATGTGAGGTACGCAACTTGAATCAGTGCGTTTGCTTGGATTTGCCGCGTGGGTGAATTATTCACAATCCATTAAATTTACTGAAACTCCTTGATCCTGTTTAGTCTTGCTCGGCGCTCAAAGTCACGGAGGATCGTGGGCGAAAAGTTCGCGTCAAAAAAACATGCATGCAATTTAATAGTACGCAAAACTGCAACAAATAGAAACGAAGCGCAAGAAACACGACCCTGGGGGGAATTGACCTTAGCAAGCGGGGGGCTTTATCATTCAATTGTTTCACTATTGGTGACTCTTGGAAATCCTGCCCTTGCCAGCTCTTCCTGAAACCAAAGCAACTTCAGCTAGTTGACGCTAGTTTTATCTAGTTTTCGTGTTATTTTTAAGCGGCGTATCGCGGCGTTACATGAATCTCCTGAGCAACCTTTGCGTGAATGCGAATAACGTGATTTTTTCAATACATCATACATCGTACATTGGGTTACATTGGTGTCAATTGGAAACATTTATGTTCAGCTTACCGCACCAACAAAAATGCTCAAGCAGAGCCACTCAGCGAATCCTTAAAAAACTCCGGCTCGAAAACCTAGCCCATTCCGGTGTAAAAGGTCGATGCCATGCCGATCGTAATCCTTACTCATTGTTCGAACAGTGACGGTTTCAAAGTCAAAAGTTTAGGAAAATCATGTCCCCCACAGGTTTCCTTTGAACCATCTTTCCGTCAAGTGATGGACCTGCAAGAGGTCACCATGACCCTGTTGGCCATCCCGGCTGACACGAATACAATGAATCTGGTGTGACCACCCTGTGAATGCTGCTTCGTTCCGGTTACATCAAACTGTTCTAACCAACCGCATGTCAGCTGTTTCACAATATTGGTATTTGATTTGATTTGATTGGACTGGGGACTGGGGACTGGGGATTGGGGATTGGGGGATGGGGGAGGATTGGGGATTGGGGATTGGGGATTGGGGCTTGGGGCTTGGGGCTTGGGGCTTGGATGCGGCTTGCGGCTTGCGGCTTGCGGAATTGCGGATTGCGGTTTGCGGATTGCGGATTGCGGTTGGCGAATTGCGGTTTGCGGATTGCGGATTCGGTTTGCGGTTTGCGGATTGCGGATTGCGGATTGCGGCTTGCGGCTTGCGG
>VSDK01020374.1:821229-851735 GCA_009767595.1 Symbiodinium kawagutii
CAAATTGCGGTTGGCGGGTTGGGTTGGGTTCGGGTGGTGTTTGGATTAGGTTTTGTTTGCTTTGGTTCGCTTTGGTTTGCTTTAGTTTGCTTTAATTGGCTCTGATTTGCTTTGATTTGCTCTGATTTGCTTTGATTTGCTTTGACTTGATTTGATTTGATTGGATTTGATTCCATTCCATTCGATTCCATTCGCTTCATTTCGTTTCATTTCACTTCATCTCACTTCATTTTCCTTCAGTTCGCTTCATTTCACTTCATGTCACTTCATTCGACTTCATTTCACTTCATTTCACTTCATTTCACTTCATTTCACTTCATTTCACTTCATTTCACTTCATTTCGCTTCACTTCACTTCACTTCATTCGACTTCATTTCATTTCATTTCACTTCATTTCACTTCATGTCACTTCATTTCACTTCACTTCACTTCATTTCACTTCACTTCATTTCACTTCACTTCATTTCACTTCACTTCATTTCGCTTCATTTCATTTCATTTCACTTCATTTCATTTCATGTCACGTCATGTCATGTCATGTCATTTCATGTCATGTCATGTCATTTCATGTCATTTCATTTCATTTCATTTCATGTCATGTCATGTCATGTCATGTCATGTCATGTCATGTCATGTCATTTCAGGTCATTTCGTGTCATGTCATTTCGTGTCATGTCATGTCATGTCATTTCACTCCATTTCACTCCATTCCACTCCATTTCACTTCACTTCACTTCATTTCACTTCACTTCATTTCACTTCACTTCATTTCACTTCACTTCATTTCATTTCATTTCATTTCATTTCACTTCATTTCACTTCAGTTCATTTCGTTTCCTTTCCTTTCCTTTTCTTTCATTTCATTTCATTTCATTTCAATTCAATTCAGTTTAGTTCAGCTCAGCTCAGCTCACTTCACTTCACTTCAGTTCAGCTCAGTTTAGTTCAGTTCAGCTCAGTCCAATTCAGTTCAGCTCAGCTCAGTTTAGTTCAGTTCAATTCTGGTTAGTGCAGCGCAGTGCATTGTAGTGCAATTCATTTGATTTCTTGATGATTTTTTCCATGGGGGTCAAGTGTTGTTAGACATATTCGAACCGTGATTTATCGGCTGCAGTTTGGCCCTGGCGCCTTCTGGCGTAGCACATGCGAAGCGGGGCAATGGGGCCAAGCAGGGGAGAGTTTGCCCGCAGTTGCTGCTTCAGAGCTCGCGCTGCGGGTTGGCGTCTTTCATGCATTTTCTGCCAGAGACGGACCTTTCCCAAACTGCAGGTGCCACGGTTCATCGCTGGCGGGGCTGTGTGAAGCAAGCCCACGCCGCTAGCTGACTGCTGGCGGGGCTGCGGGGCACTGCTGCAACGCAAGTTTCCGAAAGAAATCGAAACCCAATGCCAAGTTTACGGTTGCAACCAAACATCCGAACGACGACAAGTATCAAGGCAGAGGCTTGCACTCAAAGTCCACAACATCCAGAAACCAACGCCAAAACCCATTCAAATGATGATAGGTTTTTTTTAACCAATAGGATAGACACTGCGGTTTATCTTTTTTAAATGCGCTCTTGACACAAAATGTTGGCCCAAAGAGCTGCGCCTTACAAATGCCCAATCCAACTGTCAAAGCACGTAGTGTGCCGGTGGTAGGCCACAAACATACCCGCCAAGAACCAACAGGAAATCATTCAACACCAATATGTTTGGTCCAAAAAAACAACTTTTCACACTCGAGCATTTCAATCGTGGGCGGTTTCATGCCACGGCATGGCTGCCTCACGCCTGTTCCAACCCAACCTTGCGCAAAAACCCCCAACAATTGGAAAAAATGTTTCGACCTAGGCTCGGCTGAGCGCAAACCAAAGCAAAAGCGACATTTAGAAACCACACGGCGTTCGGATAATTTGCCTAATGCCTAGCAGCCACATGTGCACGTGGCATGATTATTTTTCCCTCAATGAAGGGAAGAAATAAAAATAGATGGATGGATACATTGTAATCCAACCACTGATACAATAAACAATTCAATCGGCGTGACGCAACTGGCACGCTATCCCCTTTTGAAAATGCGCGTGAACGTCCGAAATCAATCTCTGGTTGGTACCGCGTGGGACGCTAGCCCAGCGAGGCGTAAAATGTTCATCCCATGCGGCATTTTCCTCGTCTCGTTTGACTTTTTGACTTTGAGTTTGCCCCTGCGTGCTTAGGGGCGACCCAAGCAGCCCATTTAGGGCGCATGCTGGGTGAACCGCAAACGTTAATATTATGACACATAGAATCAGCATCTGCGCAAGCAATACTGCACAAAATCATCCACCAAGCTGCGCCACCAAGTTGTTCCCAATCACCAGGACCATTGAAGCGACAATTTTTGCAAATTTATTTTTCAAAGATTCTCAATGTACAAATAGATGTTTGTACTGGCCTTTGACCTAATGCCCTGGACAAATCCAGGGGGAGTAGACAATTTTAATCCAACACGCTGGATTAATCTCCATGGCCCAACCTAAAATCGAAGCTTAGGAACTTGGAAAAAACCAAAGCACACACACACACACACACACACACCACCTTGCTCTGGATAAATTTCCAGGCTCGAAGCGCTTAGCTCTGCAGACCTTCATGTGTTTCTACCCGAACATGCCCCAACTGAGGCCCAATCCCGGCCCAACATCAGCCCAACTTCGGCCAAAAGCAGGCCCAACACGAAGCAAAGCGGTACGGGTTTCGAAGGTCACGAAATATTAGCGTTTCGTGACCTTCAAAATTGCCACCTTCTGCCCCCCCAAAACCCCGATATTAGCAACGTAAGACCCATCATAAACCCCATGCAAGCCCAACATCCAGCTACAGAACCCACAAGTGGGCCCAACATGAAGTACGATTCCTTCTGCCCCCCCAAGCCCCAAGAGTGGCAGCATAAGACCCATCATAGACCCCACGCAAACCCAACATGCGGCCACAGAAGGCCCAACCGGGCCCAACACGAAGCAAAGCGGTACGAGTTTTGAAGGTCACGAAACATTGCCGTTTCGTGACCTTCCAAATTGCCTCCTTCTGCCCCCGCAAAGCCCCAACGTTGCCAACACAAGACCCATCATAGGTACACGACGATTCTCGGAAGCTTGCCATCTGTGCGCTCAAAAAGGAGTATACCTTTTAAGTAACCAACCAAACTCAACAGACAAACTTCACAAATTTCGAGAATATCATGAAACATGGCGATGGATAAATCTCCTGGATCCCAGGTTCCGTGACATTGCCTTTACATCGTTCATTTACGACCTAACTATATTGATGTTAGATTTTTCTTTTGGCGCAAACCTGGTCCCAAAACCTATGCCCTGGAAAAATATCCGCATTGATACTTGGATAAAAACCCCTGGGCCAGATTTATGACAAGACCACTAGGCCTCCCCAGCCCAACGGGCAGCAGCTAGGTTTCTTGTACGAAATAGTCGTCAAGATTTCTTGCAACCACGAAGTTGCCGGTTCAGAATTCGCTGTACCCAGCGCCTTGGACCCAAACGCGCCACATAGCCACACACTATCCAATACCGTCGGAGCATCAAAGTCGCCCGGTCACAGACATTTGCCAACATGGTGATTTGAAAAATTGAACATTTTCATTCCATCAACCAATGACCATGGCATGCAACATGCTCGGTTTTTTTTGCAGAGGATGATAGCCAAATCTCTACTTTTGTACATTGCTGCTGATCTGCTTGTTTTGCTATGCACCAAGGAATTCGATTTGCCATCTTTCTGTTAAAAAAAA
This sequence comes from Symbiodinium kawagutii, assembly GCA_009767595.1. Taxonomy (NCBI): domain Eukaryota; class Dinophyceae; order Suessiales; family Symbiodiniaceae; genus Symbiodinium; species Symbiodinium kawagutii. The sequence goes on from VSDK01020374.1 coordinate 824,999, forward strand.
CTAACACCGCACACGCTGCAAATGGCTGGCATGACCCCCGCAAGGCGAATACAGAAGAGAAGACTTAGGTCTCCCCTGCATGAAACGGACGGCGAAGAGCCGGATGATGATGAACTGGTGGGGACCCCGCAGTCCGGTTCTGAACACGGTGGCCCTGCGGCGGATGCAATTGCAGCCATCATACGGCAAGAACTGCGCACAGCCATTAGGCCCTTGGAAACCAAGCTGACGCCTACGGGTGCTACATTTGAGAAGTGGATGGGAAAGATTGAAAAGTCAGTGGTTGATCAGGATGTCCGCATCACCCGTTTGGAAAAGTCTATGGCGTCAGAAGTTGGAGAAACAACCCCCCTGTCAGATCTTGCTGACAAAATTTGACTTTGCGCCCGCTTGTCCGAAGACAGCCCATTTAGGGCGCCGGCGGGTGAAACGCATACAAACGACAACTCATCCATTGCAAAAGTGGACGAAATCGTCAATGAACATTGTCCAGTGCCGAGCGTCTAAAGCATTCACAATCCAACTACCCATTCCTTTGTATCTGCAATAAGCAATCGGTCTCGATTCCCGAGTGAAGTTTGGACGTCCGACGCGGTGACCAGACATGGGGAGCCAAGATAACACCCGCTTCAGCCAGCGACAGTCGGGCAGTGTTGCAACGTAGGCGGCAAATTTCCAATGTTGACGTAAACAATACACAGACCATGGGACAATCCGAGCTTGAATAGCAAAGTTTTTCACCCGCTCATTCCATTGGTGTAGCACATCATGCCAAGGAAGGTTCCAATCAATTCCAGCTGGGGGCCCCACCACTGGGCGTAATAGCCTCCTGAATTGTATGTCCATCTTTTGCAAGTCAGAGCGATAAATCGTTCTGTGGGCAGCCGCAACACAAGCCACTGGCGTCACAACAGCCTGGAAAAACTGCAGGCGTTTGCAAACGGATACCCGTCGGTCACATAAAATGTCCTTGTTTGCAAAAAATGTGCTAACACCAGATTGTAGATGGAAATCTGCATCGGCTGATGCATTCTTAGACGCACGAGGTGACAGCATGCACCCCAGCCATCTGTGACATGAAGATGAATCGACCACCTCTACGTGCTCACCCAACCCAGTGGCTAAGAACGGCGGCGGCTGTGCTTCGGTGGTCGGGATCTTCGTTTTACTGGCGTTAAGGCACAAACCGACCTCACGCAATCTGTCCACCAAAAAGTCCAGCAAATGAATACCTTCTGAAGCACAACGAGCAAAAATCAAGATGTCATCTGCAAAACGTAAATCCAACAAATTCGGTTGACCATCACTTAAATCAAGACCGAGATGCTCGACGTCGGCCCGCCATTTTCGCATGGCATCCCGGAGGACGGCACAAAAAAGCGGAGGGCTAAGGACACAACCCTGCCGTACACCTGCTTTGATGTCGAACTCCTCGCTCTCACCTGAAGTTGATACAATGCGACCTTTTTGTCCTGCATATGCCCTCTCCAAGCACCAAACCAAATGATCTGAAACGCCTTGCGTCCGGAGTGCGGTCCACAAAGTTTGCCAATTGACTCGACCGAATGCTTTTGAAAGGTCAAGGCTAACAATCCACAACGGCACATTTGATTGCAACGTTTTGTCCAATAACAAATTCGCTGTGAGCAGGTGTTCTTCAATGCGCCGGTTTCGTCGGAACCAATGTTGTTCTTCGGGCTGGTGGGAGTCAAGGATATCCTCGACGCGGCGCAGAACCATGCAAGCATACGTTTTGTAAAACAGTCTCACGTTTGCAATGGGTCGAAAATCGCTCACTTGCAATGTTTTCGCCTTTTTCGCAAGCATTGTGAACACCGCTCTGTGCCAAGTGTCAGGGACCTCGTCATTAAATAAAATGGTATTAAAAATGTCCAAAACCAAAAGCAAGAATTCATCCGAAGCGTGTTGCAAAAGTTCCGCCACTAAACCATGTTCATCGGCTGCTTTATCCGTCTTCAATGTGCATACAGCAGTTTTCAATTCTTGTAACGTCCACGGCGGCTCAGAAAAACTCAGTGGTGGAGAAGGTTGAGTCACACTTCCATCGAAAAGATCCTGCAACATCCATGCCAATTCGCCCGGTGAAGGTTCAACAGCGAGACGTTGTCCAGCCACCTTCCGGCCAATTGAGCGAAGCTGGCGCCATCGTGCCTTGTTTTGGAGGCAGCTGTCCACTTTACGGTTTTTCCATGCTCTGGTTTCTGTTCGCTGCAATTTGCGGATTGACAAACTCAATTTCTTCCGCAACTCTGCATCTTGTGTTTGCCGCCGCGTCCGTCTCAAACCAGCCAGGTGGGTTGATGCCTTGAATTTGTTCGCACGTGGATTTTTCTTCCCATGCTGCCGGCCCGCATTCGAAAGTGCATCCTCCAAATCTGCCACGGTTGCACATGCGTTGTCACGAGAAAAGTCTTGCAGCTGCGTTTGAAACGTAAAAGGTTTGTTGTCAGTATCCAGAATTGGCCTCCACTGTTTCAGCCCCAGTCCTTTCCTGAGCTGTTCGGATTTACCGCATGCAAATTGCAAAACACAATGCACGCAACGATGATCCAAACCTACCGCTAACTGCATGTCCACCCAAGTTGCACGTGGTTGACAGCGAAGGTCTGCAAGTACAAAGTCCAACTGCACGCGTTGCCCATCCAATGCACGAACATGGGTCCAATTTTCATGCGCCTCCTGGCGAGGCCTCCTGCGGTTCAGGATGTGAAGGCCATGTTGCATAACCCATGCATTCAACATCTCACCACGTTCATGCCGAGGCCCTTCTCCACACGCACCAAGGAACGAAGTATCATCATACGGAGTCGCGGCCCCAATGGACGCATTGAAGTCACCAGCAAGAATGGGCATAGCACCTTCCCTGCAGCAATCGTCAAGCAAGAGACGGAGCAACTCGTACACTCCTTCCACCGCCGTGTCTGTATCCCAAGATGTTGGCAAATAACAGGAGAATGCTCGGAAACGACGGTCGTGAAGACGAAAATGTAAACAACAAACCCGAGGACACAGTGCATGAAAACTTACCTCTTCGATCAAGTTGTGCAACGATTTGGCGATCACAATCCCAACCCCTTGGCTCGCATCACCACCACTGAGATAAATAGTATGACCACCTGGAGATTTTAAAATTTCACAAGTTTCACTCCGCCAAGTCTCACATACCATTGCGATATCACAATCCAAATCATCCAATTCAAACAGGAAATCCTGAAAGCGAACATCACTTCGGATGCTCTGCAAATTCTTGGTGCACACATGCAACTGTTTGAATGCCACATTTCTGGTAGGACCATTCGCTGCATTTCCATCTCCGAGAAAGGCATGCTGTCCCCTACCCGCCCTTTTCCCACTAGTGATTCACAAGTCCCAATCGGCCATGATCTCTGCAATGGCCGTTTTGGTTCCATCGGTCACACAGGCATTTGCATCCGTCCACTCCAGTGCACCATCCTTCTTCACCGAACAGACTTGTTTCCATCCAGACATCTCGTCACGGACTCTGACACTGAAGGTCTTGTAGTTCACGGCGATGTTTTTGGCGACCATGCCTTCATATTCAATCAAGTACTTTTTGGTTTTGATCACGATTTTGCAACTGCGACGTTCTGACTCGGAACGATTTTCGGATGCCCACAACTTTGATTCCAGCATGTTGGGATTCCATTTCTGAGAGCGTATCAATTTCATAGCGTTAGCTGGAGTATCGAAATGTGCAAACACAACTGATGGAGTTGGATTGGTGACATGGACTTCTTGAAAACCACGAACATTCGACAAATCATTGACCAACTGTTCAGTTTCTTCTGCATCCAACTCGCTGAACCCTCCAATCACAACCTTTGTTTTTTCAACGTCTTCAGCCTCCTCAGTGTTTTCCTTGTGCTTGGCCATTTCGGGTGCCGCAACCCACATTTCCAACTGTTTCCTTCCTTCCTTCTCCTGGACCAATTCTTCTTTGACTTTGCACAATTCTCCTTCCATTTTGGCCAACAGTTTCCCTTCCATCTCCTACAATCCATTTGTCGACTCCTTTTGCTGACGAAATCGCGGGGTTTCAATTTCAAATCGGATCTTTCAAAGGACCGTCCCATGCAAATGCAAGCGACATTTCATCGACTATGGCCGTTGGAAGTTTGCAAGGGCATGAAAATCTTGAGAACGCCATCCGTTGGTTGCATGAAAAATTGCAATCTTTCAACGTGCCAACCCCATGCGAGACATACATGAACAGCCAAGCATTCAATGGTGCATTGTTTGCGAAATATCCTTCTGCCTTTGCCGGGGATCTAGCCGTAGCAACACTTCGGAGCGCAAACCTGCAACATGATGAGGAGCAAGTGTGCGCCACCCAGGCTCCTCCAACCCCGACAGGTGCTAGGAAAATGTTTTTACTGGCCTTACGATGGCAGTTTGGTGAATGGGGTTTTTTGTGAGATCGACCAGCACTACACCAAGATGACCGTTGATGGCAACACAATTGTAGAAATATCTTCCGCCCAAGGCGATTTGAAGGTGGGGGGCCCACGGATGGGCATTTTAGGATAAATTCCAAGCAAGCGCCCAGCTTCAACAAATCATGGAAAAAACGGGGTAGTTATCCAAAAGCAAGGGGAGGGCATGGGCGAGGGCAAAAACAAGGATGCAGGTGCTGCGGCACAAGCTGCTTCCCAGCAAGTGCGCCATTCGAGATCGCAAAAAACAGTTTCACCCACAACACAATTTTCCACGCAGAACCCGTCAACTTTCCATTTTTTATTAAAAATGCACGTTTGCATTTGGACGTGAAAATGGCCGAAACAGTGGGAGAACTTCAATTTTGCCACTGGGAGTGGGAGAACTTCAATTTTGCCACTGGGACATTGTGATGTTGGGCGAACAGAGGAGCTCCAAAGGAACCGCATGATTGGTTTCAGGCGATAAATTGTACGCATCCACGCAACCAACAACAAAAAAAAAAAAACCAACAAATGCTGCTGGAGTGGGGATCTTCTTGCACAGGAAACATGTACATGCAGTGACTACTGTACAACAGGTGTCCGAACGGCTGATGCACTTGGAATTGCAGTTGGCTGATCTATCGATTGAATTTGTGGAGCGATACTTTATATTTGACAAAATTTCGTTTGGCCGCTCGCATTGGTTCACGGGCAAATTCCTGGCCCACATTATTGCTGAGATGGGATCCGTCGCAACACTGGCACATGAACTTTGAATCAAAACCAAGTCGTCCGCAAGGACGGCCTGCAGTTAGATGGGATGATTCGTTATCAAAATTTTCGGTAGAATATTTTCACCAGGATTCGTGGCTGGATGTAGCACAACACCGGCTTTTCTGGTTTGCCGAAGAGCAAGCCTTTGTTCAGTTTTGCCGGTCACTGTGATTCCTGGATTGCCTGTGTCCTTATGGGCCCGTAGTCGTCGACTCGAATGGGCGGAACGAAAAGAAAGAAAAGACGAGCGTTGTTCGCTTCATTGCTGTGTACCTGCCGCTCATGGGACATCCACATCGTGATTTTCAATCAACGCATGACCAGCTTCATCTCATTTTGGATGGTGCTGGCCGTACCGGTGCCAGAGGGGTCATCGGAGATTTCAACACTCAGCTGCACATTGGTCGCCGTGGCGACACATCGCAACACTTCTGCACGACTTTTGGCTTACGCGTGGCCAACGCTGATGACAACATAGCAAATTTGACTTTTCGTAGCTCACTGAAAGGCATGAGAGACATAAATTTCATTTTGCGCCCACAAAGCTGTTCTTTGCGACAAGGCATTGTCAATCAACTCTCGCCTTCGCTATTTCCATGCTGTTGTTTCGCCAGTGGCTGTTTTGGATGTGGCCACCGGACCGTTCGAAAGCATCACCGGGAACAATTGGATATTGAGTTTCGGACACTTGTGAGGCGAATCGCCGGGCCCCCCGCTGAGACAGATTGGTTTGCGCCATGGCACGGGGTCTTGCATGCTTGGAATGGACGAACGGCAGATCAAATTGCAAATGCTCGCGTTCCTACATGGTCGCGGGTGTGTTTGACACGGCATTGGACATTGGCAAGGTATATAGCACGACTTTCTTCGCAACATTGGACAAAACGAATTCTGACTTGGACCCTTTCCTCTGGTGAGCATGCTCGGTTGGGAAGACCTGCGGCCACATGGCCCACACAAATCCAAACATTTTGCGCTACACAGGGTTGGGCGATTGGCAAACTATGGCAACTGACCGAGGCTTGCGGCGCTTGCGTTTGGACGAATTTACAGATTTTACTGCAGGAAATTTAGCACATTGAGCACTGTGCCTGGGCATTATTGCACATGCTCCATTGGTGCCATTGCCTGTGCCCTAAATGGGCCGCTCCAATCCGGAGCTCAAGGCTTGCCTTGATTTGACTCATTTTGCACCCATCACCTGCAACAGCATCGAGCAGTGGTGCCACAAACAATTTGAATTTGAATTCCGACCATCGTGCAGCACACGCTGGTTTGGAATTGGCCAAACGTTCGGGAACGAAAAGTGTCAAGAGAGGCACCCGATATTCTTCATCATTGGAACGGCAGGGCGACAACGCTTGCAATGCAACACGGGTTGAAAACTTGGTCGGAACAATGCCTTACACAACATTGGGCGTTAGCAATGTATGTTGCCAACTTGCCCGTGAACAGGTCTCTTGCAGTGGCAAGTTGCCTTGATTGATTACATTTATCGTTCAAAAAAGATATCGACGGCGCGATGTCCGACAGAGAAGCAAAAATTTGAAAATACATCAAAAATATGAATATATATATATATTGATTAACAAATGAAATCAAATTGAAGGAAAACGTGGCCAAATAGATCAACTGTTTGATACCTACATAGGCAAATTGGTGCACAGAACGACAAAGAGCGAGGCAGAAACAAAGATAGATAGGTAGAAAAAAATCGATAGATAGGTAGATAGATAGATAGATAGATAGATAGATAGATGGACAGATAGATTAAATAGATAAAAAGATGGATAGAGAGACGGATCGATAGATGGATAGAATAGGATAGGATAGGATCGGATCGGATCGGATCGGATCGGATCGGGTAGGGTAGGGGGATCAAATCGGATCGGATCGGATCGGATCAAATCAGATCAGATAGGTGTATTGAAAACGGTTGAAAAAATCTGCAAGATCGTCGGCGAAGTAACGTGGAAAATAAGCGTTTCACATTATCATTGAGCAGTTCTCCGCAAGACTCGTGGAATTTTTGGAATTGCCCCTTCGTCTCCGCTGGAAATGTTCTTTCGTGAGTTGCATTTTGCTTCGATGATTTGCCGGACCAATCGTTGCTGCTGTAACAAAGCAATACCTTGACAAACGAGCAAGGCGTGGCATCTGTGAAGGGACAACTACCTGACCCAGCACACAAGGGCACCATTTTCCGCAAGCAGATTGCACAGGGGCGAGTTTCGGACATGGAAAACAACAGATGTCCACTGTTCTGGAATCGATCGCATCTCCGAAGAACTCCGCGTTTGAAATTGAAACAGCGGAAGGCAAATAGTAAAGACAAAGACACACACAAACAGAGACGATAAGAACAAAAATAAACAAACAAACAAAAAAAATTAAATCGGAAATGAAAAGAGAGAGAGAAAAAAAAAAACTTTTCCATTGGCGGGTCGTTTCTGAGCAAAACCAGTGTCACTGGAACATGCGCGAATCGCAACAAACCACACTCCTGGAAAATCCCGAAGAAAATTCATGAGATGGTCACGCTTTGCCTGTGCCACCGGCAGCATTTTTGCAGATTCAAAGAGATAGATAGATAAGTAAATAGATAGATAGATCGATAGATAAATAAGATTAGATTTGATTAGATGAGATAACATAAGCTAAGATAAGATAAAATCAGATAAGATAAGATAAAAAAGATAAGAAAAGACTGAAAAAATAAGATAAGATAAGATAGAACAAAATAAAATAAAATGGAACAAAATAAAACAAAATAAAATAAAACAAAACAAAATAAAATGCAATAAAAGAAAATAGAATCGAATAGGATAGGATAGGATAGGATAGAATAGATAAACAAAGAGAAAAATCAACCATGAAAAGAAAGAGATATCATGGAGACAAAAGAGATTGGTCATTTCTTTCTGAGACAAAAACGTCTCCACGCGAAGCATCAAATACCACAGTTGCAACCCCTTGCAGCGCATGGCGTTTCCCACGTAGAAAAGCGACAAATTTGCCACGCGAGTTTCCCTCGGTTGTTCTTCATGACGGTGAGGGTTGCAACGTTTCACTCTAAGCACGTGGACTATGCCGCATGGCCTCACGAAACCAGCAGAGGCTGCCAATGACTTAATACGGATAAATTGGCTTTCTTTGGCACGGACAAACCAACTGTGGTTTTCAACAACATCAAAGAAGAGTTATTTGGTTTCATGTGTGTGTTTTCCCAAGGTTTTTTGCACCATCCAAAACCTTATGTGACATGGGGCCAGAATGCGACATTGGGCGTTCTTTCAACTGACGTAGGCGAAAGTTTAGTGATGCGATTATGCTGTCCACATGTTTTTCAAATGTCACCCCCGTGCCTGTCCAAATAGACAGCTGGAAATGTTTTTCTCATGTTTTCTCCACAAGTGGTCGGAGTTTGAACAGAGCTGGCACAGCGACAAGAACAACGCGATCAACCTCTGTTGTTCGAAGCTGGTGTCTGTCACGATGTTTGCTGGTTTCCCAAAGGTGGACAAAACCAAGAACAAAATGGACACATTGATTTTTTTAGCTGCGTAAAGAACAAACACAATTGCCGCAAGGTACTTCTGCATGTGGCAACATGGACGGGTCTTTTGTTTCACCCCCTCCTACGCTTTAAATGGATGGCATTTTCGCAAACAAAGATTGAAAACCAAAAAATAATAGATGGATAAAGAGATAGCTATAATGCTATAGTAGTTAAGTAAGTCGGTCACTGGACAGATCAATAGACAAATAACACATATACTGATTAGAGCTGGAAAGATCGGTAGGTAACAAATGGATGAAGCAATCAATCATTGACAAAGCAAATGGATAGATAAGATAAGATAGGATAAGATAAGAACATTTGCTTGAAAAACGAACAGTTTTGATCTTACCGCGCCACGCATTAAATCCTACAGTTGCAACACACGGGGACGTCCAGCATTCGATCTTCTCTCTACAGTCGATGTTACCGGAACGTGTTACGATGTGGACTACGATGCCAACGTTGGACTTCCCTTATTGAGGCCAACCTCTACCATGTACCGAGTGGACCACTTTTGCCCAACTACGATTTTGAATCTGACGTTTGCTCGTCACTTTGACCGTGGTGTCGCTGAACGTAGATTTCGACGCGATGCAAACGACACGTTGCAAAGTGTTGGAATCCCAGAAATTGTAAGGATTCAAAGTTTGGAGGATTTTTCTTGGATGTAAAACTGACAATATATTATCACGTAGAAAAAAGCGATTGAACAATTACACGTTTTCTTTATCTTGTCCCCTGGGTTTTTTCTACTCTTTGAGCTCCTTGTCCTGTTGGTGTCCGGTTGTTCTGCTTCCTTTCGCTTGCTCCCAACTTAGAGGATGATTTTTTCAGTTCACTGAATTTAGAAGATTTCTCAACACGAAACTGAAAGTGTTGAAAAAAAACTATTGACAAAACACATGTTCTCATCATTCCCGCTTGGGGTTTTAACTCTTTGAGTTGCTTGTCATCATGGTGTCGCGTTGCCATGTTGCTGCCTTCGCTTGCTCTGCGCAAGTCCGTTTCCGTTTGATATGGTTTCATGTTCGTCAACACGTTTTTGTTCGCATAGCTTATCATAGCTTGACTGCTCATTTTTCTGATCCCGCATTTCTTCTTTGAGTTGTCCATGTATGAAGAAGCAATTATTCAATGGACATTCCGCATTCCTATCGTTCTTCAATGGCAACTCAACAAATCTGCAGTGCTGCCTTTTCTCGAACGATGCAAGGATTCCGTTCCGCCGGTTGCGCCTCACAGGGATTGCTGGCAGAGCCTCGGATCAACCGCTCCTCCGAAAGACAAACGCCCCACCCGTCGAGGAAACTTCAACGAAACTGAAGTGTTCGTTGAACATCGTTGAACTAGTTCTCATAAGAAAGTGTTTGTTGAGCCAATTCTCAGAAGAATTCTCATCTTTCTTCGAGTCAAGTAATTTTGTTGAATGAGGCAAGTTTCACTGGTGAATTATGTTCCGAATTCATAGCTGATGTTCTAAGATGTGAACAGCTGAAGAACAGCACAGCGCGCATTGTGAATTCGGTGGGTCCACATCTATTGTTCCAAGGGCGTCATGAGTCAATGATTGAGATGGATAGCTAATTTTAAGTGCGAGGATTGCGATGATCACAGCCAACCATGGTGTTTGATAATCATAGTGGCCGGTAAAGTGCTTCTCCGGTAGCCATGATTCCCTCGGACTAACGACGGCACTATTCTCTAGGATTCATCAACCAGCATGAACCACACCATGAATCACCATGAACCATTATTACAACTTGATATAACCACTGACCACTGGGATTCCCATGGTTTGTCACTGCGGTCAATGGTTACAACAAGGTACACCCCTGACCCCCCAAGCAAACCATACTAAATCGTCCAAGGTAGACTCCCAACCCAAACCAGCACATTTAAAGGGTTCATTCCGCTGTAAATGCCTGGAAAATAATTATTCACTGAACAACGCATGTCAGTGGAAACCCCCACCCAGCCACCCTTTGAAATAGGTCCTGCCGCACCTTTCTCCTCGAAATGGTCTCGCTGTTGGAGTGCATCTCCAGAACTGAAAGATCCTTCACCCAAGGATTGCTAAAGCAACACTGTTCCAACATTGGCCCTTTTCAGAGCCAAGCCCCACATTAGAGCGAACAATGTGCCCAGTTCGATATACATACAGAGATGCATACTTGCCCACAGTATCCATTCTGAATGTATACAGTTCCCAAACCAACCCAGAAGAAAAAGCTCTGTACACTGGGTGGGAAAGTAGAGGGTGGGAACAGTGAACAGAGCGAAGCTTTCGCCAAAATGGCATACCGGAAATATAAATCCGAAGTGAACATGATGTGACAAGATCAGAGGGTTTCCCATCCACCTAACTGACACTTTTGTTATTGCGCACATTCTGTGCTTCACAACAACGCATGTCAGTGGAAACCCCCACCCAGCCACCCTTTGAAATAGGTCCTGCCGCACCTTTCTCCTCGAAATGGTCTCGCTGTTGGAGTGCATCTCCAGAACTGAAAGATCCTTCACCCAAGGATTGCTAAAGCAACACTGTTCCAACATTGGCCCTTTTCAGAGCCAAGCCCCACATTAGAGCGAACAATGTGCCCAGTTCGATAAACATACAGAGATGCATACTTGCCCACATTTTACTCCAACAGCTTGCAATCTGAAATTGTTAATGTACTCAGAGTCACGATTTTATCATGTCTCTGGAAAACACCTGGCACATCTATTTGCCGGGCACTCTTCGAACTCGTCATCATCAAACACTGGCTTGGCTGAAGTTCCATTGCGAATCCAAGTCCAACCACACTTTGTGGCCCATTTGGTTGGGTCTGGTCCAAAACATGCTCCAGGATTCACAAGGTGGAGGCAGTTCCTGTCGAGGTTGATCACGGCCTTTGGAATCATCGCTTTCCTCATTTCATGCCTGAGCACTTCACGATCAGGCATTGGCGAAATTGCCACCACTTCATTAAGCTTTGCAGTGATGTCATTTTCCACCCTCGACAGAGCAGCTTCCAAGGTGTTGTGTTTGGCGGTCATTTCCGTAAGCAGTTCACCAACCGTCATGGCATCAATGAAAGTGCGTTGTCTCTCGGGACACTCCTCATAGGCCTCTTCCAAGTAGATCATGGTTGTGTTGGAACTGTGTCTGGCAAGCCATTGAATGACTGTGTAGCCAATGCCTTTCCTTCCTAGAGCCTTGATGCCACCACGTCGGAGACTGTGACCCGACACGTCCTCCACCACGAGGTTCAACTTTGGCACGAACTTCTCTGCTATGATAGATGCCAACCGTTGCCATTCCTTCACCACTGCGGATTTGGTGAGGACTTTCACCGGGTCTAGTTTCTGCCCGAACAATGGTAACCAAGCGATAGGGACCTCGTCCAGGTCGTTGTAACCAAAACGACACAGCTGCAAGTCCACGACTCTGACTGCTGCGTGGAAAGGACACAGCACATCCAGCCGTGATTTGCAGGTGCAGCCCAATGTGCGCAACACACCTGCTCCCTCTTGATCGGTTTTGGATACAGGCAAAAACAGCCCTATCGTCTTGGCCTCCTTGTCCAAGCGAATGCACCATCGATCCAAGAAAATCGAACTGAGCTCCACTTCTCTCAACAAGAAGTTCTGCCCTAGGACAATCATATCCATCGGATCAACTGGTGCATCATCAGGCGCAGCATGTGCCATCGGCCTCCATCCACAGGTCTTGATGAGCCATTCCCACCATTCATATCTGATCTCTTCTGCTCTCTTCGTCTCACCCTGCGCTCTGCGGCTAGCCCTTTTGATGTCTCGAAAGGTGGCCTGCAACTCTGATGTCCATAGATACCCGGATCTCACATGCCTGTCCTTGGCTTCTGTGATGTAGGCGGTCACTGTCTTGTAACCGGCTTCCCTCAGGATTGCTGCATTCACCATAATGAGTTGACACGTCAGTGGAACGGGAGCTACGCCTCGTCTTTCACACAAACGGCACCACAAACTAAACAAGGCATTCTTGGTAGCAGAGGTGGACGAGGCATATACCATCCCACGCAAATGATCAACGGCATTATTGACTCTTACCGATGACGCAGCAATTTCCTCAGCCAACTGAGCAGAACCACGTTGGTTTCGCCTGCCGTTCGGATCTGCCACCCATGGTCCCACACCACGGACTCTGAAGCGTTCCTCACCGGCTTCAGTACGAACCACTTGGTTTCTTACTCCAGGAGTTCCCGGCGCTGGTCCTTCAGGCACCTCATGGAGTGGTGCATCAGGGACCACAACCACTCCTTCATCTATAGGTGGGCTAGCATCCAGTCCCAACTCACGGCGAGCAGCCAACACACCTGGTGGCACTTCCTCAGTGCTCCTACCAGAATCATGTTGGTAAGGCCCCCATCCATGATGAGATCTAGAACGTACCCACCTTAAAGCCGCCCACATCTTGAGCAAGACTTGAGCCGCACCAGCTCTCATCCATTTCCTTTGACTCACCTAACTTTGCTAAATCTTTCCTACTTTCAACACTCACTGCTTGCCACTCGCACTGCTTCCAATGGTCCTCTGATGCCCTCTCGTCGACGTCCATAGACCTTGGCGTGCTCAAGCATGACATTCCTATGTGAGATTCCTATTTGCCAAAACCATGAACTCCATGGAAGTCAAAGGAAAACTCTTCCACCTTGTTTGCCTAAGGAGAAAGCCTAACTTGCTCTTGTCAGTAACAGTACCGTCGTTCAAAGTCACAAATTTCACCTGGTTTCCCTTTGTACACCTTCCACTCTAGCCGTCAATCAAAGAACATTCACAACAAACATTCACACAGCGACAGATCACCTGTTTTCCTTTTACGCCTTCACAGCATTATCAACACAAAACCAATGAAGAAGAAGCCCCTTTCTAAGAGCATTCTCAACACACAATGGATCGCTCATACCTAGATGCCTGGCCCCCCTAGGAGCACAGCTGGGCCCTGGCCCTTCCTTAGAGCACAGTCCCCATGTCATCTACATAGAGTCATACCATGGCCCTTCCTTAGAGCCAGGCACAACCCTGGAGCAGCTGGCCCTTGCCATTCAAGAGCTCAGGCCCCTTATCACCCCCGATCTGACTTGTCGCCTGAGATCCCTGCCACACAAAGGGCAGAGCCTGAGGCAACAGTCCGTTCGGTGATCATCCCACAAGCATTGACCCTAAAGTGACATGTCCGAAAAAACTCAGCTGAACTCGCCCCATTTTTCATTTGATCACTTGCCAAGAGCGGTAAAAGTCTGAAGTGCGTTCTTGCACAGGGACGTACGATGCGCCTCTCAAAGCCGCGGGCACAGCCTCATTAGCTTGTAGCCTGCTCAGCCGATCGGCGATGTCGTTTGCTATCCCAGCAACGTGTTGCCCCATAGTGTAAGGCAACTGCATTGCCTCAACTTCCAAAGCCACTTCGGCAGCAAGGTGCGCCATCAACTCAGACCGGCCTCGGTGATCCAAAGCCGCTGCCAGCGTCGATGTGTTATCAGCACGAAACATGACACCAGCAGGTTGGCCCTTCCCTTGCACACCACAAAGCCATGGCCGAAAGCAGCGAAGGGAGATCAGCACGGCCAACAGTTCCAACTCAGATTGAAAGGCTGGATCACCCCGCTTGACGCCCAGCACGGCTTCATCACAATCACGAACTTTGTCATGCCAGTAAGCAATGATGCGATTGTGTACCATCAGGAAGCCACATAACCCAGTTGGGCAGGCATCTGTCTGCACGACCATCACAGGCGCAAAGGGCCTCCACCTCACCACTCGTTGAAGTCCGCCGTGCTCAGCCTGGAACTTGCTAAGCAGCGCAGCTAACCACTGGAGGGCATGACGAACTTGCTTCAGGAAAACAAGTCCCTTTCGAACTCTTGTTGAAGAGTGAACAGGCCTGGCTTGTTGCATAATGGCTGCCCATAGCATTGCCACAAAGGGTCTTGCCATAGGCATAGCTGATGTCACCCACCCCAGGATGCCCACTGCCAACTGCAACTTGGCCAAAGGAACCATGCCTTTGGACTCCAACATCTCGCCGACGACTTCCTTCAGCTTTGCTTGCTTGGCCTCCATCAACTTTATGACTATTTGTTGCTGGTACTTCTCGTTGTTCAGATGAATGGTGAAGCCAATCCAGTCGATGGAGTAACCTCGATGAGCCTTGTGCCAAGACATCTCCATACCCAATGCTCTCCAGATGACGCAATACTTTGCAAAGGCCCAAGTCCTTGAGCGCTTGTGCTTGCCCACCGCCAAGATCAAAGGGTCCTCGACAAAGGTTGAAACTTCGGCCTCACCAGGTTCCATAGCAGCTTGTGACAACCTCATAGCCGCCGCAGCTACCCGGCCCCACAACAATGGGCCTGGAGCAAGCCCAAACACCACAACTTGGCAAGCATAATATCGTGGTTGGCCATGTTCACCATCCATGCCCTTCACCACAACCAAGGGTTTTTCCCCTGCTGCCAAGTGCAACATGTTGAAGGCGTCCTTGAAGTCAGCACTCATGGCCTCCACATGCTGGCCACCACACTCCTTGACCAATCTGAACCATGAGCTCGTCACATCGGTCATCCGAGGTAGAACAACTCGTTCACGCAGCCGAACCATCCCATTGACTCCGCTTCTCCTTGAGTCTACGATGATTCGAACCTTTTCTCCTCCATCTGGCTTGCTTTTGATGATGCAGCCCAATTTCGTGAGTCGAGCCGATGGTCCCAAACTTGCCAAGACGTCATCCCAGCTGTAGTAACACACCGCTCGACCTTGGGAGACCATCTCATCTAAGATGCTTTGTCCCTTTTCACCTGCCTCACGGAAGCTCACATAGTTCTGATGGCTTCCATCGATATCATCCATCATCTGGCCTTCCAGACGGGAGGCTTCCACTGCAGCAGTGTCACCTTCAGTAAGGGGAAAAGCTCCAGCTGGGGTAATCTCCTCATTCACACCCAACGGAAAGCCTTCCTGCATCCATCTTGGTATAAACTCGGCCTCACAGTCTTGAGCTGCAGTCAACATTGCCTTCCACAAGGATGGTACAAATCCAGAACTGCAGGCCTTCACCGTGTCACCGAACTCATGCTGCAGCGCACCTCGCACCTTGGTGACCCATGCTTCGGAAAGGCCTACCTGAACATCGTCCTCCCATTCTTTGAGCACTTGATCATCCTTCAACCTTTCCAGCACTGAGTTGATGCGTTCACCCACCTTCCTCAATGCTGGTGACTTCATGACAGCACCCCTAGCATTCCTGAGGCCTCCAACACATTTCATGTTCTCATCTTCACGCATCTCACGCAATGATTGCACCGCTTCACCAGGGGGATCTTGTTCGGCTCTTCCGTCTCCCCGAACCAGTTGATTTTGCCACCGGCCCCTCAGAACCATTGAGTTGCAGCTAATCCAGTGCCTCCCCTCACTCGAGAGCAACCAATCCTTCAAGGCCCGTGCCCATGCCACACACAGTCCGCACGGATACTCAGCCGCCAACGAGGAACGCCACACCATCTTATCCTCAAGGTATGACCACACTCTTCCAGTCAAACCCTTCTTCAAGTGGCGATGCGGCCTGGCTTGGAAGCAAAGCCCATTCACAACCTTCATCCAGGGTGAACTGGTCAGTATCCCAGTTGGCTTCATCGTTTGCGATCCATACACGCACTGGTGAAGGAGGACCAGTTCGACAACTCGTAGTTTGAAGAGCCGCTGCATTGACCTCAACATCCAGATAAACGAGTTGAATGGATTTTCTATTGAAAAGGTTCGCCCTGACATATGGAGCAACATGCACAGGACGACCATGCGCTCCACAATCTTGTTGGCCTCCCCAGCTTGCGGATCGCCCCAACCTTCAGGCATCTCGTAGCTTCGAAGGATCTTCACATGGCCATGCTCATCAGATCGCCTTGCCTCAGTCAACGTGCGACATGGCGGGGCAAAGTGGCCATGGTCCAACCCGGTCTGGCACAGCTCCTTAGATTGCTTGTAGTCTTCGTCATCAAGGATGTTCCACCTGTCATAGGCATCCATCCTTTCCAAGCAACCCAGCTTGACTAACGGGCCCGCCACCTCAGCCATGGCCGTGGATAATCCTCCCATGCCAGCAAAGAACTCCCCAAACACATAGGCTCTTGGACTTTGAAACATTGACTCATCCTGTTCATGGTCATTCGCTGAATTCTTGAAACCATCTTCTCTGCACTCATGCACAAACTCAGGGTCCGAATCTGCAGAGTCTGTACTTGAACCCTGAGCTATCTCCTCCTGTCACTTTCCCGGATTTTTGCCCCCTTTGGGCTTTCCCTTGGGGCACTGAGCATTCGGGCGCTGTCCGAGGCAAATCTGGCAGCAGTGCACACGACCATCCGGGCACGGTTCAGGGCATGCACCAGCCAAGCCATTGCTGAACTTGTAGCAGATCTCCTCGCCCTCCCTGGTCGCGATGAACAGTTGCCCAAACTTCCTTGGATGGACATTCTTCCCAGCACCCTTGCTTTCTTTCGGCATCCAGGACGATGAGGCTGCCTCCCATGGTCTGTGGCCTCGGTCTGAAGCAGCATTCCATGACTTGGTTGCCTCCTCTCGCTGCTTTTCTTTGCGTCTCTTCTTCGCATTCCTTGAATTTCCTTGCCCCGGCAGCCCCACCTTCGTCTCCTTCGCTGCGTTCTTGACCATCTCCAAGTCCACAGTGGCAGCTTCTGCAGCATCCCTTGTCATCTTCCTGCCACTGCCACCACGAGCCAAGAACGTCTGTGCTGGACGTATAACATGTCGCGCCCAGTACTCACCATCCCTGGCCGCATAGATGATGACTCCAATCCAAGGCTGAGTGGGGTCAAACGGGATGTTCATTGGCAAGGTACCTTCCATCCTTGCCCTTGTCAGCATCCTTCGAATCCTCTCGAATTCGTCTCTTCGGCATCGATTCTCAGCTTCCCAAACCAGGTGGTAACATTCGGGGAACTCCTGGATCATCTCATGCACCTTGTCAGCGTACTCCTCCAAGCATGCGATGTTGACCACCGGCTTTGCATCCACTGGAGGATTTGGCAAGTGCTTCAACATCAGCAGCACCGTCCTGTAGACCTTCCAACACTTTAGCCAAGCATAGTAAGAAGGTGGGCCAGGAATGTCCACGCCTTTGAAGGTGCCATCCTCTTGAAGCACCCAGCTCCTCGTCTTCATGGTCTTCTGCAATTCTTTGACATGCGGAACCAGCACGCTGAAATCAGCGTATGGTGGCTCACCTCTCTCCACCACCTTTGCTCTCATTGCAGTCACCTGTTCCATCGTAGGATCTGCATCTGGTAGAGGATCTGATCCAGTGAACTCTCTGAAGTTCCTGTAGCATTCATCCAAGTCACTTCGGGAAATGAGGTCCACCTCGTTGTCGTCCATCTGGTCGATGTGTAAAGAGAGCTTCACTTTCTTCGTAGTCCTTGGAGGTCCTCCCACTGCTCCTGCAGGAATTGGAATGACTGGGGTATGTGGTCCCCACGAAGTTGCAGTAGGTGCCAGAATGTCCACGTCAGGCAACTGAAATGCAAAACGTGCCACCCTCCACATCACCGCCAATTGAACCACCTCAACCGCGGAAAGTTCACGAGGAGGAGGATCCACAGTCTCACCAGCAGCCCGCAGTTGAGGGATTCGCACGTTCTTCAACATAGTCATGTAGGTGTCGGAAGGTGTCAAAGCCAACACCCGAATGGAAGGAACCATTCCAATAGATCTGCTAGCCGCATCCCATATAGCCACCGGACACCCAGACCATGCTCTGATAGCATCCAACGTAGTCAGGGTAGCCAGTTCAGTCGCAGTGGGAAGGATGCTGAGCGCCATACAGCGCCCTAAAGCTCGAGGCCCCAATCACCGTTGCCACAGGAGGGACTCGCACTGAGACCCGGGCCGTCCAGCGACCCAGAGCGCAGCCCAAGGTCAAGGCCACGCAGAAGGTGACCAACAACAGCTGGAACAACATGGGCAACAGTGAACAGAGCGAAGCTTGAGCCAAAATGGCATACCGGAAATATAAATCCGAAGTGAACATGATGTGACAAGATCAGAGGGTTTCCCATCCACCTAACTGACACGTTTGTTATTGCGCACATTCTGTGCTTCACGAAAACTCAAACGGAAACCTCTTCAGTAACCTCTTCCAAGAAATGGAAACTTCTTTCAGCGACCCCTTCTTTCAGGCTCGGCTGCCCCACTAGTCGTACTTCCAAAGTCACTTCGCGAGGCCTTGAAAAGGGTCTAGGGATGGCGACTCAAAAGCTTGATACAGAAACGACTCGAAAGCTACGATGAAAGCCCGAAGGTTGGCATCTCGCAAGATGTCCAAAGGTTCGTACTTTCGGATGTCTTTCATGAAGGCAAAATCACCATTAAAGTTTTGGAAACACCAAATGTTTTTGAAAGGTTACAAAAATCAGCAACGCTTTGGACATGATGTTTCATTATCAAACCATCAGCAACCATCACCAGTGGGCCAGTAACCACTAATAGTATGATACATCTAATGCTGACATGCTAAATCTCAAAATGCTAAATGCCACACACCCAACTGAACCAACCAATTGATACAGCCAATGATACTGGGGATCAAACACTTCACATCTCATCGTTGTATACAGGTGTCGAATCGGTCACTGGTCATTGTCAGACTCAAGCTCCGCCTGAGGCCACCCAGTTTCACCATGGGAGATGCCCTGCAAAAATAGGTGGTTGAAAGGTCCATGGCGAGTGCCATATGATCATTATAGATGATTAGTTGGTGCATATTCACCAGCAATAAAGCATCATTTATTGTGGTCGTACTGCTAGTAGCCGCCATCAATCGATAGCAACCACTAGAACTGCAATCATCACCCGATCCTGCGCAGGTGAGCCCGGTGCCAACTCCATCTGCTTCCCAGCGCTGTGACGCCATGAAGCCATCCTCAAAGCCACGAGCAGAACAAACGAAACCAGGAGCTGGTTTCGCTTGTGAATTTCAAATTATCTCAAGTGAGGAGTGAAGCAAGAAACACAAAAATGGAGAAGCAACAGCAGTTGCAGAAAACAAGGATCTTCGTTGTACATGTTTTCTGCAAAACCAGCAAAACAGGACCACAGGAAGATCCATAGCAACTATTTATCAGCAAAAATCCATAAATCCTGGGATTTTTCTATGGAATTTTCTATACAACACGTACAACCACAGGTTTTCTATGGATTCTTGATACATCAAATCGTTGCTATGACCCAAATCAAAATGAGCATAAGACGACCACAGGAAGCCGTTGGAGAGGCGCTGTTCAGAAAAGGGTAGTGAAATGCTCTGAATACAAAATGAGGGCTTCGCTTATCAGAGCTGCCATAGCCCGCCTCTAAGCAGTAGATCTCATCTGGCGAAGCGTGAAATCCTCAACGTTTGTCAGATCTCAATGGGCCCCAAGAAGCCTCAGGGCGCACGGATCGACGTTGTTTCCATCCGGTGAAGGGAGTGACAACTTGAGAGCATGTCTCGTGAGATGAGAACCATGTCTCAGGAACCAATTTCTTGGAAAGCATGCGGTTCTCTGCCCATGTCTCAGTGAGATGAGAAGCCCAGTTGCTGCAGATCGAAGCGTTCAAAAGCTTCTCGCAGACCTGGTGTCCGGAATGAGAATCGAGCACAAAGGACGGTAGCGGTATTTCTGCGTATGAGGCATCAGTTTGCAAATGGTGGGACATCCAGCCAAGTTTCAGCAATGCTTGCATTGCCAATCATCAATAATACACCATAGAGACATTAGACAAAGCAATGGAAAACTGTGAAAAAAAACGATTATGATGGATAACCTGGAGGTTGCTCTACTCCAATGAGTTCTCATCCGAATACGCTCACAAGGGCTAGGTCTGGTAGTGTAACCTTTCACAAATCGTAATGGAAACCAGTTCTGCAAGTGGCAACCATCTCTGGCTAGCTCTTATCAACCAGCTCATTGTTGGTCCCTGTGATGAACCATTTTCATTGCAAAAAGGTTGAAAGTCAGTCGCTGTTACACGGTACAACTAGCTTGTTAGTAGTTGTCCTGTATGATTGATACTCTTACGAATGCTTCTGAAACTGTACTGTATCATTGCACCAAGAAATACACACAAAATCTATGTCACTGGACATCTATGGTGAGATCCTAGTCCATCTAGTCCTAAGAGCCGTCAAGGGGTACTTGCCATATTCAACACAAAACAACGCAATCACTGATCAGATTCAACGTGAAGCAGGTTGGTGTCTCGTCATCGGCCACTTCCATTTCATCACCATCTCGTGATGTGTCTGTGGTGTTACTTGGTACACGAGCAACATTAAAAGCAAGAACATGGAGGAATGGTGTCATGTCATGCTGAGGCTTCAACTGCTGGATGTGTTCGGCTCCAAGTCGGTGAGTTGGGAGTTGGCGCAAGTTGCAAGGTCTTAGTGCCTCTAGTTGAATCGAAACATGACTATGACTTTTCTCGAAAAATTGCGAAAGATCTGGA
The DNA here is from genome assembly GCA_009767595.1 of Symbiodinium kawagutii. Taxonomy (NCBI): domain Eukaryota; class Dinophyceae; order Suessiales; family Symbiodiniaceae; genus Symbiodinium; species Symbiodinium kawagutii. The sequence continues at coordinate 846,314 of VSDK01020374.1, forward strand.
AAACAGTGGAGCTACTGCGGGCAATACATTGGCAACAAAGCAAATTGTGAGTTTCTTTTTCCATTCAATGAATTTGTTTCAGAGGCTCGCGCTATACAAGATATAAGATTAAAAAAAGTGTTAAAGCATGTCAAAGCAATGTCAAAACTTCATGTTGATGGTCTTCACCTTCAGCGCTGAGAAGCCCCCACAACATCCTTGAAGGTTTAGAATTGCATCCAATGGATTCACAAAGCTAGGACGGGTGTGGTCTAGATGGCTCATCTCAAGTCAGGAAGTGTCATCTCATCTGAAGTCACTTCATCTCATTATCTCATGTCCTCTTACCAAATCTTTCATCTCAAGTCATCTCTAGTTATTTCATCTAATTTCATTGTATCTGATCTCATCTCAAGTCATGAAGTCACTTCATCTCATTATTTCCATTTTCTCTTATCTTATCTCAAGTCCTCTCATCTCAAACTAAGGGGCCTAGCGGGGATTGAGTCCCGGGAAGGGCGGAGCGGTAACAGCGAAACTCCACGCAGTTTGGATGCCCCCAACACATTTGTTAAAGCAAACCTAACTCCACCTAGCAAGCTAGCTTTCGCGATTACTGGGGTCCAGACAGGGGCATAGAAAAATCAAGTTGTCCTACCTGCACGCATGTTTTGCACAACCAAATGCGACAAAACGATCACTTGTCAATCAATAGGAAAAGGCAAATTGCAGCCCTTCAAGCAAGAAAGTCTGCCTTCCCTGGGTCAAAAAAAATCTGGCCTTTGTAATGCACCAGGACTGTGGCTCCCACATAACGCTGGCCTCCTGCTCCTGGACATCTTCATCAATACAATCAACTCTGAAAGATCTTCAGGACCCCCACATGATTCGCGCAGCACCCTGATGTTCGAGACTACTGCGGGGGAATTTCAAATTTCAACATGGTTATCCAACCTTCATCGGGAGGTGTCAACCATGCGTATGGACCTGCGCATTTGATGGGAAATAGGCGAAGGAAATCTTTGGTGATTGGAGCTGCGTCCCAATTCCTTGTCGCTGTGCTTGGAGCCCCACTTCCCTTCCAAGCAAACGAACTTCTGTCTGCCATCCTGTGATCGCTGCTATGAATACAGAAAATTTGCACAGCTGAGAAAATTGCACAGCTCTATAGATTCACATGACTGGTTTCCATTCGCAAACCAGCATTTCATCTCTGTTTTGTGTCTACATTGAACTTGACGCCAAAACGTTTGCCTTCAATCACAACATACCCGAGCTTGTTCTATTCTCAGATGACCACTTTTTCTGGAAGTCTGTTTGCTGCTTTCGATTTCGCGGTGCAGTTCTTGGCCTTTCTGGATGATGCGCTGTTGCAACACCCCTGAAGCTTTCTGCCAAATGACTTCACGCTGCACCACCTGCAGCTTAACTTCTCCCCCTAAAGACAATCAAAAAGTACGAGGGCAAAGTAAAGGTGTCTGGGTGGAGAAAACCGAGGAGAGGACTGCTCCTCAGCAAATTGGGTTCCTGGAATTCTCTCACGCCAAGTGACCTGGGGACTCTCCACTGCTTCCCGCACAAGGTTCACTGGCACAGGGACGACCTCGAGTGGATTGCTTGGAATCAACTGAACTCTTCATGAAGCGCCTGTAGAATCAGTAGACGGACTGACATTGCCCTAAACTTTGCTTAGGAGACTCTATTGGAAGCACGAAGGGTGACCAACATCATCATTTACAGTCGTGGGACACGCTGGAGATTGCGGTGATTCCGATTTCGGATCATAGGACTGTGCACCAACAGCCATGGCGCTATCAAGTGATGTGGCTTGTATCTTTGGTGGCATTAATGTGGAATCACATCATGCAAGCTGGACAGTCGCTTGCAGGTATCGATCCAGACACGGTTTGAACCATGCCAAAAAATCCTGAGTTGACTTTCAGGGCACCTTTTCCACGACTTTGGTTTCCACAGCCCTGCCGGGTTCGAGGCAGGGACTGGGAAGCAGATAAATCCAAGTGCCAAAATCCAGGATCGAAATCATGGCAGCATTGCTTCAGCACGTGCTTCTGCAGGTGCTTCTGCGCGATTTGCTTCTGGTAGGGTGGCACCTGCACGACAAGAGTGTCTTGATTTCACGCTAGATTTTACAACAAAACGCGACCCTGCTTGATTCCACGTCAAGTGTTCAGGACCACGCGTACCAGTTGTCAATGCACCGAAAACTTGGCTCAGTTCGACCTCTCTGACCTCAGCCACCTGAACTTGACTGCTTTATCAAAGCGCACAGGCGCACTCCCTCATTTCAAATTTCAGCTCTCCATTTCAGCTCTCCGATTTGTGGCCGCGTAATGTTTGCCTGCTACATCCCTCTCTGGCTTGTACCTGTGGTGTTTCCACAATCTTCCCATCTGCCTGCGCGAATATCTTCGGCGCCTGACCAAAACATCAAATTGTTCAATCTTCTTTGAAGACCTTGACAAGAAACGCACTCAAAAGAAATCCACCATCCCCACCCGCGGCTTGGAAATACAAGCCTTAGGTCATGTAAAACCAAACCGGTTCATCAAAGTTCACCAAGTTGGACTGCAAGGAGCCCGCCTCAACCTCTGCCGCTGCTGGACCCTTCTGTTCCGTACCAGGCTTCACGTCATCATGGCCTGGCCCAAACGCAAACACATTGGATCCACGCACACATACCATACCAGTGGATCCAATGTGTTTGCAACGAAATTTGGCAACAGAAACTAACCAGTCCGTTTGTAACAAGCAGTTCATTTTGAAACCGATTATGTGTGAGTACCAGGCTGGAAAACTCCTGTAGACGTCCTAGATTTCATTGAAAAAAGAAGCAGTGCTCAACTGAATAGCCACGAGCTGCCACTTTTAAGGGGACGGAAATGAGCAGGACCTGCACCAGTTTCCACTGGCACAGCAGGGCTTGCGTGGCTTGCGCCAGACTCCAGCCTGGAAGTTTCCGAGTGAAATTGGCAGAAGTTGCACTCTGCTTTCTACACACTTGATACTCAACGCACCAACTCACGCCTTTCCACGACCTCCTCAGTCGGCTTTTCGATCCTGAATCTACTCAAGAACTGTGAGACGAAAGCAGGACGAAAGCATGGCACCCTTCCCCACTCCAACCATGGAACTTGAAAACAACCTGTGCAGTTGGTCTGCCACTTGGCTGACCAATCTAAAAGGAACTCAGCCAAGCTTCTGGTCGGCTTCCGAGGAATCGGCGGAAATCCCTACTTTCGGAGCAGGGGAAACATCCGTCACCAGAGCCTCCCACAAAGAACTGTTGGGTATGCCCCAGCTCTGTGGAGAACAATGGTTCAAAAGACCTAGGCTTTTGGTTCAAAAGACAATGGTTTTAACTGAGCATCTCAGTTTGTGTTCTCCCCAAAAAACCGATTCGAAATCCCGTTTCCACAGTCATTGATGTTCTTCAGGTGAATTCACCGTTGGATTCAAAAGGTCAGATGGCCTCGAGCTCTGTTGGACGTGAACGCTCTGGGGACCTCAGATGGACAAGATGTCCCAAGCTTCTGGTTCCGCGCCACGTCCAAAGCTGAAAGCGAGAAACCAACTTCAAGCAAGAGCACTAGTTGCTTGCAGCACACAACCTTGTATACATTGTACACTGGATGTGGCAAGTTTCAAATGCTGACTACTTGAGGCTACAGGATAGGGAACTAAAGCCAGACGGATGTGGTGAGGAAGGCTCCTCTCAAGTCAGGAAGTCATCTCATCTGAAGCCACGTCATCTCATCATTTCACTTCCTCGTATCAAATCTTTTCATCTTAAGTCATCTCAAGTCGTTTCATCTCGTTTCATTTCATCTGATCTCATCTTAAATCAGGAAGTCATCTCATCTGAAGTCACCTCATCTCATTCTCTCATTTCCTCTTTTCATTTTTTCTATCTCAAGTCGTTTCATCTCATTTCATTGCATCTTATCTCATCTCAAGTCAGGAAATCATTTCATCTGAAGCCACTTCATCTCAAAATCTCATTTCCTCTCATCAAGTCTTTTCATCTCAAGTCGTTTCATCTCATTTCATTGCATCTGATCACACCTTAAATCAGGAAGTCATCTCATCTGAAGTCACGTCATCTCATTATCTCATCTCCTCTTATCTTTTCTCGAGTCCTCTCATCTCAACCTAGGGGACCTAGTGGGATTGAGCCCGGGACAGGGGGGGGTCCAGTTTCACAGCAAACAATGAAATTTCACACAGTTTGTACGCGGGCTGCCCCCAATGAATTTGCTGAAGCAAAGCTAACTCCAGCTAGCAAGCTAGCTTTCGTGATGTGTTTTTGCCGTGACAGATTCAATTTCTTCTTTGCAGGCAAGTTTCGCGCAGGTTGAGATTGACGCAAAGGAATCACGCGGCGTCATCGATTCGAATTCCTAAAATGGATCAAGTTCAGTCCAGTTTCCTTGAGCATGGGGTCTGAAAACCAAACAAACTTTTACATTTACATGAAGGCTTCAAATGTTCAAACCACATGGAGGCGTGCAGTCCTCCAGTTCTTTGATGATCTCAGCTGGCACTGCATGCCTGGGCTCAAGCTTGTACACTTACCCTCCAGTGAACAGGTATGGCCATAAACCCAAATCAAATTGCCATGCTCAATGATTTGCGGCCCAAATCATGCCAAGCTGCGGATCAACATTGAGCATCTTTAGAACCTGGATCCAAACTTCCCAACCCGATCTGTTTTCAGCCAACAAGCTACCAAAAATCTGCGGTGATGATACGAACTCTGAAACCGAATGGCCAAACCCTGATGAGAAAAGCCTCACTTGACTGAAGTTGAAGCGTATTAGTTCTGCCTTCTGTGCCTTGCCAGAAGGGTCCACGCAAAGAGCCTTGACAACTCAAGTTCCATATGGATGCAGCCAAAGAAATGAAGCATCACCCGACCCCAACTGATTTTGATTTTTTTCGCATGTGTTCAAAACAACGAATTGGCACATGAGCGGACCAGTAGTCTTTATCAACAATGGCAGGGGCAAAATCACTTGCTGAAACTCTATTGACTCTATTGCAAACACCAAATGGGCAGCCAAAATCAACCCATAGAAGAAACATGTGTGCAAAATATGAAGGGTGTTATGGTCATCCAGAAAGCTGAGGATGCAGCCATCAACACGTGGGCGTTGCCAATGGTTTTGAAGTTCAAACCTTCGGCCTGACTTCATCAAAACATGTTCAGGCAAAGAATGGGACAACTTGCCCAGTGGAATTGCTGTCCAACTTGCACAAGCAGAATCCTTCAACAAAAGCTTGTGTTAGAATTGGAACTTGACACACTGTTCTGGTCGAGATTGCAGCTGCCCGCGCAAACCTCTTCTGCCATCACCCCGATGATGGACTTTGCTTCCGCAGTGTAGCAGGAATCTGGCAGTGCCTGCGGCAGGGGGGGCCACCT
>VSDK01020384.1:704-102925 GCA_009767595.1 Symbiodinium kawagutii
AGATTTTATCTTAAAAATTTGCTTCGCGCGCAGGCCGCGTGCCAGTTTTGAGAATCCTGAGTCATCAAAAGTGCTCCGAGCATGTAGTGTTTTTACGATTTTGACTTCCAAATGTGCTTCGCGCCTAGGTTTTTTCACGATTTTGCGAGTTGCAACTTCCAAAAGTGCTCCGAGCATGTATTTTTTTTACGATTTTGACTTCCAAATGTGCTTCGCGCCTAGGTTTTTTCACGATTTTGCGAGTTGCGACTTCCAAAAGTGCTCCGAACGTGACATGCTTTTACGATTTTGACTTCCAAATGTGCTTCGCGCCCGGGTTTTTTCACGATTTTGCGAGTTGCGACTTCCAAAAGTGCTCCGACCCTGTAGTGTTTTTACGATTTTGACTTCCAAATGTGCTTCGCGCCGAGGTTTTTTAACGATTTTGCAAGTTGCAACTTCCAAAAGTGCTCCGAACGTGACATGTTTTTACGATTTTGACTTCCAAATGTGCTTCGCGCCTAGGTTTTTTAACGATTTTTGCACACAGCTTCCGGCACAGTGGTCCGCACCCGCCGCTTTAGCGAGGTACCCTTCTGGACCCTCCTGAGGCACAAAACCCTGCAAAACACAGCATTTCGCGACTTTCCTAACATTTTGGCGCGCTCGCATTCTCATCTTTCGCACATCTCATCTTTCGCACATCTCATCTTTCACGCATCTCTTCTTTCACACATCTGCTCACGATCTGCCCTAGCTGAGTTGTCCATATTGTCGGAAGTTAGACTTCTAAACTTCCTTCGATTAGGATGTGTATATGTGTTTCAAAATGTTTTGACGGTTACTTGGAGTTTCTAGCTTGCTTGATTGTGTGTTTGTTAGTCTAGCCATTCGCTGGCGAGCCGGTGGCAATATTCATGCTGACAGTTTTATGATAGTTTGTCAGAAATTGGATAGTTGGTTTGCTAGGTAAGTTACTTGTTGGTTGCTTGTTGTCGAGTTGGGTACTTGGTTTGTTTTCATTTCCCAGCACCTTGTAGCTACTGCAGGTGATATCCTTGTTTTCGGTCATATTGTCGCGCCCAGAAAAAGTGAGAGTAGTCCCGGCCATGGTGCGTTGGCAACCAACCTGCTGGTCCCCTTCCGTATCCTGCTGCAAAAATTGCCTTCAGCAAATTACAAAGTCATGGGACCACCCCATCCTTTGAAGAAAAGTTATTCATTCCTAGTACCTTGTTTTTTTTCCCCACTTGTCAGGTGAGGGTTGTTAGATTTTATGTTAGCTGCCTCCTCTCCTCTCTCCTCTCCTCTCCTCTCCTCTCCTCCTCTCCTCGCCTCCTCCTCGCTGCACCTCAACCACGACCATCCACGCCCAGTGTTCCCTGCCGGACCTCAACCACGACCATCCACGCCCAGTGTTACCTGCCTGGACCTCAACTCTCCTGCCAAAAGCTATGCCAGATACAATGCCAAAAACTCTTCCAGATAGAATGCCAAAAGCTATGCCAAATAGAATGCCAAAAAGCTATGCCAAATAGAATGTCAGAAGCTATGCCAGATAGAATGCCAAAAACTCTTCCAGATAGAATGCCAAAAGCTATGCCAAATAGAATGCCAAAAAGCTATGCCAAATAGAATGGCAGAAGCTATGCCAGATAGAATGCCAAAAACTCTTCCAGATAGAATGCCAAAAGCTATGCCAAATAGAATGTCAGAAGCTATGCCAGATACAATGCCAAAAACTCTTCCAGATAGAATGTCAGAAGCTATGCCAGATACAATGCCAAAAACTCTTCCAGATAGAATGCCAAAAGCTATGCCAAATAGAATGTCAGAAGCTATGCCAGATACAATGCCAAAAGCTATGCCAGATACAATGCCAAAAGCTATGCCAAAGAAAATGTCAAAAGGTATGCCAGATACAATGCCAAAAACTCTGCCAGATACAATGCCAAAAGCTATGCCAGATAGAATGCCAGAAGCTATGCTAGAAAGAATGTCAAAAGCTATGCCAGATAGACCTGTGTCAGATTTGCATGTGATGGCGGGGGGTGCACGAAGTAAAGTAATTTGCGTTTTTTGATACTCTTTGCAACTAGCTGTTTGGATTGAAACTTGGTGAATTTTGGTGGGTTCACTGCTTGTGTGCTTGAAGGGCTTCTGGTGGCTGAGAAACTTGAGGTCGTTTTGCAGACGTCAGTATTTTCATGAGCATCCTAGGTGTCCCCCCTTTCAAAGGGAAGCTCAGTCAGCAATAGGGTGCAACGCTTGACGTCTTATTCAATATCTCTCCACCACTAATCCCATCATTGAACAAGCATTTGATGCTTCTCAACGGCCTTACTAGATCGTACTAGTTGGTTGTTTAGATGCCCGGTACGAATGGCAAAATCCACTTAATCACGAGCTTGATGATGCTCAATGGTAATGCTTCATGATTTATCAACTCGCCGACAGTGAAATTGGAAACTGATGATCGACATTTCTTTTTCCACTAAGGTGCACAACGCGAACATATAGAACACAAGTTCGCCATTCAGCTGGCACCCCACCCAACCCAGCCACCCCACCACTTTATCACCTCACCACCCTAGACCCACGAGCGTGGCTTGTGAGGCAATCTTGGCGACCTTGGCTTTAAGCATCGCAGCTTTGCTGCTGCTTGGAGACCCAGCTGGGGCGCTCACCAGCACTGAACTTTCACAAGGCGCTTAGGTAGGCTAAGCAGCCAGGCTAATGGCTGGTAACGGATGCTGATGGCATCTTATGGCAGACAGTTGTCCAGCTAAAAATGGCTTTTTAACCAATATACAACTAGGATCAGCTAGGGGATCCCACCTTGTGTACATTTAAAGCTGCTCGTAAATTGTCGTGGTGGCTATAGGTCAATATTAACCAACCAGTAATGGGAGATAATAAGCAACAAAACTATAGGGACAAAATGCTTGATTAATGATAGGGGAACCAGTGGTCAGTGGTACAGGGTTTTGACCACAGCCGTGGTCACTGCAGGTCAGCTTATGGAAAACCTTCGTCGGTAATACCATGGTTCGCACCAGGTAATAGCATCGCCAAGATCCAAAGATAAAAGAAAAGGAGAGCTGTGAACGAAGAAGGCGATGGAGAGAGAGATAGCAACACTCCACTGTTGGATAGCCATGTGAAGCAGAGGGATTACGTATGGTCGTTTGTGGTATTTTCGCTGGTTTACCTTACGCATACATAGGCATACTATCAGGATGATTGGTATGATTGGTCTGTTCGCTCCGTGCTGCCCTAGCAGCACTAGGTCCTTCGTCCACTACAAATTGTGGCGCCACCTTCTCGACAACCGGGTGGTGGGTGAGGTGCCAGCGGCGGTTTGTCGTTGTCGTTTCGGGTGTTGCCATCGCTGTGTTGCTGATGGTTTCTACACTACTTGTGGCTTTGGGGAGGGTCCAATTTGAAGCCCAGACGAAAGCAATGGAATGCTTCGTGGTAGTGGCAACGTCGAATTTCAGCATGCCAAGAGAAATGCAGAACTACGGCCAGCACATGTATACAGAGCAGTCCCGAGACTTACTTTGGGACCAGGCTGGCAATTTCTCACTTTGTTGCGAAATTTCCATGTCCCTACTACTCCTTGAACCATTCAATATTGAGCGTGGGATATCTAGCGATGATCGGCACTGTCAAGTACAGCCTTCTTGGGTTTCTACGAAGTTGGGAGGTGAGCCCTGTTTCACAATCACGCCTCGGGTCTCCAACACGTCGTGTTCACTGCTTGAGGCCTCTAAGTGTGTGCCAACAGTGACAGTGCAAGCGTCATCTCCTGTGGTTCGGAAGAAACTTGTGTGGCGTGTATCCGTTGCAACCATCAAATGCATTCAAACACTTTGTTGATTATTGCATGTTGATTCTTATCCCCTTTGCTAGCCAGCAGTGAACATATTGTTGTGCATGCTCATTCTTGCGCCTGGTCATCATATTATAATCACTTACTTGCCGTATGTAGTAAGATCCTTCAGAACCACTAACGACCATTGAGAACCAATGTGTCAATATGTGTCAATAGCCATCATGGAAATCATTGACCATTGGTACTAGCCCCGTGTTTCTGACCATTGGCCCTCACCTCAGCCTGCCTAGGAGCTGGAGAAGTTCTCGAAGAAATATGGCTACTTGAAAGCCAGGTGTCGCTGCTCCGCTAGTGTTGCTGGTGGAGCCGGTACCAGTTCCCCACCTGCAGCCCTTGAAATCATACGACTTCTCCCTCCAAAGCTGTGGATGTTCAAATTGTGGAGGTTCAGTTGACGCCTTTTTCTCGAGGCAAAGGGCTGAGTTGTTTATGTTGTTTGGATTTGGAAGGCCTTGTTACAGGAACCCACCAATTTCATTCAGTCGTTCCAGGAGCTGTTTTTTCCGGTTGTTTGGGAGTTGGTCAAGTGTTCAGGTTTGGTTGGACATGTTTCACCCCACAGTTGCATACAGTTGCTGGCAGTCCTCGAGTATTAACTGATTGTACATCAGCTATTGCAGGCTATTGCCCATACTTATGATGGTCACCGATCATAAGACACATGCATCCAACGACTTTAGAAAGAAGATAGGAAGCAAATGTAAGCACGTTTTTTTACGAAAACTATGGGTGTATCAACGACCTCGGCAGTACATATAGATAGCAAATCTTGAGGGATGGCCAGATCTGAGCAATTCTGGTGAATGCTTTGAGAAGTTTGATCTACTGTATATTATAAATGGTAGTTACCCTTACCCTACTTACACACCCACCGCGTAGCATTCAGAGTGGTGGCATCCGCTACTTTGGGTGGGGCCGCGAGTATTTGTCATCATGTCCCAAGAATGGCAGGGCCTTCTTACGATTCCTTCAACAGTGATGATGATGATGATGTTGATGGATCAGCATTTCACAAATCACCACCTGTTTACGTTAATTAGATTGCGAGTCACCATCAAATATAGGGGTTCAGTACTGTGGATCCTTCATTAATCATGATGAGGTTGGTGGTCAAATTATCCCTTCTAGACTAGATTCTGCTTGGTGACAATGATGATCATCAGATTCGCTAACATCATTTATAATGACACAATACACAAATCTGTCGCCACTGAAAGAAACCTCGCACCTTTGCTTGGACCAAGGACTCCCTTTCATGACAAGAATGATGAGGATGATGATGGTGATGATGATGATGATGATGATGATGATGATGATGATGCTGGTGATGATGATGGTGATGATGATGAGGATGATGGTGGTGATGATGATGACGATGATGATAAAGATGATAATAGTGATGATTGCTGAATACTTATTGTAAATGGTTGACTTGTGGCTACCTCAACTTGCTAAACCCCTTCGATGGTTACCACCAAGCGTATCGCATTACATTGTATGTTTGCATCGCTTCAGGACATGAATTCGGCCGGCGAAACCGGGGCCGGTCCCAGTGGCCCAGAAGACGGCGGGACTGGGTAAGCATGGCTCACAGGAACAGCTGCATGTATGAAGATCGAATGTGAATTCCTTTTCTAAAATATGGTTGACAGTTGACATAAAGAACCGTATATAAGTAGCAGATAGTAGCAGAGAAAAAATGTCCACATGTTGGCTCGTTTGTTTTCAGAAATTCAGTTCTGATGGTTTGAAGCGTTCCTTATCTTCATGGTGAAGATGTAATGAATGTTTTCCGTACTGTCGCGAGTCAGTTTTGCGCAATCACAGGCCCAATGGTCAGCAAATTAAGTATGACTTTAGTTTGTTTGGCCCCGGCCAGAACTAGAGAGTGACTTACAGTAGGCAAATAAGGCTATCCGGATCCTGCAGTAGTTGGTCACGGTGTTCGCACGGATCCGAGCATTTCGAAGATGATTGATCACCAAAGTTGCTAAGGCCTGATTTAAACACGTTCAACGCCCAGTCTGACATGAACATGATTCAATGTGTGCGTAGTGCAAATGAAAAAATATTATTGTTTGAGCAAATGTGCTTGGCATTATTTTGACAATCATGTTGATTTACACACACATTCATTTGTATATAACATCTATCTTGCATATTGAATCGCAAATGTAAGGTATATGCAGCTCTATGGTATCCTCCAGGCATGAGGTCTTTGCACCCGGCAAAGTCAAAAACATGTATGTCATGTCGCGACTCAATTCGACTCACCCATATTCAGTATGACATTTGTTCGTCATAATTGTTTGTTATGATGGTGCAGTCATGGATGTTTGAACCAAAAAAGCGTGTATGATGGCTGCTGGTTTTGACATGTTGTCACTACCATTAACTGTTGCCAATCACGGCGGATCAACGACGCATTTGTTTGGACATTGGTTTCCACAGTTCTGACCCCCCACTGGCCGAAGCAGCATGGCAATGCATGGCACCATGCGCGTGATCCCAGGTTTACACTCAACTTCAAAGAAGCTGGGTCGAATTGATGAGTGAATGATAGCTGGCCTTGGCTCATAGCGATGTCCAGATTTGCAGCACTGCTACGGGGGGAAGGGAAGCAACATTTCTGTGGGGAGCCAATGAGTTAGCGAGCACCGGTTTGTTGTATCTCATTTCTGGTTGCTTTGATGAGCCATATTTGATCATTGTTCACCCCTTTATGTTTGGCAACCTTTGATGTAATTTACATGGCTATCAATCCGAACTCACAAGTCACAAGCTTGAACTGAAATGTTTTCTTCACTTCCTGGGTGACCAGCACTAGAAAGCACAAACGCCCTAAACTGCGTTGGGGATTGACCGTTTTTGTTGGGCATGTTGAGCCTTGAGCCTCAAAATTGGGCCACAAGCAGCGCCTGTTGATTTTGTTCATTGCTTCGGGCTCGGAGGATGGGCTTTGGTGGGACTGCTGTTGGTGATCAAAATCATTATGCCCCCTTCGACGGCATGCAGGTGTGCCTAATGCTGAATTCACTACGTAAGTGAGTTCGACTCGGATGGCTTCCAACATTTTGAAACCATTTTCAACACAAACTTCACGTGAAGTTGCTCAATGCATTAGACATTTGGGGCATGTGTCGGCATTATCATGGCAGCTGATCACCATTTACAAAGACAACTAGCAGCAACTAACAGCACCCAACAACAACAGCAACAGCAACAACAACAACGACGACGACGACGACAACAACAACAACAACAACAACAGTGCCAATAAGAACAAGCACCTGCTTTCCTGACATCCGGTGACATTGCGAGTCCCAAACTTGCCTGATCTTGTTTCAGGACGGGTTTTTCTGAAAGTGTCCAGCCTGGTGCTTCCAAACAACCTTCTAGATGGAAGCAGCTTCGCCCATCCCCCGGGACCCACACCGACAAAGACCATGAATTCGTGGCAGCTGCCCACCGTCAAAGACCTGGGAAGCAGCCATACCATTTTTGTGCCAAGTTGGACCTGGAAACTCGGCTTGAACCTACCGCTGGTTGCAGCATAGTCAGTGGTATGTCAGTGGTGGCACAATTGGTTTGTCAGTGGTGGCGCAACTGCCACCAGCAGGTTGCAACACGACAAAGCTTGGAAGAGCCAAGATAGGTAGCGACTTGGTTTTTGATGCGTTGGACTCTTCCTTTGCGACTTGGAAGCTGGGCAAAGGAGGTGGACGGAGATCTTGACAGCAGGGCTATAGTAGCTATTGGTTTTTCTGATGCCTTGTGGGCAGCTGCGATGTGTTGGAAAGCGTTGCCACTTGACACATGGAGCAAATGCGAGATAGCGCGAGCTTTTGTGGGAACTGTGTCGGAAACGGGATGTCGTTCTTAGCATTGCAGTATGGCTCCTGAAGAACCAAACGCTTTCGTTTGTGACTCTATTGGGGATGGGAGGCTGTCCTCATAAGTCATGGCGGCTGACAGTAGGTTTTTCCTGAGCGTTCAAGTTGAAGGTTGTTAAATGTATGTGGCCATCAGCCAAGGGAATTGACCATGGTTTGATCGGGAAGCAGGCTTGGAGTACAGTTTGTGGGTCCCAACCTTTCTTTGTTTGTTTTTCCCTTTTCATGACCTTGATTACTAGCTCTAGTTACATCTATAGTTATATAGTCATTTGCACAGGAGTACGGTTGATTGAACAAGTTGTTTTAGTTTGTAAGGGAGGAGGTTTTAATAACACCAGCTGTTGATCAGCTAGAACATGAGCATATCAATCAGATGCAACTAGAATTAGCCGTTGCGGAAAGCTATCAGGTAAGTTGAGACCACTCATCTGACAAACAGAAATACATGTCTCTCCAGTTTCGTGCACCCGCTTGAAGAAAGATGTGCATATGATAAATAGTGACTATATATGCACGTGTGTGTGTGTGTTTGCTTCTTCCAGTGCATATTTCACAAAATTATTCACATAATACCTATACATACTTATTGCATGTGTGCCTATGAATCTGTTCATCCATCTATCTATCAATTTGTGAGTCAAGTATTGGGCACTCGCAAATTGACATAATGGGATGAGGAACGCATCCAATGCTAATGGCAGTCACTTGTTGTCAACCATCTATATGTATGTATTTCTACCCATCATGAAGCTTCACCCGCCATTTTGACCACGAAGCGCCCATGAAAGTCTTTGGGATTCCAATTCCTCGCTGCTGGTCGTCCTAAGCTCAGCCATGCGCTGGTACTCCAGCTATTTGCCGCTGCTTCTTCATCCCCGAACGGGGATGATTGGCACATCTCGGCATCGCAGAAAATGTATCCAGGATGTGGGATGGGGGCAGGGTCCAGACCCGAAAATGTGAGGATGCCACAGAAGTCATGAGGGAATCGGACTGGGGGAAACCATTTATACGCACACACATCTATATATACATATATATATATAGATATATAGATATATATTTAGATATATACATATATATATATATATATTTATATTTATATTTATATATATATATATAAATATACATGGGCATGGGTTTGTCTTTTGGAACGGTTATGTTCTGACCATACGTTCTTGGGGGCAATTTTTGAAACGGATCTTTAAACACTAGGGAATCATTTGCGGCTACTTTGCAATATATACCACGGCCCAGGCAAGATTGACTTTTGGATAGGCAATTATGTAATTCGGCTTTTGTTTCCTGCCTGCTCGTGTGTTTGTTGGTAAACATGAAGCTTACCACTTGTAAAGCTAACCCTTTTCAGCACAGACAGTGTTCAATTTGCTTTCATCTAGGAACTCCGTTGCGGTATGGATGCCTTTGTACAGTGGCTCCTTTTGACTGGGCCACCTCGTCCTCAGCGCAGCTGAACCTTCAAGATGTCGATGGAAAAAATTACCACGGCACATATGGTCAATGATGGCTCAAGCCATTTCGGTTACGAGACCCGAAAGGGGAGAATTCATTTTGCCCGCTCGAATATGATGGTCGTCGATCGAAAACTCATCTCATGTGTTGGGTATAGCTTGCGACTGGCGAGAAAATCAGGGCAGGAAGCAGCAGCTGAGCACCTCTGGCATGGGCTCAATTGTTTGATTCAAGGCAAGACAGAATGCACAGGACGACCTCTTTGTTTGTTCACGGCATTGGGCTTTGATGAGACTGTGTGTGCTGACCCCTGCCAGCAACCTATCACGGACACCGGTGACGTTGCCATGTCAGATGTCGACTCTGTGCAAATATCGGCTACGCCTTCGCAAAGGGAAGTGGCATGTTGCGAGGCTGAAGCGCAAACAGAAGACCCAATGATTTCCATGGTTGATTTCCATTCCTTCTTAGCCAGGTTTCAGAAAGATCTGGAGGAGCGGCTTTTGCAGAACCTTCAACCGCATTTCGGACAGTCAAATGTTGATGGTGTCCACAAAGCAATCTCTTCAGGTTTATGTTCAAAACCCAGCCCTGGTTTATCCCAAGTTCCACCAGCAGATGGCCAAACTTCTGCAGTTGATCCCCAAGATGACTCCATGCACATGGACCGGTAACTAGTGGTCGTGTCTACACATGCCGGTACGCATCCCCACGACAACGAAAAGAAACGACCCTAGTTCCTCAGGGTTTCATCTCATTTGTTTGGTTGTATGAAGGTTCTGCCTCAAGCAGTACGCTTGATTGTGCCACCAGCTCGCCCTCAGCCCAGCTGAGCCTTCGGGATGGCGCTGCAAAAAAAAAATATGGTCAATGATTGTTGGATATCTATGAATGCATACATTTGGACATGGTCGCATGTTTTCCCGTCATGTATGCATCAGAGTGGAAAAAAGTGCGTGGCAGTGAATTTAGTGTAGTGTACTTTGACGTGCTGTATTGCAAGGTATTAATGATTGTCCATGTTCGTGTTGAATTTGCTCATGGGTTTTGACAAGTTTTACACATTGGCCCGATGATTGACTGCTGTAGGTCCCAACAAAGAAGTGTACCACTGTTTGATGTCATGCCTTGGCTCCTTTTGGCTCGGATGATGTCAGTGATTTTCGATTGAAAGCACCTCCAGACATAGCTTGTTGACACGTGTTTGTGATTACATCCCCCTTTTTGCACCACCGGTTGCAAAAATTAGTACGTAGCTTTGGTGCTGAAATTGCCAGGAGTTTTGCCCGAAAATGTTTCAATGCTTCCAATGACTCAACGCACTTCAAGCATGCAGTGCGCAAGGAGTGCCGAAGTTGTCCAAGGTTTTTTGTCAAATTGTCCGGGGTAACCCTGGGAAGCTCAGCAACAGCAATCGGTCCACAGAAAATGATAAAAGGATATCAATCAATACACAACGGCCGGTCACAGGCATTTAGGAGCTCTGCCAACATGCATGTGTGTGTGTGCATGAGTTTTTGTGTTTTGAGCATTGCCCCGGTTCCATTTCAGTCGTTAGTACCACGTAGCTAGCATCTCCGTGTGGATCAGTTCCAGCAGATGCTCAATCCCCTCAAGCAAGATGGCTTAAAAGGAAAGGCCCACAGATAAGCAAATATTTTAGTTGATATATAGCTGCAATATCCCTGGTTTGCAGAAGTCCCTATTCTGGTTGGTTGGATTGATTAACGATGGCAACGACTACGTTAACCCCACCAGCCGCTCTAGCTGAAACAGTTACAAGCCAACTTTGGACCATCCTTGATCCAAAGCATATTTGCAGCCTCCGTGAGCCATGGCGGGCAGCAATGTGTGCGAGACTTTTGCTGGCCAACGCCTTCTTATGGCGCGGGGTTGGCAGAGATGGTCCCAATGGAGCAACATCAAAAGGACAAAATGATCGATGGGTATATTCACTATATCAGACTATGAGAATGAATCACAAGTTGGGTCGGGTTTACTTGGATATAATTGATATAATTGAGTTTTTTTGAAGTTATTTGCCAAAGATGGTGAAATTGGATCCGTAGTAACTAGTGGTTTATTTCTTGCCCCCGTGCAGTCCAGTTTGCCAGACCCCGTGCAGCCCAGTTGGGCAACATTCCTGCACTACCCCCGAAGCAAGTTGATAGTTTCAAGTCATTTGCCTACACATCGGCCCGCCTCAGTTCCACCAACAGTGTGAGCACAGATTGTTTTGTTGTCGGAGGGTGCACAGTAGATCACCGCATGATTCTGACTGCTAGGTGCCTCAGGGGAGGAGGCACAATTCTTCTGCTAAATCTGTAGGTTAGGTTAGTTCCTTGGGCCGATGTTCTGCCAACATTGTCAGGTGAAGCACTTAACTTGTCGACCGTCGCGTTTTCATTGAACATATTTGCGCCGGGCGAATTGACTCACCAAAAAGTTGGAGAGGCATCAGTTTGGACAACAATGGGGCCACCCTTCTTGACTTCGAAACTGGAGAGATTATTTGAAGTGCTCTCCTTTTTCATGTTGTTCGTGCTTATACTCATACTCTTGTTCATTCCTACTTATGTTTTTTTGATTTTCACTTTCGCTGTGATATTCCCCATTGTGAAAATTATTTTTGGACCTGCTTTGTGCCTTGGGTGATGCACACTTCCTGTTCAAAGACTTTCGGGGTAGCATGTAGAAGAATACCGGTGTCCGGCTTGGGATTGAGAAGCTAGGAGCCTAAATCTACAGCCACCAATGAAAAAGATATTTGGAGCAAATCTAACGCTCCTCACCTGTCAGGTGGATGTCAACGAACATGAAAAACAAGGACTTCAACAATGCATGATTTTGACAGCATGTCCAAAAACAAGCTGACATAAGCTGACGTCAAATGGGCAAACATATTATATTGTAAAAAGTGGGGAACGAAACACTATGCAAAATAGAGACACAATATCGAAAGCATCTATGAAACACACAGTGTTTGATTTGTGCAGAAGCTAAGGCGGTTGGCGTAGCAGCATGTTTGCACATGTGAGGCGTTATGTGGCTCACTCGCTCCCCTTTTCGGAGAGATTTGCCCACTTGGAGCATGACGACCTGCTCAGCACCTTGTCGCAGCAGGCCGCTCCGCAAGCCCAAACAGGTGGGGTTTGGAAACAGGAGGCGCCATTCCTTGGCGATTTGCGGGGTCATCAACCTGCCAAAACCCTTCTCAGTGCATAAATGTGTGTTCGTCTATGGCCTTGCGCTCGATTCATCGCAATTCCAACGGAATTATTCCTTGATTATTGCAGGGGTTGACGTCGCCCCTTTCATTTCAGCGGTATCAAGCCAAGTTCCCTTCCCATGCAAGTTTATTTTTGATCGGAGAGATTCACCCCACATGGGTGTGTCCTGGCATGATGGTACATTTAGACAGACAGGATTCCAGCCAAAGCAGCGCTGACTCAAAACCATTGGCTCTAAACACTTCACAAGCATGAACTCGACATCATTTTAACGCGCCGAATGTGACATGAGTGCAGGCCATGTTGCACTCATACATGCTCATGGCATCCTTCTCCCATCTTGAACACGGCATCCAAGGAGCCGCCATCGATTTGAATTCTGGACATTTGAATTGCTCAGCCACAGGCGCGGCCTAGCTGTTGGTTGAGAGCGATTTGGACCGTATCCAGTGTTTTTTCGGACGAGCAAAGGAGTCGAGGAGCAAATGTTCATTGTAGCATCTTTTAGTGGGACTGCGCGGCACTGCAATCCTAATGAGCTGTTGCTGCCGTCGATGCAAGAAATGCTGCCGCAGTTTTACTTTCAGGGATTCAATCATCGCAGGTGTTGTGGGATTTGTTCCATCAACAGTTCCGTGGTTTTCTGTCAATATCTTCCGCCACCATCGTGAAGCTACTGGTCAACGCCACCATCGTGAAGCTACTGGTCAAGGAATGTAGAAAAGAAAGACAGAATCCCCTTACTTCCATGCGTTTTAGCTAGTGGGACTCAATTGCTGACAATTACGACAAGAACATTTGATTTTATGCAAAGGGTTCAGAGTTTCACATGCATGATGCACTCGCTCCTCGCCACCCTCGTCGTTTCCAATGGTGAGCATCGAAAAGGACGAAGACGACATGTGCAACAGTAGTGCCGAGTAGTGCGACAATATCCTACTTTTGATTTGGCGCGTCTTTAAGTATGCTTACTTATGATTATCTATGATTGGCTCTATTACAGTTTATATAGTATGGCTAAGTATATGGTCAACCCATGTTTAACCTGGCTGATGGTTTCGAACATTCTTAATTGTCCATAGTAATCATTAACAAATGGTTGGTTGACCATTCTACATTTTCCATCGTAATCATGAATATTTATCATAACCATTCTTCTGATTCATTCATGGAACATATTAGTATAGTAACCATAGTAATCATTGAATAAATGGAAACCACCAACTAGCAAAACTAAATTGATTCAATGGAGTTAACTATCATTTCCAACTAGTATTTGCTTTCATTTACTGGTTGAACCATAGGGCTTAACTAGTCATAAATGGTTAACTAGTATGAAATGGAGTTAACTAGTAGTTCCTATCATCCAACTAGTCTTTTACATGGTTAACAACCATTTCCTATCATTTTTCATAGGGATTCAACCACCCAGCCGTAAATTCGTTTTCGTTCATCTCGACCAAGGTCGAGAGGCCCTGGTCTTAGACCTGCTGCGGCACTACGGCGGCGTGCCCAACTCCTGTTTTACCGCCAACTTCGGGCGAGTCCCTTGGCTGCAGGGCCTGGGACAGCTGCGGGAGCTTGGCCTGACGACATGATCATGACTTGGTAAGGGATATCTATGGATATCTTTCACTATCTGTGGATATCTATGGATATCTTTCACTATCTGTGGATATCTATGGATATCTTTCACTATCTGTGGATATCTATGGATATCTTTCACTATCTGTGGATATCTATGGATATCTTTCACTATCTGTGGATATCTATGGATATCTTTCACTATCTGTGGATATCTATGGATATCTTTCACTATCTGTGGATATCTATGGATATCTTTCACTATCTGTGGATATCTAGGGATATCTTTCACTATCTGTGGATATCTATGGATATCTTTCACTATCTGTGGATATCTATGGATATCTTTCACTATCTGTGGATATCTATGGATATCTTTCACTATCTGTGGATATCTATGGATATCTTTCACTATCTGTGGATATCTATGGATATCTTTCACTATCTGTGGATATCTATGGATATCTTTCACTATCTGTGGATATCTATGGATGTCTATCAATATCTGTGGATATCTAGGGATATCTATCAATATCTGTGGATATTTTTACATCATTGGATCCAAAACGCGTCCCAGGTACCAACGAAACCATACGAAACCTGGTTTTTCGGTCAGGTTTGGCCGATGGTGTGCCCCAACCGTTCGAATTTTCACGTTTTGGACACGAAGAAAGTGCCACAATGAATGGATCTGCCGCACTTAAAAGTCCCCATCCGGGGGATCCCCACCCGTGCTTGGCTAAAACTACGCCAGATCACGGTGCCCGCCTGCCTTTGCTTGGAGGGTCATCCTGCTGCTTGTCACTGCAACGGGGCTTTTCCCTCACCCGATGGAAGAATCCTGGTCCTATTCAACATCAATATCGTCACAATACAAAAATCATCATCAATCATCATCAATCATCTGGAATCAATCATTTGCATATAGATAAAAGCATAATAAAATAAACCATCACCATGAACCATCCTTGTTCTCAAGCTATTGCACTCACCATGATTCACCCGTCAACGAGCTTCCAAGCGTCAGGTCTTGTGTTGTACAGCGCCGCACGCCAGCCCTTGCTTTGCGGCCGGAGATGCCGACTTCTCTTCCAAGTGCTGCTCAGAGGCAGCCGATGAGCTCTGGGATGATGGGGGCCGTTGTTTCTGATAACCCATGGCTCAACCAACCAACCAACCCATGGCTGAAGGTTCATAGATGTTAATAGATGGTAATATATAGTGGTTGTAGTTTAGTGTGAACAATGGCTGAATATTCTTTTCTCTGTTCAAGTGACGGGGCTTCCTGGACATGTTTGCACTTGCTTCCCGTCAGGGGACGCCCATGATGACCATCCATCAATCCATGGCACTTACTTTGAACCCCCAGAGCACTTGGATTTGTATTGGTGCTTGGGTTTATTGCGAAGTCCTGCATGGGGATGGCATATATCTTTAAACATTGAACATGTATTTTTTTTGGATGCCAACAAGGGCCACTCCCCCAAAAACGGTGGATGATGATCTGAACAAAGAGCATCATTAAAGATCATTTGTCGCTGTGTGAAGCAGTTTCGATCACTAGATCATATCTCGCATGATGCCCGTAAAAAATGTGGTGACATTTGCTTCGAGAGTGATCTGCTGAGCGCAGGGAGGCAAGTTGATTAAAACCCCATACAGTACAAGGTGGGCCCCCCTGGTTATAAGTTGATTAAGAAGCTATTTATCTATAGCTATATCTACCATAACTGGTAGTTACCCTAGTTATAAGCCAACTTAGCTAACTAAGGGGGTCCACCTTGTAAGCATCATCAATTTTGGCACTTGGTTGGGGGGGAGCGCTGGGCTTCGCCAGGGGTATCCCGCTCTACCCTTCCAATGGCCAGCTGGAGCTGCGAGGAGTGTCTGACCAAATGAATGATTGCACAAACGTGGATGGATTAATATGAATCAACATATCAACAAACCAGTGATTCATACTGTTGATTAATCCCATCGAAAATATGCATCAGCATATAAACAAACCCAGCATTAACCCCGTGATTCCTCGCTTTTTTTTCGCCAGGTCGACCCATGCTTTTTGGCCTACGAGGCGGTGACGTCCAAGGTGACCGCCGGGGTGGAGGGGTAGCCACCGGTCGGGTGGTCAGAACAGTCATCCCTGGTGGTCACCGTGGAGTTTGTTGTGGTCAATGGGTTGTTAACAGATGGGTAGTGATGGCTCATGATGGTTGACAGATGGCCATGTCAGTCATGGTGAATAGATGGCTCATGATGGTTGATTGATGGTCAATAAACATGGATACCGATGGTTAATGGAGACTTAGTCATTGATATTTGTGGTTTGCGATGGATAGCTATGGTTATCGATGTTGATGGTTCAACATGGTGTATCTTTCGGTACCTTGGTTTACTATGCTTGATCGTCGTGTACGATGCTGTTTTACGGTTTGTGATGGCGTATTAGCTTTGCATGAAACGATTGCGGGTACCATCAGGGCAAATCCGAGTGAGGCTCTGGCAAACAAAATCATTATGATTGTTGAGTACTCGCCTATCTGCTTGCCTGCGAGCCACAGCCATGGAAGTACGACCAACAGAGCAAGGCAAATATACCAAACCAAGACTTGGCTCATAAAATCTCACAAAGGTAAATTCTGGTCCGGTCGATGACTTCTAACCCTGCTTGCTAATGAATGATGCTTAGTAACCAAGAATCGTCAAACATCATTGCTCAGTATATATCGGTGGCTGCTGGCATGTCTACTGAGTATCATATCGCAATGATCTCCATGAGAGCCAGCGTCCAAGTGCACTGACCGAAACGGAGAACATTGTGAGCCCAAACCAGTGGTATAATATCTTCTAGTTTCCATCACAAACCAGTCAATATCTTCTAGTTTCCATCACTTTCAGTGAGCCAAGCCCAGAATTCGATCCCCAGTGCGAACCACCAAGATGAATTCGTCAGCCGAGCTTCACCGACACGGACATGGCCCCGTGCCGTGGCCCAGCCTGGCGCAGGCCACCTTCACCGGCTGCGACGAGTTCCTCCGCTGTGCTGCGATGTTTCTGCCGTGCATCACTTGGACCTTGGAGGACGGTGAGTCAGGTTGCTGAACGGGTGCCCTTCCAATGGTTGTGGATGCAGTGGGCCATGTTGGATATTTAGATGATGGTTAGATGCTGGTTGGATGGTGGTTAGGTGATGGCTAGATGATGGCTAGATGATGGGCTAGATGGGCCAGATGATGGTATGATGATGGTAAGTGGCGTCACTGTTTGATGCTTGTTGATAGTGTTAATGGTTGAGAATGGATGTGGGGGACAGTGGTTGTGGATCATGCTCAATGATTCTCAATATCCAGACCCTTGGCACTCTCACGTAGTTCTCTGAAAAATGTATTGTTTGTGTGCCATTTTGCTTACTGGAAGGTAAGTTAGTGAATTGATGGACTGGGTATTCCATGACTGGTTGGCTTACCAAAGATGACACCAACTCAGGGTCAGAGTGGCACCATGTGTGGACAAAACTAGAATGGTACCAGTATGTCTCCATAGATGGCAGTAGTCGCAAATTGGATCAAATTGGACATGTTCGTGCCAAGATGGTCGTACAGTGACGTTGATACTGGAGGGAGATAGGGTCTATGCTGGCGGATGCTCAATTTATGGCAGCTGTTGCCGGTTGCCTTTGAAAAAAGATGAGAAGATGAATTGTATGAAACCAATGGAAGCAAGTGCTACGGTAAGTGTCAACTGTTCAAATTAATTAACAACTAGTTCATTCAATTATCTAAGGGCTGAATATTTGGGCTCCCTTTGACGTGCATGTTCTTTCATCTTGCAGTTTCTGTCCAGTTCTCGCCTTAGCTCAGCTGAACTCTTGTGTTGAGCGTTCATTCATGGAAACGATTCCGAACCCTGAAAAAAAAGCTGCAAACGGTGATCAAATTCATGCAGCGCAAGCGTTTGACATCTGCCACAGCTATCCAATGAAGGCATTGAAGAGTTTGGGGGTGCTTTTGTGGCTGAACCAAGAAATGGAGATATCTACCCCGGACTCACCGATGTTCGCAGGAAGATCGTTACTTCGAAGAGATCTTCGCGCCGCGGTTGTTGCAGCGTGTTTTGGCAGCGGCAGCCGTGATTCGGGAGGAGTTTGTTTCTCAACAAATGGGGGCGCCCACAGGTCACACCTTCAAACTCATGAGTTTTGGTCCACAATTCCGGCAGATCCCAAGACAAACCATCCCTTCCAATCATTTTTGCTTACGCCGCTCCCGTGTTCCTTCTGGTTGATATGCCAGTCTTGGGCAGCACCCTCCATCAGCATGGTTGGAGCTGCAGAGCTTCGGTCTCGCAGCCATGCCCAGCGCTGTTGTACCGTGACTAGGTACCTATGATTACCTATGTGACAGGAGAGTAGAAAAATGATGGCTAATGACTGGTTTACACTGCTAGGGTAATTGGATTTGATTAATTAGATACAGTGTGCATCACCTTTGTTACATGCTGATGGTTGCCGATTACCAATGGGGAATCATTTTGACTTACTGTGATGGTTGGTAGTCATCCGTAGTGGTTATTGCTGATTTCTGACCGGTTGATTGTTTTCGGCTGTTGTTTTGCTCATCCCCACATGAAATCCTAAATGGAATGATGCTCACCCGTTGAACAGGCATGTGAACTGCGAATGGTTGAAATATGTCGAAACCGCACGCCTCCTTTAGCACCAGAAACCATGAAAAATGAAGATATCGACAACTTTAGATGAGGGTTCCACGAGTTTCCGTGCTCAGTGCCAGGGAAAAGATGTGGGGCGTCCAAACAGGCTCAAGTCACGATTCATCTCTATGCGGAAACCATGAGAAATTGGGGGAGTGCAACCTTTCATGGATAAACTGAGACTCAAAACGTTTGGCTGGAATGTTAACAACCATGCAATCATTCAAATCCCCAACATTCTCACACTGCTGGATGTATCCTACCAATGGGTGCAGATTGCTACTGAATTCCTCGTTGACCACTATCGTCGCAGCATGATCATGTGTCTACCACTGTTGTATGTTGATGTAATCTACTTGTATCTTGCCCGCATGATTGTTGGTCATTGCATGTTGGCTACTTGTGGCTACTTGGTACATCCTCGTGACCTCACTTGAACTGCGGTGATCGCTGAGGCGGCAATCGTTGCTTTGTATTGAGCCTCTTCTTGTCCAAGTGGAGTTCATCTGTGCCCGTTTTGGGCTTTGATTTCTGGCCTGGGGGCACAGCGGACACGAGAGGCTGAGTATTTCCATCGTCGGGGGTTTTGGTGGCCAAACATCTCAATCAAACTGGGAGATGCTGCTACACCGTGCCCCCTTTTTTGTAGCAACTCATAGTCACACCCTAGATGTGTTATCATTTGTTATCATGTCGTGCCTCTTTGGAGGGTACTTCTTAGCATAGTGACCATCAGGTACAGAAGAGTTGAAACACCAATGAGTAGAGTACAGTAGACCATTCCAAAAATATTTCGGTTGAGTCAAAGGATTAGTCCAGCTTTCTAGTTGGTATGCTGATGGCTTTAGAAGCTTGATTTGTTTTCGCAATGTTCTAAACTTAAACCCCCCGCAGCACACCCCAAGCAACCAGGATGGGATAACACTGCGAGAGACCGTAGTTGTGATCCTCAGAAACATGTACTCTTCAAAGGTTGCAGTCATGTATCGACTTCCACCGCCATGTTGTTTCCGCAGATGTGTTGATGCCCACATGCAGCTGCAGGCCTATACACCATACATATGTCTATATGTTTTTTTGGTGTGGATGTATGCACCCTGCAATTGAATGTGTATACTGCAACTGTTGTGAATCACCCATCACTTTGATGGCTTACCGAACTACTTGGGCGACTTGACTGTTAACACCTCAGCGCTGGAAGGATCCTGGGACTTTGTACGCCTGCCGCCTCTCGGCCATGTCTTTTTGGAGGATCGCGGATCGCTATTGGTGGTTTAATCTCAACATTGGCTGCTTGATATTGGCTCAATACTTTTTTTGATCTTAACATTGGCTTTCTATGTTTCAAAGTCTTGATACTGGCCAGGTCTTTGATATTCGGTCAGGAGCGTTAGGATTGTAAGGCTTATGGCTGCTGGTATGGCTGATGGTTAGGGTGATATTGGCCAAGAAAAAGTGAGAATCATTCACAAAATTATTGTACTGATGGACACATGTTAATTACAGGCCATTTAGCTGATGATGATCTTACCATCATGAAAGGCAATTGCCCGCCATTGCGGTAGACCCAGCCGTTAACATTTCCGATAATCAATGTTTAAGCCCAGCCTAAAGTTTAGTTTGGCATAGTTTGGCTTATTAATTTAGATCTGAAATGAACTGAATCGGACATCTCGTGTTTCATGGCTGGTGATACGGAAAAGATCAAGAAGCATTTGGGCTGGTATATGGGCTTAAAATTACCGTACTTATCTGGGCGAATGGCTCATCAACACCGAGTTCACCAACCTTATAGATCGATGTGCCATGGCTTCACTATCCCAGCGAACTGGGTCCCCTGAACATCCAAGGCGGGGTTCCGCGCTGGCTCTGGGATTTGCCTGGCCAGTTAGGACCAGCCGTTTGAAACCATCCAACCAGGTGATCTTTGGTGATTTTGACTTCAAACCATCAGCTGGACAATCAAGATTGTCACCTCTTAACAGCCATTAGCAACCACCGTTAGTAAAAGAGACCTTTAACCATTGGTTGATAAGTATTCACTCTTATCAACCAGTAGTGACCACCATTGACCATCATGAACCATCATGGGCCACCATCCATCATCGCCAACAAACCAGCCGGTTGCCACCAGCACCAGCGCGGCTCGATCTCTCCCAGGTGTGCACCGCGCAGTCCCTGCAAGAACATGCAGCAGAGTGGCTCAGCCGCTGCAACTGTTGGGATTTGGGGGGGGCCCTCAACCCTTAGGGGTACCCCAAAATCATCAAAATCATCCTTGATGTTGAGGATTTATAGTAATAGACCAAGCATTTTTGGGGGGCTCCCTCATTTTGAGCGACCATGATTTCATACCTACAGGTTTTGGGGGACTGGGATCCCTGACAAAATGTGCTACCAGAAATCTAAGCTGGCCACAGCTTTGAAGCCAGTGTTGCCCGATGTGCCTTGCTTGAAGGGCTTGTCAAGGTCCGTTCAATCCATGTTGGTCATTTCATTGGGTTGATGGGAAAATCTAAGAAACCTGGTTTTAAGCACCAAATCTAAGGGTTGCCGCGGTCGATTTTCCGGTCAGCCAACCCATCAACTCTTGACCTATTCCGCTGGGACCCCACGGTTTTTCCGATGGATGGACCGCTGTTGGATGGCCACTGATGGCCATTGATGGCCACTAAGGTTGGTAACTTATCTTCACCTCACGAGTGTCACTGGAGCACGTGCTGTGGATATCGAACCTTGGGCAGTTGTTGGCTGGGAAGTAAGCTGCGCATGTGGAAGGAGTTCTAAACAGTGGCAGTTCCAGCTGTGAATGATATGGTGACTGTAATACTGGGGGGTAGGATGGGAGAACCAACAACAATGGTCGATGATGGTGATTGGTACATCCAACCCTTAAAAGACAGCCACATAGCTGGTGTTTTCCATATCGGGGGATTATGAAGATCGATATCCTATGAGTATTGATAAAGAAATTGGGTGAACCAGTATTAAGACAGGTTCGCCTCACATTTCTCTCAACATAGGATGCATCATGTTTAACAGCCAACAGTAGTTGAGTGGGACCATCAAGAGTCAGCGGCAAGGGCCGCGCAACTCCTAAAACTGAGCCATGGAAGGTTGCAAGCCTGTGAAATAGACACATTCCATTACGAAACCCAATTTGAATCCACTTGGGTGTTTCTCAACCTGGGGTACCTCTAGAATTAATCTATATATCAATCATTGATCATCTCAAACAGACTAGCCAGCGGGATGATTTGGGGGTTCTTTATTTTGAGACCCATTTCAGTGTCACAAGTAGCTGGGTGATTTCCAAACTACGGATGGCTTAGGGATTTGCAAGTTGAACTCAGTGTTAACCGTGGTTGTTTCACATGCTTCATTAGCATTCATCATGATTTACTGCCATTACAAGTTACTGCTAATCCGTCACAAGCATCAGTAAACATAAGTAGCCATCACTTGGTGTACAGTAGGTGTGGTAAGGCTGGTTGTATCATACCTGGCTTCCAGTGATTGATAAACACGTGCGGGTAGCTGCTAACCAAAGACCAGCTGAGCCTCCGGGATGGCGATGGAAAAAACACTTTGAACAAAGTGGTGATGGCAGTGGTGGATGCTGGTTCCTGGTCCCAAGAAGTTCTTGGGGGCTGCTCTGAGATTCAACAAATCACATGGCTCAGACCGAATTTCTAGTGACATGAAGAAAAGCTGTAAGAGCATGGTGTCAATGTCGCAAGCGTTTTACGGTGGGCTTGTTGGGATGTGCCATGGCTAAAGCCTGGCAATTGGATTCTGCTGGCTCCCCAAGTGTCAGCCCTTGGTCACGACAATAAGCCCTCCCTACACTTCCCCTGGTCGTTACATTTCTCTTGTTGGGAGAAATCAGATAGTTGCGGAGAAAAGCCAGCAGAAATGTACTGATTCAAATGTTTCTTGTTCATCAGTGGACTGATTGGGATCCCACAAAGGTCGTGCGGAAAGTTCGAGGTCAATGCAGTGGATGGTGCATCATATCGCTGCATGCTGGTCATCAGGATTACGACCACCAACACTCAGGACTAGAAGGAGGGTAGATCCAACTATCAAATTACCGTCATCAGTTTTGCCATGAATAGCTGGTGAATCACCATTTCTTCTCAGATTTTATGGATCTATGGGCCTCCCAACATCGCCACACGAAGCCAGCCCCTGTGCGTTTCAACGCAGCTGGCCTGGCAACGCCCACATGTCGGCACGGTGCCCAGAACGATTTGAATATCGCGGTGCAGGAGGTCATCCACTGGTCTCAGCTTCGCTTGAACTTTGCCATTGCACCATGGCTGCCCAGGGGGGGAGATATGATGTATGGTGGCTTCTGAAAAGCGGAGATCCCCAGAAATGGTTGGCTTCTCACTATAGAATTACTATACGAAAAGAATACTCAAGGATTTGGGGGTACCCCTCATCTTGAGAAACCACCACATGCATTCGGTGACTCATCATTCTGAGCCGATATATAGGGGATAAACAACCACAAGTACTTGGTTGATAGTTAGCTCGAAACGGTCTTTAACCCAATCGATGACATGAACGAGGGGGCTCCGAATGGTTTATACAAGCATCTGATTGAAAATATGTAAATCAAGGCTATATACCATAATGGACCACGGCAACTACATACGACCATCCATATGAGACATGTTGGATTGCCATCAATCGTTGAATCAACCTCCCCAAGGCCTTGATGTTTTACGATTTGCTTAGAGGGGAATCTCAGCATTTTGTTGGAACTCTGGATCGACAGTTCCCCTGGTTGTAGCCCCCAAGCATCACTGCTCACTATGGCTGGTTGCCGTGCTGGTTAGTGCTGGTTGTTAAGTAACTGTCGAAGGTAACTGACTGGCTTAGAGGGCGTATGATTTAATATGATGAGGTGTTTCTTGGGCCACACGGTTGTAAGGGCCACTTATGATCAATGAAAATGTGGTTTTGCACTTGCGGGCTTGTGTATGATGTACATATGTTTACGTGTACCTGCAGCCAACAGCAGCAACCATGTGTCGATGTTCGAACAGCTGGGCAGCTTTTTTTGGTGCACTACGTCACTACGACTGACAATGTTATAGTTGCGGAGTATGCATGTAGGATTTTTTTGGCACATACCACTCAACCACCACAGCAATGAATCAGTGTAGGAACAAATGAACAAACACATGCAGGGAACAAACGAGTTAGTGAGCAAACAACTATTATCACCATCTACCGTTACTTTTTCCCTCATATTCATCAAGTCACCATGGTTAAACATGCTTTCACCAATACTTTTGACCATCCTTCACCCACCATTTGTTCGCCATAGATCAACCATAGATCAACCATAAATCAACCCTCATCATCCATCATGGACCCTATATTTGCTTGTCACCCATGGCTCAGCCCACCCTGGCCGCCCGGGAGCCGGCCGGGCCGCAGCCGCAGGTGGGACCTCCGAACTCGGGCAGCTCCTCGTTGCAGAGAAGCCTCCAAGCGCATCCAGCAGCACGGCGATCGGTGGGCCCTGGATGGTGGTCCACGGAGATTGGTGACCGAAAAAGGTTCTGAATACTGGGTATGATATTATAGTATACATGAATATAATCTAGTAGGCATTATATACATGAAACTAGTGTATATACATGTATATACCCAATATTGATTGGGTATACTAGGGTATCTACTAGCTAGTAGGGGTTTGAATACGGGTATAAGTATCTACTAGTCAAGGTATAGGGTATGCTAGGGTATCCGCTAGGTTCTACTAGTCAGGGAGCATATATTAGAACAATGTGTTTCAATGTACATGTATTTCATAGAATCTAGATGTGTATGTCAATTTGCATCATCCACTTTCCACGCCACGCCATTTTTTTGATCAATGCTTAGAAGAGCCATCAGATTATTGAACAGAGGACGAACAACAGATTGACATTGCAGTAATGTGGCTACACCCATGGATCTCTCCAGGATGTCAGCAGCCAGCATTTTTCTCGAGTTCTGACCCAAGTTATGAACTTTCACCAAGGGATACCAGTTCATGTTGACTCATCATGGTTGATCACGGCAACCGACTCAAACAACGTTTGGGGTAACCCGCTCTTGAGCAGTGCATCGCTCCCCGAGGATGTTCACTTCATCGACGGCCTGCACGTAACTAGGCTCCTGATGTTGGCCAATCACTGAAAGGATTTGAAGTGGGTTCCCAGTGAAATGATGGTTGTTTTGGGGGCGCCTCATGTTTGGAGATAGTAAAATCACATAGTTCCTCGGGCCGGGTAGGTTTTAAATGATTTGAAAGCATCAGACAATCCGGTGAATGTCAGGGGTTTAAGCAACCAGTTTGTAGCAGAATAGCTGTGGTAGCTATGAAAGCTAATCATTATCAACCAGCAAATGGTAGCCATTGCTGACATCATTGCCACCATCATTGGCCAAGATTAACCAGCATCAACCATGTCTCACCATGATTAAGCAACATCAACCACTCGGGAACCGCTCTTTGCCATCTAGCATCGCACAACCATTATCATTGCCCGTTACAGTTGCTATCCAACATTACAGCGTCACTAAGCATTTTGCTAGTATGATCGGTCATGAAGCAGCACAAGTGTTCATGACTAAACATAATTGGCCGTTATTAGGCTGCTATAATTTAATCATGCTAACATTGCCAAACTGTTATACATCATTTCTTTACTCGCGATTATCACCAATATTATGATGAAAACCAAAGCTGGCCAATCGAGTATCATAGATTGCATTCCCAATCATTCCCCAATCGGCAACATCATTAGCCATATCATTAGTCGTCCTGCACCGGAGCCATGATAAACCATTCCAGATACTTAACCATCATTTCTTCAATCATCCAGATGCAAGTCATATTATCCTCAACCATATCAATGAGCAAATCCTCAACCAAATCAATGAGCATATCATCCTCAACCAATCTGAATCATGAAAAAATCATGAATGATATCGAATTATGCAACGCATTAAGCAACGCATCATTCGCATCACACCAGGCTCCACCAGGGGCCTCAGCCCAGGAGTTGTCCGTGCCCAGCAGCTGGCTGCGCAGCGAAGATTTCTGGCACTGGCGCTGCTCGGCTCCCAGGCTGCTCCCCAGCAGCTGGGTGGAAGCGCATGGCCTGCAGGCGCTGCCTGGTGACCGGTGGGTGGGTGACCCCCCTGGTGGGTGGCCCCCCTGGTGGGTGGCCCCCCTGGTGGGTGACAGCTTGGATGGGCTAGGGAGGTTCCACCAACAGAGGGTTGGAATACGATGGAATTGAAGGATTGAAACCAGTAGCACTTGGATTAACTAAGTGGATTGATGAAGTGTCGGGTGGAATTTCCTGTGCTACAATCTCAGCAACGAGGTGGATTGACAGTGATGGTGAAATTATGTGAAATTCGAGGGATGACTGTCGATCACGACTCTTCAAATCAAGGTGGATCAAAGGTAATGATGGTCACTTGCGTGGGCGTTTGCTTAACTTGACCATCAAATGGGGGGGATTGCTTAACAGGTACGATGGTCAATGCCACTGGTGAATGTTTACCTGGTGAGATATAATCGTTGGCCGACCGGATGGATGATGGTTAGCAGACTCGTACTGATTGTTGACAATGGCTACTTACTTTCTCGGGATGATAGTAAGATTAAACAACTTGAACCAGCATTTGGGTTATCAACATCTACAGTAATATGTTTTCAGAATGGTTGGCATTGATATAGTCGTTGGGACGACGGTCCCGACGGACGATTGACACCTGTAAACAATGAGATCACCCCCATAAACAAGCAAATTGGTGGAGCACATTTCTAGAGCAACGGCAGCCAGCATCATCAACCGGAGCATCACTGACAAGAAGACCAACAAAAGGATGGGGGTTTTCAAATTCCAGGCACAGGGTTGGTTTGAGCAAGCAGCTTTCAGTGATTTTCAGTGTGTCTATGTGTGTCTCGGAAAATTAATGGACGTTCTACACACCCGTACATTGCGGTTTGTCAGAATCACGTGGGGGCTTCTTGTAGAGAAGAAAGGACCGCATGAGCTTTTGAACCGACTGGACTACTGTTGCATTGGAATCCTCCTTCCGGGATGCTGTAAACACACGCGCTCACACACATTTGCAGGTGAGATCCCGCTCACAAGCTGAAACTGCCAGCCAAATCATAGCTTCTGGACAGCAAGGAGTGGTAGACCTCAACAATTGATTTGCCCGTTAAACTTAGTCTACAAATGCTGAGGGTCCTCCTCCACGATTGGTCATTTTCAAAACCGAACTTATCAGCTTTGAAGGGACAAAGGACAAACACATTTGCTCAATAATTTCCATCCCCTCTAGTCCTCTAAATAGTGACAAAGGACAACACATCTGAATTTCCATACCTTCTCGTGGCCTTTTTTACTGTGCCCAGGTTGGCTTTCGAAACCCGAAGTTCATCTACAGTGACTTTGCCGAGCAGTGGGGAGTCTACTTTGGTTTATCGAGCACAGGAGTTTCTAGGGATTTGCCAAGCAGTTCGAGGACTTGTAAGCTCCTGATTCAGACAAGATCCAATGCAAAAACATATTGTTTAGTGTTAAGGTCCTAGGTATTTTTCGATCAAGAGGCATTGTTGACTTCAGTTGATCGCAAACATAATGGTGTGCAGCAAGTACAGTAACATCAGTTACATAGTAACTCCATATTTTGGATGCTAGTTTAGTGTAACTGTGGAAAGTAATACTCCAGACATTGGCTACTCGCAATTTGTAGCACTGTAACCAACAAACATTGTCCAGACGCTGTGCTGCTTGGTGGTTTCAAACATTTTTTACCCACTAATGATCAACAATTGGGTGGTTGACCAGCGCATGCCCTTGTCACTTCCGGGGTGGCTTGACTTGCGCATCCCCACAGCGGGGTGGGCTTCAACCACCAGCTGGTCCAGGTCCACAGTGCTTGGAGAACCTGAAGTTTGTCCCAGGCGTCCGGGGTCGTTGATGGTCATCCGGTGGTCCCCGTCCCCAACCAGCTGCGTGGTGTATCCCCAAGAAACGGCAAGTTGATGCTATGGATGTTTAGGATTTATGCTTTTCTTGGTGATTGTTGCTGTTGTGTTGATTCTATTTGACTACAGTACGTTATATGGTGTTGTTGGTTTCGTATTATCTCGTTTGTTCCGCGTCTTCGTTTCTTTCCTTCATGTGCAAAATATGCACGTGCGTTTTTACGAATCAGAGATGCTTTGCATTTCATTGCATTAACTACCATGCCTCAATTTGACCTAAGCTCCCATAAAAGCTTCCCACAAGATGACTTGCTCCCCTCCTAGCCCTTCCCCACAGTGTATCCCACGGAACCCTGCGGGCGCGGGGACATGGCCATTGCCATTGCTAGGCATTAAGATCATCGCCACCTGGCGCGATCCCGTCGAAGCCCGGATGCACCTGCCTAGGCAACTGCCTAGAATGCTATTGCTGCAAGTGTAGCGTCCTTCAACAGTTGATTCTTGCAGCTTGCAACCAGAATCTGTAGCTGATTATTGCAACAAGAAATTCAGACTGACAGCATCATTGTAAATGTTCAGTAGCATCGCAATATAACTGCGGCCGATATTTCGCATGTTTGCATGCAGTTGCTGTGGTCATCTGGGAGCCAATCGCAGGTGCAAATCTAAGAAGTATGAATCGAATGGGTATATTTTCCTTGACATCCGCGATTTTAAAACACTGCATCGCGATTGATCGGCGATTGTTTTTCGATTGATGCAGTCATTTGTTCTGCTTATATGGGAGAAAACCATGCATACAACAGGCACAACATATAAGAGTACCAACTTCAAGCTTACAAGCCAGACTTCCGCAATGGGAATCTGTTTGTACACATGATTTGGATTTGATCGTAATTGTGGGGCGATTGACGAACCCCCAATGTGCGATTTTCACCTTTCAGATAGCGGTTGGTTGGCCCAGGAACCTGTACTTTGATCGACAACCATAAAAAGTTGTCAGACAATGGCTACCGTTAATCATCATGATAAGCCGGCATTGTATAGCCAAAAGCTAACCATTGTTTGCTATCATTGACCACCCCTAAACATCAGAAACAACAAGTAATTAAGTACTATCAACCATCATTAATAACTACCATTGCGACCATTATTAACTAATTCATCATTGCATCAATGTAGACTCAGGATTGGATGTGGAGCTCCCTTTTGCGAGCCTATGAAGGCTTCGACGCTTCGCATGAGGCGTGGCATCGGTTGCGCTGGATGGTGCATGCTGTGGAGTTCGAGCGATGGACTACGGAAGATTTGCGGTTGCCATTGGTGGTTAAGACGCTTCGCTGAAGCGGTTTACCAAACCAAGCCCGGAGAGAAGGGAGAGAGAGAGAGAGAGAGAAATGATTGAAATGATCATAAATGATGATGACTGTTTTGTGCTATGATGGAGAATCATTGTCCGCTGCAACGCGTTGCATCTAAAATCAAGCGCCATGAGAACGGTTTGTGTAGAATCTGGGATCGATATTTGGATTTCTTTTAAGTGCGGCATATACTCATTTATTATGTAATTGAAGCACTATTTGGATAGACATTAGCATCATATTTGTCGAATTTAGTTGATCTATTGGCCTCTTGGGGGATGACATCATTCGCTGTGCCGACTCGGTGACTGAACGCAGCTCGGAAGGAGCTGCAACTTCCGCTGCTGCCGCTCCCCCCAGCTCCAGGACTTCGTGCAAGCCTGGCACAGTTTGGCGGAGGCCGCCTTCAAGGACCGTTGATGTGGAGCCATCAGCGCCCATCAGCCATCAACATCCATCAAGATTCATCAAGATTCATCAAGATCCATCAACATCCATCAACCATCATCTTGAAACACTGGTTTTCGGATCTTGAAGCCCCTGTGGTCGGCATTTTGGGCTTGACCACTCAGCAATCTTCCTGCCGAAGCGAACCTAGGAGTACCAGGTCCCACCAGATTGGGGAGTGGACCCGTGCAAAAACGTGGGCAAAGTGGGGATGATTCCACAACAACCCATTGGAAGCTAGCCTTTGCTGACCAGTAGGATAAGTTACCCTTTGGG
Source organism: Symbiodinium kawagutii (assembly GCA_009767595.1). Lineage (NCBI taxonomy): Eukaryota > Dinophyceae > Suessiales > Symbiodiniaceae > Symbiodinium > Symbiodinium kawagutii. The sequence continues at coordinate 30,578 of VSDK01020384.1, forward strand.
TTTGTTAACTACGAGTGCACCAGTCTGGTAGAACCATAAAAACACATCACCTGCGTATAGTCAAAAGAACACATTGCATCTTTGAATTGGTGATTAGTAAGCAAATAGCCCTAATGAACCGTTTTATTATTACCAACCAACCACATCCAACCAGCATTACCTATGGAAATGGTTCAACAATGTGCTTCATTCACCAGCCCTCGATTCACATGATTGAAGGCCGTGCCGCCAGGAGGACACCCAACTGCATCGAGAGGGAGGAGGTGGGGTTGGCGGTAGCGCCATGTCGTGATGTAGTGCTGTATAGTGCCATCATGGCCAACAGGAGTTCATGATGAGTCAATAGACAGTCCATGGTATGTTGGTGTCGTGTTGGTTAGTACTGTATAGTGCCAGATGTTCATTTTGCCACGTATTGGTCTACACGGTTGCTGACAAGATTCGGTGGTTACTGCATCGCTATTATGAAGCTTTTGCTGAGAAGATTCTGCTGTTCCGGGATCGGCTGTAGCAAAATTTTGAACCTATGCAGGAGCACTTGATTTGGAAGCCCAGTGGATCCGTGAAGTTGAGACTTGTAGGAGCTCCCTCGAGAGGAGCATCAAGGACATCCCAAAAGTTTGGGCTTCCAATGACTGTCCAAAGTTAAAGCAGGTACCCAACCTTAATATTTAAGTTGATGTTAGTTTAATGAATCTTCTAGTATTGTTGCTTATTATCCCTTCTTATTGACCATTTCGCCAAGCAGGCTCCGATAGACATGACCATCTCGTGCGACAAGCACATCTTCCACGCCCGAATCGCCGCTCGAGGTTTATCTGAACTCAGCATGTGGCGTTTGGGTGTGCCCTTGAGCGCCTCAGAGCACCATGCTGGTGTTCCGGGGTCAGTGATGGTTGGTGGCCCCAAACAGATTCATTATTGTATGGGCTATCCGTGAGGCATGAGGTGATCCTGGCTGGGAATTTGGAGATGAAATTCTGACACTTTGGAGATAGATTTAACCGAGATTCATCCGTGGGGTCTCCCATTCATGGCGGTCATTCAATCACCCTACTGACCCTCCGATTGTTGCGGTCCGAGGCGAGACACCACGGCCATGGTGAAACACCAGCATGTCAATACGCTGTAATGAATCCAATGGGTTGGGTGGCATCCTAGAGGTAGATTACCAAGGATTGTTACATAATCATAAGGCTTGGTTGCGAGCGGGTCGTAGTATTCAATAATGGTTGGCAATGGTTGGCACCTGCCAGATGATGGTTAGATCATGGATAGAGCCATTAGCATGAACTCGTCGTTGCTTGGTCATCCTTGGTTAGGTTTATGTTTTGACGCCGGCTTCGGATTTGTCCAATGAAGACCTGCCGTGTCCAAGGCCCACGGATGGCCCAACTGCATCCGACTTTTCAAAGGCTCAAAGATGTCTTCGAGGAGCGCCTGGGGGGCCCTTGGCAGTGCTTGGCAGGTCTTCCCTGTGGCAGGTTGGTCCTGCTGCTCGAACTTGGCAATGGAAATCCACCAAGTATGGTTGATGTTTAAGGGTTTCCCAATAGAATATGATGTGTCTTGTTGATTTCCCATTGCCAAATTAGTTTCCCACAGGATTCTTTTGCATCCGCTACTGTTATCGCTGGAAGCCTACCAATGACATAAGTTGTAATGGATCAATTGCCAAAGTCAAGCTCTCAAAAGATCCCAACCCGCAGAATTGAGAGCTCCACGGGTGTATGTTGAATGGTAACCATGGCTGGCAAATGTTGATACGAAAGGATTCTAACCAACAATACTGGTTAATGTTTGATACTAGTCTAGTCGGCGGTTTTTTGTACTTGCTGGGGGAGTGCCAGGGATCAAGACCGCCTGGTTTTCCATGCATTTTTCCTTTATATTTACACGGTGGGTTGATGAACTGTTAAGTGTGGATGGTATGAAACCACCAACTACTCTTTTCACTGCTCTTTGGTATCCGCAGATATATATATATATATATAGTAAGACGGCCATTTAGCAAAGTTGGGGAACCACAAGGTTTATCCCTGACCACCAGCCCGCACATCACAACAAGCATTGAAAGCACCATCTTGTGTCTTCAGTGGGCTCAGATAAAGCTAATTTCATTCCATCAAACTAAAGTGATTTCTGGAGTTGGCTATATGGTTTTATAATTTTCTCATCCAGAAGCATGATGATGCCAGTCATGTTGAATTTATTGACATTGCCAACCCTTTTTAACCACCATTTTGCTTTTTGTTCTTGAATGCCAATTTAGGTATGGATAGTGAAAAAATGAGTGTGAAACAGAAACAAAAGAAAATTCCATACCCGTAGGGGCCCCATGCCCGTAAGTACACGAAGTGGCGCAGGTAGAAAGATCTGGTCTGGTGAGTCGGTTTGGTTCCCAAGTCCAGGTAAGAACCTGGTGGAAAACACCACGTTCAGATTTTTTCTCGGATGACCGCTGCCAAGATTTGATCTAGTTGGCTCTGCATGTTGCGAAAAGCATGTGCGTCATTTCGGATTCAGTTCCAAATCATGCACAGTGTGCTGTGTGTCCATTGTTTTACGTGGTCTGCCGACCCATGAACAAGGCTATCGACCATTATTATTGACCAACATGTTTCAACCATCATCAGCCACTCTCTCAATCACTGCTGCCAACCAGTATCATCTCTGATAAAGCTCTGAAATCCAACATTTTTTATGAACGATTCTTCTGAACAATCATTACCATTACAATCATCAAACCCTTTTTAGAATATGATGTGGATGATATTAAAATTATTGACTACGTATTTTTACCTACACAAAAAAAATCAACCAAAAGCAACCACTCTAAAATATGTATTTGCTGCTCTCGGAGCTTGCAGGACCGGTTCTTAGTCTTACAATTCAATGACCTCCGGAAGAACGACACCATGTGGATCGACACCGCTCTTCGCTTTCTTGGGTTGGAGGCATCTTGCCGCTGCATGGGTTGGGGGTGCTATTTGCTGGCCTTTGGATGCTGAGGTTGGACTGGTAGTTCTTTGTTCCAAAAATCATCCCAACATTTTGGAGTTTACCAGGGCTCCATCCACCTACCAGCATTCAATAATTGAAGAGGTTGATTTTGCCTGGGGTGAATGCAAGATTCATTGCGTGTGGGCCTTGGGTCACTTTTTCGTTGAAAATCATCATCCTTATTTGAGGATTGAGGACCCCTAGGAACAATTGATTCTACAGATCAGAATGACACATGTGGGTCCTACAATCATGCCCCTGGCAGGTTTGCCTGACTTTGAAAGTATCAAAAATGCAGCATCTGTCTTGGCACACATGGGAGGGCCATGTTGTCATTTTAGCAATTACTGTTGACCCTGAGGTTCCTGCTGCGTCTGCGGGAAGGGGTACATGACTGGAGCTTTTTTCTGCAGCACAAGCAATTGAAACCAAGCACAATTGCCGGTTTGAGGATGGCAAGCTCCGTGGAACCATCCGACTTTTGGAACACATTTCATTTCGGAACCCCGTTAAAGATAAGGCCTTCCTTTTGAATGGCCTGCTGCATTTGCCCAGGGGTTTGTCATCGTCGTTGTTATTTCCTGTCGTTGTCGTCGTTTTGGTCGTTGTTTCTGATGGGTCGTTGAGCTGTCGTTGTGATGGTCACCGCTGTTAAGGCAAGGCACTCACTGCAACACGTGTTGCCTCACAACGTTCGCAGACGACGGGCCAGCAACAGCCCAAGGTGCACTCGGCACAGCACAGCCTCAGCTTTGATGGCTGCAGGATGGCTGTATGGCTTTGATGGCTTTGCTGTTTGATCATGCGTTTGATCATGTGCTGTGGATGGCTTTGATGGCTGCAGGGTAGTTTGGATTGACCGTTTGTTTCTATTGAGACACGGGGCAGTGAAACGAACTATGATTCCAACAAATAGGCGGCTCTGCAGGATTATGCCGCAATCAACTTCTCTTTCTTCGATCAATTTCATGCACATTTCGCTCAATGTGGTGTTGCCTGCGGCTCACCTCCCAAAAGCTATTGGGCTCCTATTTCTAGTGATCTATTGTGATTTTTTTCAGGCAGGGATTACATCTCGAACTCCATGCCTACGTCCCCCGACAGACATGAAACTGTATGGGCGCAAAAAAACATCACCAAACTACCACAACGATCCACAATTTAAAAAATAGGAAGGTGAGTCAGTCAAAATTAGGAAACCAACACGAGACCTGCAAATCAAGATGGTGTCCCAAAGGCTTTTTTCGTGGCGGATATGTTTATGGTTCTTTTGGGCTTTTCAGTCATTTGCCACTAAGCTGCCTCTCAGGATGGAGAATCTTTAGAATCAACCCAGAATAACTTGTTTTCGATGATCAGCCAACCCACTTTGAGGACTTCATTCTAGAAGCAACCGCTCGCTGTCATGAAATGCCAGGCTCAAAGACATGATTGCCAATGATACTCAAAGGCTGCAAGATTTCTTACGCTGCTTGGATGGCATTGTACTGTTTGCACACTGACGTTCGCAATGACATGACATCAAACCAAAAGCAATCGGCATTAATTCTACACCATAGATATCCATAGATATCCAGCTATGGATCAGCGTTGGGCAACTATTACCCATCATCAACCGGCTATTGATTATTATAAATGCTTGGCATGTATTCACCATGTGGTGATTGCACATGTGTTCATGTGAAAATTTCTGTGCGAGCCATTCAAGCTTGATTGTGGGAACGGACACTCGAATATTTTCCGTGCTGCATTCTTCAAGGCGAGGATGTCTTACAAATTAAATCTGACATTCAAAAATTGTACATACATAATATGATATGTTTTTCAATTTTTTCATGGTGGATGAGTAAGAAGTACATTTTGAAATGTGCAGCTACAGCCTGCCCATTGAGTAAGACTGGGCTTGAGGCACAGCGCATTTTTGGATACAGACAGAAGCGGGGCAGGAAAGAATTGGGTGCTTTATGTGGCTAGGGTGCGGCAAGCTTAGAATATCTAACCCCCAATAACCTCAAAGAATCAAAAATTTGAAAGAACTAACTTTTGGTAAATTTTTTTACACCCTCATATCATATTTTTGGCTTCAGTGTAAAGAAAGTAACTAAGCAATACCATTCAACGGTATGTGCATGTTAGTAACTAGCCTAGGCCGAAAGTAATAACAAAAATCCAATTATTAATATAAAACTAAAGGACAGGACCGGAGGCAAATAAAATAAAATTCCATAATCCCCCAAAAAAATATTAAATTAAAAAGATAAATTCCATATTAAAAAATATATTTATATATATTATATTTATATATATTATTATAATATATTTTAATTTTATTTAAAAAATATTAAAATTTAAAATATATATATTTTAGAAAATTTAATTATTAAATATAAAAATATATTATAAACATAAATTTTATTTATAATAAATATTTTAATTAATATAAATAATAAATATAATTTAATTTATAAAATTATTAAATTTATTAAATAATTAAATTAAAATATATTTTATAATAAAATAATTATTTTATTATAAAATATATTTTAATTTAATTATTTAATAAATTTAATAATTTTATAAATTAAATTATATTTATTATTTATATATTAATATTTTTATTAACCCCAATATTCTGATTTTTTTCACAAAAAAAAAATATAAATTCCATAAAATATAATAGTAAAAAATATATTAAATATAAAATTAAATTCTTATTAAAATTTATTTAATAAAAAAATATAAATTCCATAAAATATAATAGTAAAAAATATATTAAATATAAAATTAAATTCTTATTAAAATTTATTTAATAAAAAAATATAAATTCCATAAAATATAATAGTAAAAAATATATTAAATATAAAATTAAATTCTTATTAAAATTTATTTAATAAAAAAATATAAATTCCATAAAATATAATAGTAAAAAATATATTAAATATAAAATTAAATTCTTATTAAAATTTATTTAATAAAAAAATATAAATTCCATAAAATATAATAGTAAAAAATATATTAAATATAAAATTAAATTCTTATTAAAATTTATTTAATAAAAAAATATAAATTCCATAAAATATAATAGTAAAAAATATATTAAATATAAAATTAAATTCTTATTAAAATTTATTTAATAAAAAAATATAAATTCCATAAAATATAATAGTAAAAAATATATTAAATATAAAATTAAATTCTTATTAAAATTTATTTAATAAAAAAATATAAATTCCATAAAATATAATAGTAAAAAATATATTAAATATAAAATTAAATTCTTATTAAAATTTATTTAATAAAAAAATATAAATTCCATAAAATATAATAGTAAAAAATATATTAAATATAAAATTAAATTCTTATTAAAATTTATTTAATAAAAAAATATAAATTCCATAAAATATAATAGTAAAAAATATATTAAATATAAAATTAAATTCTTATTAAAATTTATTTAATAAAAAAATATAAATTCCATAAAATATAATAGTAAAAAATATATTAAATATAAAATTAAATTCTTATTAAAATTTATTTAATAAAAAAATATAAATTCCATAAAATATAATAGTAAAAAATATATTAAATATAAAATTAAATTCTTATTAAAATTTATTTAATAAAAAAATATAAATTCCATAAAATATAATAGTAAAAAATATATTAAATATAAAATTAAATTCTTATTAAAATTTATTTAATAAAAAAATATAAATTCCATAAAATATAATAGTAAAAAATATATTAAATATAAAATTAAATTCTTATTAAAATTTATTTAATAAAAAAATATAAATTCCATAAAATATAATAGTAAAAAATATATTAAATATAAAATTAAATTCTTATTAAAATTTATTTAATAAAAAAATATAAATTCCATAAAATATAATAGTAAAAAATATATTAAATATAAAATTAAATTCTTATTAAAATTTATTTAATAAAAAAATATAAATTCCATAAAATATAATAGTAAAAAATATATTAAATATAAAATTAAATTCTTATTAAAATTTATTTAATAAAAAAATATAAATTCCATAAAATATAATAGTAAAAAATATATTAAATATAAAATTAAATTCTTATTAAAATTTATTTAATAAAAAAATATAAATTCCATAAAATATAATAGTAAAAAATATATTAAATATAAAATTAAATTCTTATTAAAATTTATTTAATAAAAAAATATAAATTCCATAAAATATAATAGTAAAAAATATATTAAATATAAAATTAAATTCTTATTAAAATTTATTTAATAAAAAAATATAAATTCCATAAAATATAATAGTAAAAAATATATTAAATATAAAATTAAATTCTTATTAAAATTTATTTAATAAAAAAATATAAATTCCATAAAATATAATAGTAAAAAATATATTAAATATAAAATTAAATTCTTATTAAAATTTATTTAATAAAAAAATATAAATTCCATAAAATATAATAGTAAAAAATATATTAAATATAAAATTAAATTCTTATTAAAATTTATTTAATAAAAAAATATAAATTCCATAAAATATAATAGTAAAAAATATATTAAATATAAAATTAAATTCTTATTAAAATTTATTTAATAAAAAAATATAAATTCCATAAAATATAATAGTAAAAAATATATTAAATATAAAATTAAATTCTTATTAAAATTTATTTAATAAAAAAATATAAATTCCATAAAATATAATAGTAAAAAATATATTAAATATAAAATTAAATTCTTATTAAAATTTATTTAATAAAAAAATATAAATTCCATAAAATATAATAGTAAAAAATATATTAAATATAAAATTAAATTCTTATTAAAATTTATTTAATAAAAAAATATAAATTCCATAAAATATAATAGTAAAAAATATATTAAATATAAAATTAAATTCTTATTAAAATTTATTTAATAAAAAAATATAAATTCCATAAAATATAATAGTAAAAAATATATTAAATATAAAATTAAAAATAGGTAAATAATAATAAATATTTTAATTAATATAAATAATAAATATAAATTATATATTTAAAAATAATAAAATATTAAAATAATAAATATTAAAAATATAGGAATTAAAATAATTAAAAATTATATAATTAAAAAATTATATATAAAATAAAAAAATATAAATTATTTCCAAAAAAAATATTTTTTTTTAATTTCGGACCGCCAAATAGTTATTTATTTATATTAATTTTAATTTCTCAGGTTAAATTAAGGATATTTTTACCTTTAATATATTTTTAAACAAATTTCTATTTATTTTATTATGGTTGTTTTGGGCTATTATTTTCTTTTTGTTGATTTGATATTGTGCTAGTTCTTGGCTTAATGCCACTTGATCGGCTCCAAGCCTGACGAGGACCGGATAATTTGATGCCAAAAACATCAAAAAATATAGCTTGAGCAGCCTTTCAAGCGGGAAATTCCTGAATAACAACAGGAAATCGTCCAAACAAATGGGAAATACAGCGTCACCCTAAATATGCCAAGCAATTGGCCTCAACTTACTGTTGGTATGCTGTTGGTATACCCCTGGTAATTTCAGGGAATTTGATCTTTCAGGATCCTACAGGATGTTTCCTCAATTTCCATCTGCCGAGGCGCTGTAAAGCGTTTCAAGCCGCTGGGTCGCATGGCCTGGCGCTGGCGTGACCATTTCGGGGCCAGTCATCTACACTTTTAAATGGGCTTGTCTTCAAGTTGCTACGATTGCCAGTGCCTCTACAATGAATGATGTGTCGAGTAGAACATCGGTCCCCGCGCTACAGCCATCCATTTATGACAGAACTGTACTATAACATTTTTTGAAGCCGCGTGTCACGTCAAACCAAATCCAAACCATGCAGAATCGACCACTCCCATGACGTACCCCACCAATGCGCCCCCAAGAACAGCCGCAGCTTCACCTGCCCACTGATGCGCTTGACATCCTGGAGGCTGGGAATGCACACGAGGCAGTCATGGTCAGTTGAATCCCTATGAGTTCTTGATGCTCCACAGGGGGGGTTCTCAAAATAGGGAACCCTAAAAATGGATGGTTTACTAGTACAAATGGCAAACAAAGGATGATTTGGCGGTATCCCTATTTTGAGATTCACCCACATGAAGTGCTGATCGATAGTTGTGGTTTTCAGAGAGGAACGCGAGTGGCAATGAAATTCTTTGGTCCTGGGCGTGGGGCAATTACACTTCTCTTGGCGAATGCAAAGCCAGAAGGCAAGAAATCATGCGTTTGTCAATTTCATTGTTATATAAAAGAGATGTGAAAACATTTGCATCTTGACGAGTGCGGAAATCAAGTGTGGGCAAACAAACGCACCTCATATACCAGCTTTGGCAGCGAATCAGCACACCTTTGAAATTATTTGTCAACCAACCAATTGTGAATAATTACTACGAAAAATAAAACACATTTGAAACCATCAGCCAGTGACTGCTCATGTCATTCCCAGAATTCTCCTCCACCGCGTCAGCCCTGAGCAATGGCGCGGAGGAACTGTCTGGAGTCCATCAACTCACCAAAAACCACACAGCATTACATAATCATTACGCAATTCCAGGTCAACAAAGATGTGATCTGGAGTTCGGTCTTGCTTGTCTGGCGACAGAACGCGGTTCTTTTGATTTACACGGACGGTCAATCTTCCAACACTGGTTGCTCTGCAGGGGTTATGCAACAAACTATCAGCAAACTATCAGCAAGTGCAATGATGTCAATGATATCCACATCCAACCGTTTTCGGCGAAGTTTTCGGATCCCAAGCTCATGACATGCTAGGCTTGGAATTTCCATGATTCCAGTCGCAGGCAGGTTCTATACCTGGCAGCTGGATCAGCTGCAGGTATTCCACCAGTCCACTGGGCTTTCCGGACATGCTGGCGGCTTTATCTTGACGCTGGGGGCCTGGGTTCCATGCAAGGGTGGTGGCCGGTAGGCAGCGCCATGTTGCGCCATGTCAGGCATGGTGCTACCCCAAAATGATCATTGGCTCGCTGTTGCCAAGGAGCTACATGCTCCTTGACATCCCGAAATGGCAGGCTTCTGGAAAAGCCAGGCTGGCAAGCGATACGTGAAGTTCCAGTCAACCCGGATATCTGTATCGATTCAGGGCACAAACACTTCTCAAAGCCAATCATCGAGCTGATTTGTGATTGAGCTTCCGAGTGGGCTTGGGCTGCTGTAAACACAGAAGACCTGGCATCTTGCTCTCTTCAACCCACATATGGATACATATGGAACTAAATGCTTGAAGCATCTTGAAGCTTTACTATTTTGGCCCAGCCACGATGGAGCCGTTCCAGCAGGTAGGTGCAAAGGTTTCCTGCATGGGCTGAATCTGCGAGATCTATCGAACTGCTGGTTGGCAAGTTGCAAATTGGCTGGGATTCAAACACCGCGCATTGACACTTGCATGTCCCGTACATATCGATGTCTGTCACAGGCACACGCACACTTGTATATCGAATCAAGTAAATCCGTATATCAAGTTTTTCCAACTGTGGGAGTCAAATCCGCACACTGTTTCTTTGCTCCAACTGCGAGAGCAAGCGACCTTGCACAAACCCTTGTCCAAAACTTATGATAAATTTTATAATTTATATAATGCGAACCTTGCAATCATTCAACAAGTACCATAGAAAAATCTAGAGACCTGATACGGACCACTTGCCTACAATTCTGATTAGCCACTCAAATTAAATCTGGGTATTAAATGAAACCGGCTTGATGTGGTCCAAATCAATTGCAAAAACAACTGGGTCAGGATTACAAAGGAAGGAAGCTAGTCACTACTACACCCACTTCTCTCTTACTACCTGTAATTTTATGAAACTTTTTGTAACTTTCTGCTTCCTCTCCAGCGAAAAGCTTGACTCGCCATCTCCCTGATGCCTGCTTTTCGCTTCCGCAAGCTTTGCTGAACCTTCGCGGTGGGTCAGTAGGATTGTGAGGGGCAAGCACGGACTGCGACGAACTTGTGCCTCACCTCATGAAGCTACTTGCTCAATTGCTCTCATTTTGTAAAGAACTTTTTACTTACATGCTGAAGAAATTTCAGCGTCATCTGGAATCAGCGGCAAATACTGGTCAAGCGAAAGCTGAGAAAATTTTCGAACTGAACAGTTCCAGGAAGCCGACACCAATAGCTACTCTGATTCAAAGCTTTGCGTGGGTAATTTCCTGGTTCCTGCTTACCCTCTAATGGAGCAAATCAAGGTACCGTCACTTCCCTGCCTTGCACCAGCCATGCCAACGAACCAACTGCGAACCTTAGGAGCTGGAAACGCTGCTGGCAATGGTTCAGCTACTACGAAATAGTTATATACTGGTTAGTTCATGATCAATGGTTGAAAGTACGGCTTCAGAAGGTCATGAATCATCGGACTAATATATTCGTTAATTACTCATAAAGTTGCCATTTCTTGTCATAGTCATGATGGTTAACATCCCAAAAATGATGAAAAACGATCGTGCTAGTTGAGCCTCTGGTAGGAAGCTACCAGCCTTGGAAATTATCCCATTCAGGAATCCACAGCTGACACGTGGAGCATCATGGCAAGCCAAATTCCTAGTTGGACTCTAGTTACATTTGTCGTTGCATCTATAGTTTACAATCAATCGAATACTTCCCTATAGATCCCTAGTGACTGGCAGTTTCCGAAAGCCGTGCGAGAATGATCAAAACCCATTCTGTTGCGTTCGCACATGCAAAGTAGAGCTTCATTCCAATGGTGGTAAAAGTGATTGGAAGTCTCCATTCATGGGGTAGTGACGGACGGTGGCAATCCGCTCGCCTCTAACCAGCATAGCGGGACGTAGCTATGATCATGCCCCATTGGCATGTGGACAAAGCCTATGGTTAGGCCATTCGTGGTAGCTCCTGGCCTCGCTCCCCCTTTCAAGGGCCAACTCAGGATACCCTTGGCTCCAAACTGCTCCCCCAACCACCAGCCAGCCAATCTGACCCAGGTCTGAAACCCAACTTGTAGTCATCACCTGCCATTCAGCTCCAAACTGAGTTCGACGCGCGAAGGCATTGCACCCATCACAGGCCAGCCCTGAACATGGGCCTAGGTACAGGTGGGAGCCCCAGCCTTACCTGCCATGTTGTGCCAATGTCCAACGCGTGACCAATGGCTGTGAGGAAAGGCAGCACTACAAAAATGGCCAAATGCACAAAGAAGTAGCCAGGAAGCAGTTCAAGATGCAACTTCTGGAAGTCAAGTTGCTCCTAGATGATCCTAGGCCTATCCAGTCGTACCATGATTGTCGCAAGTTTCTGCCTTTGGAAGACAACCAAACCCTGCAGGGACCTGGGCCACCCCATCCTTGGCTAAGCTTTCACCATGTGATGCTGGCTTTGTTCATCTGACACATCTGAAGCCTGGTGGCTTCAATATGTTTCAAGGATCATTCCTGGGGCCCATGCGGGTGACCCAGCGCCCCTGAGCTTCCAAACGCACAAGCGGGACAACACTGGCCTTGGTGTGACGGTGCATCTAGGCCTGGTGCTTACTGATGCCAACCTGATTTCATGTCATTCCATCGATGCTCATTAATGGCATGTTGGCAGCTTCAGATATGTGATTTCCATTGATGTGGGTGGCTCGAAAGGGACGCGCGCTCGGCCCATTCCAACCTAAGATCTCGACAAGACAGAATACAGCCTTAGTTGTCTCGCAAAGAAATGATGACATCAAGGTCTTCTCAGGGGGCAAAACGCATTGCACCAAGGCCCACGACTTTCTACTCAGGGGAAACACACCGTGATTGGTCCAATTGGTAACCTTCACCAGCATAAGCAAGATCTTGGCCAAACCATTGGGAACTTGCATGAGTCATTGCATAATACAACTCTTTCACTTCTTCTTGGAAAACTGTATGACTTTGAAGGTCCAAGCAGCAAATCCGGTGCTGAATGGCAAATGGTCATAACTTCGTGAGCTGACTTTTCGTGAAACCCTGGCTTACAAAACCTTGACAGGTTCGTCCTGTCCCATCTTTGCATCCTTTGGGTACCCCTGACAGCTTCAATTCTGCACTCATATATCTCGTATGTTGCTTGTAACAAACCTGTGGCACATCGAATTTATCCAATGACTACCAGTTCGCCAACCTGCCAATGTCAAGACCATCCAACCTTGGGTCCGTTCACTTCCCACCCTTCTTGGTGCCAAACCCCGCATCTGTGGATGAAACCTCAGGACGGACTTGGCTCCCAATCGATGACTGATCATGGCTATATGATGTGATGCTACATTCTTGTCAGGGTTACCTATGAGCTACTCGCACATCCGTCCCAGGGCTGCGCTCCGAGAAACGAAGCTGAAAATGCGGCTGGATGATGTATGTACCTGCGGCCATTGTCATGTCTGCAATGGCAAGGGGCTATATTGTTCATTGATGTTCATTGATGTTCCATTGATGTTCATCGATGTTTGTTGATGTTCATTCATGCTTGCACTTGATCCCTTGGACTCCTGAACGCATCAAACACATTACAGCTATCTATTTTTTCGCACGTTCGTTTTGGGCCCTGGCAGGGTCGAGTTGATGGAAGCTGCGGATGTTTCCAATGCACCCAGCCGCGCACAGAAAAGGAGTTCTCCACCACTGCGTCTTTGCATAGGGTCCATGCCTGCCGTTGAAAAGCCACAGCCCTCAGGCCATTCGTCAGCACAGTTGGATTTTTGGTGGTGATTCGAACTCGTTTTGGGATGACCATATCCCGTGGTTGGCATTGAAACACCGACCACAGAATACCGTAGTTCAAAACCAATAGCTTGAATCCAAACATCCACCAACCAAAATGGTACAGCAGGTTTATGGCTGACCTCCAACTGCGTGCATGATCACATTTACTTGCTGGTTTGTCCCCATCAAGTCACTATGGGCGGAGATCGTTCAGAACAAATTCCTTCGAGGTCACTCGGACCAACTAAGGAACCTCGGGCGAGATCCCGCGCATTATTTCGCTTCGATTGTTACTTGCTATACTTGTTCACTTCCTTGAAGCAAGGGGTGCTCTGCATGTGTTTTTCCTTCCTTCTTTCGGGCAGGAAGCTTGAATGATGGTGGCCAGATCATTTCTTCAATCTCCACTAAAGCAAACAAAACTGATTCATTTTAGGACTCATCGTGATTGATACGGAAGCTGCCACATGGGCTCCATGTCCTTGCACAGTTACGGTTTCATTTCGCAGCCTTGGCCAACACCCCGTCATACCTGGGGACATCCCAAGCATGAACCGACTAGTCATGAGCCGAACCTTCAGCTAGGACAGTTCCGGTAGTGAATCACTGCTATCTATCCATCCTTACTTGGGGATAAGTAAAACATAGTAAAACCCCATGTGTGGATGTCTCCCCTTGTCTCAAGCCCGCAGCTGTGCTGCTTTGCCAGCGGCAGTTGCCGGTCCTGGGAGGCATAACCATACGCCAGCAAGTTGATGGAGGCGAGTGGACACCTAAGCCATGGGCAACACGCTTCGCCACTTCAACGTGCAGCTCGGTTGGTTGGATGGTTGGATAGTTGGGTGGCTGGATGGTTGGTCGAATGGTTGGTTGGATGGTTGGTTGGTCCTTTAACATGCTGAATTTTGGCATGTCTCACACCCCTTCAGATTCAATGTTGCCTGGCTCCTGGCATCTGTTTTGTTCCACTCCTTCCATGCGACGCTGAAAAGATTGAAACTGTCAACCCATGGTCCCTGTTTCGGCTGCACAGGCGACTTAGATCCTCCCGCTATAGTCAGCTATGCATGGCATTTCCAAATCTTTGTCAGTTGCATCCCCAGTAAACTTTCCTTTCTCCCAATATGAACTTCCGCTGACAAAGGCGCAAAACCAACGGTTTCCCTGCTGGTGCCGTGGGAAAACAGTTTCAACCAATATGCCATAGTATAGAAATCAGCCAGCCATCAAACAGGCATTGCAGTACTTGGTTCTTGATCAAGTTCAATCAACCGATTTCTAGTCATCTTAAACAAGGTGGCCATGATGGTGAACGAATCATGTTCAACCCATCACCGTCTGCCCATGGTTAACCCCAAGCATTTCTTCAGCTGGTTGATGTAGGGAATGGCCTTGGCTTGAAGGTAGCTATGACCAAAGGGTGGCCCGAACACTGCGAATCCGGACGATCCGATCCAATCCCCGCGCTGAGGGTCCACCCACACCTTAGCCATGACATTGACCGAATCTGGGGTGGAAATCATTGAAAATGACAGCAGGTTCAGGGTGGTCAATTAATGATAGCTTAAAGATGGTGGTTGATGTCTGATGATCAGGTGCTATCCCAATGGGTCATTGTTGGTCGATATGTCAGCTTTTAGATGCTTCCAGGATAATGCCTGATGGCAGAACTTCTTGCATTACCAATTATTTTGGTGCACCATTTCCTGCTTGAATTATTCTTCCCCTGATGACATTGCTAACAACCCCCTTGCAAAGAATGACGATGAGCCATTCTTGCGAAAGCAAACATCTCAGGGGAAGGCCGATGATGATAGCTTGGGGAAAGGATGGCCGAGATTCCACACTCCAAGGCTTGTGTGCTACCCGAAACTGCCAGAAATCACCACAATCATATTGTTGCCTACCCAGCTGCACCGCATTTTGTGGCTTACAGGATTTAAAGAACATCCTGACAAATTAAAAGCGTCTGAATGGGCCTTCATTAGACACCGGCGACTCACCAATAGCGCGTGACTACTGGTTGAGTGGGGATGGCAATTGACAAGCTAATCTGGTTGGTGGTTCAACCACTCCCTATTAAAAAATCAGTCAACCAACCAACCATGTGGCACAGTAATCCCGAGGAAAATCAAACATGTTGAAAACCACCACCCAATCATTGGACATCCTCTTGATTTGCGACCAGGAGTTGCATCGTCCACTGCAGTACAAAGACCAAATGACAAGCTTTGGCCATTTTTGCTGGGGTGTCCAGGTGCCAACTAACAGGTGATTGAATTGAAGGTGTGGGTGGCTCATCATCGATCTCGTACCTAGACAGCGAGAGAACTATCATTCAACGGCGCAAGCAATCATTCCACCATGAACCACCGCAAATCACAACAAATGGGCTTGTCAAACCAACATATCATCCAAAACTTGACCATTGCTTGTGTGGGTACCCCTGCTGCAACCTTTTATCTCCGCTCATCGCTGCCATCAGCGGGTGAGTTGAGCGGTTTCCTGGGCCAATGCACCCTCGTAGCGAAGGAAGAATGGGTCAGCCGTGGGTCAACCATTGGTCAACCGTGGGTAAACCATGGGTCAATCATGGGTTAAGTTACCGTATGGCAACCATGGTTGGTGTCAACATATCAGTGGTGGCCGATGATGACTTGGAATTGTTCATTCATCATTGTTCATGAACCCTTTGAACGATGGAAACATGGAGTGAATATATGTCCGGCTTGTGAAACGGCATTCGAACACATGATCACATCTGCACAGTAATATATGTATGAAAAATATAAGTTCAATAATTAGATATTTTTCGTTCATACATAGATCTGTATGTTTATATATTATGTGAACCTCCACACATTTGCAGACATTTCTTTACAACATATCAAAGTACCCATCAATAATTAGAAGCAAATGTTTGAAATATGGGTGTGCTTGTGCGGATTTCCTGGTACATATGCATCATACATATCAAGCTTAGACTTCGCACTTGAACCCCGATAAATCGCTGTGACCACCCCTGCGGTTCTACTTGCAAATGTTCAATACTGTTCCAGTTCAGTATAGTAACGCTTTTCAACAGTGCGCCCTCCAAGGCCCGTCAAATCCCTTGTAGGAGCGAGAGTTCAGTTCGAGGGGCCCCCACCCTTTACACATTTTCATCTAGACCACACTTAAAGAATCATCCAATCGGTCGCCATGAATGGCTGGCTGGCAGCTTTTTTAGAAAAGTGGTAGGCAATATTAGGCCAGTATGAAGGTTACCGTTGATGGTTGACATTAGTTGATGGTCGACATTAGTTAATGTAGGCAATTGTTATGTTGCTCATTGGTACGTTCATGGGCCAAACAGTCATGCACCTACTGATCGAGGGAGACTACAACTCCTGGTGCATCCAAGTGTTTGCTACAGCATGGCAGGTGGGCCCGCAAGGATGGCAAGGTGCGATCATCATGTCCAAGCAAGGCTGCTCCTACAGCTGGGATCCAAGACACTGAAGCAACAGAGGCATGGAAAACGAGCTGGTTCCTTCATGCTGCGATTCGCTGAATGATTTAAGCATCCACGTCTTCACACATTTCAACTGTCTGTTCTCTGGTTGAGTATCAGTATAAATCTGATCGAGCTTTAGTGGCCGCGGTGATAAACATGCACAGGGGCTGGCTGCGTTGCAATTCGCTGTGTGCGACTTGGTATCCTTGTGCCCTGGGTTATATCACCACAGCATGTATCAGCGCGCAGCCGCTGTGATGTATGCAGGTATCGTTTTAGATACTTCATGGTGCTTCTGAGTTCGTAGTCACCTGTTCAAACCTGATAAAGTTTAGCGGTTCATGCTGCCGTGAGCAGTGTCCTTGCATCTATTCATCTGTCTGTCTGTCTGCCCCATCGATTGATCTGTCTTTCCATATGCCTGACGGTCTACCCACTTATCTGCTTATCTGTGAAACCTATGGGCATATGTAGTGTCTCTCAATTCCACCGATCTAAAAGATATCGGTATATAGACGTATATAGTATCTATCAGTCTGTCGACCTACCCAAGTACTTACCTACCGGCCAATCTACAGTATCTACAGTACACACCGCATCTGGCTATTTGTTTGTTTGACATGATTTCTTTTCGGCTTTGTTCGGCCATGTTTCCGCCCTCTCTCTTTTTCCCAAAGTGATTTCAAAAGAACAAAAAGGGAAATGATGGGAAATGTGCATCATGACCTGGCCTGGCAATCTGATGTCCTCCACTCAATCTGCCGCACCAAACTTTGGTCCAACCTTGCCCTAGGTACATCTCCAACCACTCAACCACGAACGTATGGATGTGCCAACAAACTGATTGTGCCCCCAACCATTGGAAACATGCGGCAACTTTGAATAGGGAAACCACCAATAACTTCGGGGGCGCACAGTTGATACAAACCTCTAATCTTGGATCGTTGGGCAGCCATTACCATTCACATCCGTTCACCCAATTTGTTTGCAACGTCTTGGATCATATGGGCCAGGTACATCACCAGCACTCAGCCCCAAGCTTCAGTCGCCGCGGCTGCAGCTCCTGCCAGGGACACCCAGCGAAGTGTCGAACAAAGTCGCCGGGTCGCCACTCATACGCCATCCAATCCACAGAAGCAGGTGGGACGAAGGCGTTGAACTGTGCCTGTCAGAGATTGAACCAATGGCTGTGGTTCTGAGATGTTCCCAGGTGTAACTGTGAGGAGATTGCATGGTCATCGCCGTCTCTAGGAGGTCAGCAGGGGCGAGCTGGTCGCCCAAAACGATCAACTGCAAGCTATTCAGCAAACAGCATCATCTGTCTGAGCCTCATGTTGACCATCATTTCAATTTCCCATCATTCGTGGTTGATGATGGCTATACCACTCAACCCAGGACTCCGGAGGCAATGCGACAAGGTCATTTCAACAAGTCGGCCTCAAAGCAAATATCAAACCCACAAAAAATAACAAATATTGTTGGATTATTGTGATTCGAATGGTCTATGCAGCTGTGTTATGCTTCATAAGTTGGTATCAAAACAATGATAACCACCAAGTGAGAAAAGCCAGTGAAAGAATCAACCAATAGGATCCCAGAGATTCTGATAGGTTGTAGGATGGTGTTGGTTAAGCACCAGGGGCCCTGATTACTGGCTCCAGCTGTAAGCACCAATTCGGTGGTGCTTAACCTGACACAGGACCTTGGAATCTTGGAATGACCGCACCCCAAGCTTAGAACAGCAAGAGCGAGCAATAGCAAGACTTGGGTATGTCCGTCAATGATAAACATATCAGCAGTTCACGGTTTATCATGACCCTCATTTTGGATGGTCGAGCGGTACATCTTGGAAGCCATCGAGGTGTCCACAGTCAAACGTAAATAACGATTTCTGGATTTGTGATTCCCGAATCTACGCACAAACCCAGTCCACAATAGTTGGCAAATGTTGGCACACGAAAAAATGACATGACATTACCCTTTCCGAAAATGAAGCACCCATTCCCCAGTCGATGTTTGAGCACCGCTTGCTAGTCGGACTTTCATGGAACGCACTGCAGGCCGCCTGGTGAACCAATCGAATCTCGCTGGGGTACAGGAAATCCTCCTCCTGTCAGGCACTGATCGATTCAGGGTCAGGCGGTACCCAGCCTCAACTCTTGGCAATGGCCGAGGCTGTCCCTGCATTTTGCCTGAGAAAAAATCCACGGGATCCATTCGTCGTGGCCACACCCTGCTTGCCCATATCGGGCAGGGAAAATCTGCAAAATATGGGTAAATCATGAAGTCTTGCGGTAGCTTGAGGCCTTACTCGAGTCAAACAATAGAAACAACTGTCAATAATCCATGATCTTTGGGATTATCTAGGTATCCATAGGCATCCGGTATAACACACAAATCAGCAGAATCCAATCGTGAATATAATCAATTTTTGGGGTGAAGATATCCAACCAACACCCGACTCCCCCAAAGTTGTCCTGCGCTAGATCAATGTCCAAAGCGCCACGGATCATGTGCCAAAAAAACATGGACCTCATGGGGATCCAGCAACAAGTCTTGAGGACAGTTGTGGTTCCAAACCTTCAAGAACCTGCGCCAAACCAGGTTCCAACCATGTCTTAACACATTTTATGCAATTGGCAGTTGTCAACTGGTCTATCCAGCCGTTTTCCAAAAAAAGTTCTCACTATCCCTGTTGACTGATGATGCCAAATTCACCCACACACACACATACCCACCATCAGCTTGATCATCATGACCAGCTATGGTTCGAATGCGCTCCCAAACCATGCTATTTGTCATCAGTACACAGCCGTTGTTCAAAGGTGGTAGTCATTGGTAGTCCAATTATGTCAAATGACTCCCCCATCCAAGATCCTGCCCATTGGGCGGGTTGTGTCATCCCTGGCTTGGGGCCGACCTCTGAGGAGGGTGGAAGATCAGCTTCTTAACATAGCCCTCTGGGGGGGAGCATCTTCATCTGTGTTTATCTGCCAATGATTAGTTTCAAATCGCAGAAAGATTGGATGCCATAAGTTTCGTTGTAAGTTTGCCTTCTGTTGGGTGCAAGGCTGAATTCAACCTATGGCCATATCTTGAACACATACATAAGTGGTTTTCCTGCAACTGTCACTCGTTGGTTTGAGGCACTAGTTCACGGACAGTCCCAAACCAAGTGCTTAACCACCCATTTCCCCGAACGTCTTGAGTATTCAGTCGCTAGCTATCCTCGCCGTACAAAAAGATGATCACAAGTCAGCCAGCCAACCATACATAGCACAACTATGTAGACAGTAATAGCAACTATTGAAGATATATAAATATATAGAGATATTAAAAGAATACTAGATCCTATACTTGATCGATAGCATATCTCGATAGATCCTGATCTATTCGGCCCTTGATGCTCCGCACCAGCGAAGAAACAGCGCAAAACCGCGGTGTCCAGCGCCAGGTCCCAGAGACTGATCCCAGGCCACCATGAAGTTGCTGCTGGAGACGCGCTCCAAGAAAGCCAGGGACCATTCGGAGTTCCCTCAGCGGGGCGGGATCAACCCCCCAGCCCCCTTCGTTGCGCCAAGGTGGTGATCCAACTCTGAGACCAGCCTTGGCTCAAGCCAAGCTATGCCAAGCTAAGTCAAGCTATGCCAAGCTATGCCAAGCTATGCCAAGCGGCTGATGAGGAAGACCCCTGTGTTGATGCCTCCAGGATCCTCTGCCACCAGAAACTGCGCCTCTCCAGGCGGTTGTGACGCCATGGGAGCAGCATGAGTCGTCAAGAGATCAACAACGGAGGTGCCAAAGTCCGTGAAAAAGGCGTCGCAATCGATGAAGAAGATCCAATCCTGGGAATCAACGGATCCAATCCTGGGAATCAACGGGTTGGTAGTTGACAACCAGTGGTTGATGAGGCGTTAGTAGAAAATACAGGAAATATGGGTATGTATGTAATGTATTGTAATGTAATATGCAGTGGCTACTGTAATCGTGTTGGCTCAAGGTTTATTCAAGTTTGGGCCTTGTCCAATCGCATCAAAGTCGTGAAGCAACACAGATTTGACCATTTTTGGGATTGTTACTGCGTGTGGGCGGAACGTTCAATGTCAAGTACCTGCTGCTTCTATGACTATATCACTTGATTATGATGAGCTGTTGAGCTTTGTATGGGAGTACCGCAAGCGGAAAACCCAGCTATGTACATTGGTTGAATATGCGATTTCAATGGAGGTTCCAGGAACTCTATCTTTCCAATGGGTAGCCACCAGCCAAAGCTGGAAAATGGGTAGTTTTGTACAAAGAACCCTGACCCTTCTTGACAAATCTAATCATGACAGGTATATGTATCCCCTGGCAAACTAACCTGGAAGCCATAAAAAAAATAAACTGTCTTTTGTAGTTAAACCAACTTGGCAACATCATTTCAGAACATCTTTGGAGCTCTGGGCATTGACACTTTGGGATCCCCAGTCCCGACTCTGGGTGGATCGATGGGCACCACAGGATGCAGTCCAGCAGCTGGGGGTGGTCCCGCTGGCATCGTGGAGTGGTGTGCCCAGTGCGGCTCTTGACCCTTTAGGCGGTGGTAGACCACGTACATCTTGCCTTGCAACAGCTGTGTGTTCATTTTTTTCCATATCTTGACTGGTTGGTGGTTGAACCACCCCTATGAAAAATATTCGTCAACCAACCAGTTGTTAATAGTTGCTAGTTAGAATAAAAAATGTTTGAAACCACCAGCCAGTCAAACATTGAATGACCATCAAAACACACTGGATTCAAGCATGGATAGAAGCTCTAGGTCATGAAACAAGCTATACAAGTAGCTTGCACAATTTTGAAGAATGAATGAGTACCAAAAATAATGAAACAATGAAGCAGTTATTTATGCCCATGTGACTCACATCTCCTTCAAAAATGGACCCTCCCCCATTGTGCAGTTCCGGAAAGCTGTTACGTATTTTGGCAACCCATATTGATCATCAAGCAACTATGTTCTATGGATGAGTGCAAGAGGGAAGACCAAGAGAAGTCTTTGTTCTATCACTAGTAGTCTTGGAGTCTTGGGTCACCTTGGGTCCCTGAGAAGATCTTATAAACGGAGACATGAGGCAGCTGCATGCATGTAGCTGCCAGGTTCACGCACAATTTTTGGAGGAACAATCCTCTGCTCATGGTCCGCAAGGCGCCGCACCCATGGCTGATACCGTCAATCTGCCAGATTGCACTTCTGGTAGGATAACGGTGATTAATATGATATTAAATTGTCAATCAAATATCAAAAATCATGGTCCATTAGGGTCACCAAGCTTAATGGTTGATTGAGTGGTAAATGAACTAGTCATGGCTGTAACCACAATACCCTGACACGTCAAGTTGCTGTAGTGAGCCTCCCTGTCAGGCAGTGCACTTTCAGTATGGACCACGTAGCGGTAGCCGTGGTGCTGCGCATATGCACGGTGATTTGGAACCGAGAGTTCTAACAAAGGAGACCTGAGCTGCAGCATTGTTGGCCCAAGACCCTTCAAAGGATTCTGGCTACCACATTTGATGTTTCTGTCTTGGCATGGTACAAAACTCATGACCCAAATGCACTAAAGGATGATGTTTGGACCTGCAGTCATGGGGACAACAAACGGTACCTAGCACCTCGGCATCACCACGAAGTCGAGAGCGAGATCCCTCTGCTTGGATCCCTGCAGCCCCATGGGTTGCCAGTGGTAGAACCTGCTCTGCTCTTGTTGGGTCATTGATGGCCTTAGGGACCTTGGATGGCCAACACCCAAACGGGAGCATCGGTATCTCCAAAATTGGCCCTGGCCTGATTTCAATGATCTCTCTTGAAAGAGCAATACATAAATAAACATGTATATAAGACAGTATGCAAATAACTACATGTGTATTGCATGTAATGTATGTGTTTATGCAGTGATGGTTTGGGATACGCCCATAGTTATGCACAGCCACCCAAGTCCAAAACGCAGTGCCACCCAGCTGATGCTCCAGTGACTCCAGACTTGTCTTTGATGTTGGATCTGGTTTGTAAGAACCTCAGCGCTGATCCAGCGTTGAAATCTGCAGCTGTAAGCAACAAACTGCAGTAGAAGGAATCATCATCTCAGTGCAGTCATCGCTTCCAATTCTTGGATGAAGCAATGGCCCCTTGAAATTGGCGGTTCGAGCCGGCCTTCCAAGGCACTGACATGTGAAGTGTCTTTTGTGCTTTTTCATCTGCAAAATGTCCAAAAACCCTGGCAGCAAGCTGCCCTCCCTGCGCCATGGCCCCTCTGAGCCATTTGCCGCACTGTACCACGGCGAGCAGCAAATGGAGTGGATCTCAATGCGTGGTGAAGGGGGCTGTGCCTTCTGCCACGGCAAGGGTTCCACACGCAGCGCTGCGTGTAGCTCACCCAACATGATCCTTGGAGCGGATGGCTTGAGTCCCATAGTTTGGACTGCTGGTGTTGGTTTTCCTACTGTAGCCAAAAGTTGATTCTTGCAAGTGAAACTTGCTTCAGCATCAGTTGCTTATTGGGGTTGCACTAATTGCAGTACTTTCTACTTGTCAATGTCCACATCCAGGCATCACTGAGATGCTTCTGATCTTCCCATGCCGCTCGCATTCCCAGCGTCTGATATTGAACATGCAGCCGCGGCAAGAATCGCTTGGGCATCCCCTCCTTCTTCACAGCCTTGGAAGCCATAGAGATCTACCATACAGGGCACCCCCGAAACCATCAATGTGTGATGACCGAATTGTCAGGGTTAATCTATCATTGCCTTGCTTAATCCAAGGTATATGTGGGTATGGATTTCCAGACTTGATATGTGCAGCTCGTAACTATGACCAACAGCGCTGTGATGATTGATGATTTTCTTCGACTAGCAGCCGTGAAGCAACGGTCTTGGTTGTTTCCAGGTGACCCAATTGGCAGCTGAGACGAGTTGAGATCATTCAATGTTTGTCATCATTTGCCTGGATCGATGGCATATGCATGGCAATTTCTACAGTGGTCGGATTGTGCCACCAAGAGCCCTTGTGTTTGGAATGGAAATGACATGCGTCGTTTCTTTTTCAATTTTTTCATCCTTCAGCCACTAACCTGCCAAGATTCTTCATGAATGTCTTCATGGGCTGCCTTCATCTCGTGGTACAAGTTAGCAAAGTCCTTGAGGGCCTGAAACTTAAACGCATTTCCTGAGCAAAGCCATGCCGCTGGTGCGACATCAGCTGACACAAATTGTAACGTACAGAGTGGCAATTCTTCTTTGATCAACACAAGGATCACAGAATCCAAGCAAGAGTTAAAACGTAGGTCCCACTCAACAAGCAACATGCGCGCACACCAAACACAATTTCGTCACTGTCTTTGTAATATCCTAGAAATACATGAGAGACATGGGCAATCATGGGCATCCGACATCATCCGACATCTGGAGCCTTCCATGGCTTGTGTTCCCAATCTTGAACCACTGGACCCAGCAGCAGGCCCGGCCCAGCGTCCCAACTGCATCAGGATCCGAGCTCGCCGGGGATGGTCCAGGGATAAGGACCACTCAGCAGTGCTCTGCAAATGCTGCGCGCACAAGGCCGAACATTGGAAGGCAGCGGGCAGCTGATCTTGGAACCTCGAACCATCGTCCAAGAGTGACACTTCTGCTGGTCCGGTTGCGCATGAAACAGGAAACCCGAACATACTATATACACATATAGCATTGGTATGTACATGGAATATATAACCATCTGCATGAGCAATTGGGCTACTGCATCTACACATGCATTACTGTACATCCATCGTACAGACATGTTTTATATGTGCAAACAGCATATATACAGATTTAGACCTCAGCATGTCATGTCTATTGGCCTCCCAATGCCTCCCGCATCTATTACGCATACATGTGTTTACATTCTTCATACTTGTTTGTAAAAGTGGATATTCATGCACATCGGTTTTCAATGCCAACGGGAAAATACCATTTGATTGTTTCTTTGTGATTGATGGAGCTCAGTAGCTGACAAAATGAAGAGTGTTACTTGATTGATGTTGATTCTGCATTGCATGTTCCAAATATGATTCAAAACACGACCCTGGCATAGACTGGCTGTCAAGTACATACCGCCACTCTGCCCCAATGAGAGCGAAGGAAGCCTGGACGAGCGATAGTTTGATAATGGGTACAAGGAATATACAAAGAATAGTGATGGGATGTGATGGGTGGGCTGCTTGGTTGACTACAACTTTTTTGAAGATCAACGAATCAACGCGAACCTGTTGAGTAGTTGAATCAATAACACACCCCTGCTATCCCCTGCTAATAGTAGCTGATAGTAGGCAAGACTGTTGGTTCATTGCTTCACTACAACCCGAACCTGTTGACTCAGTTGGCTGGCATGAAGGCACGACACGTCGGTGATCTCAACGGCAACCACACAGATCCCGTGCTCTAGAGCTCTGTGCAGAGCTAACCCCCAACGATTCAGCACAAGAAAATTCGGCAAGAAGACCGGGTTCAAACAGTGATCCATATTGGAACTGGAGATTCCATAGGTTGTCCACAGTATTAAACCTTCCATATTCAATATTTCATCAACCAGCTATGAAAGAACTGCTTGTGGATTAGTGCCATGGATCGCCGGTCTTGGTCATTAATCCCCACTATTCACCCTTTTTTTTGCCAGGGCTTCTCATTGGTTGGGCCCTAACACTCGTTGGTAACTATTCACCCTGCTGCCATCAATATCCATCAATCAGCACCACTTGCCATCACCAACTCTTGGTCAGCCAAATTTATTCACCATCAGTTCGCACCATTAATCCAAATCATTGACCAACATCAGCCATCATTAGCCAAAACTACGAGTAGCCATCCTTAGCCAAAACCAGCCATCAGTAGCCAATACCAACCATCATTCATCATGCTGACCGTGGCTAAAGCTGACGCGGGCTGAAAACGGCTGACACTGGCCATGCTGATGTGTGTCCCCTAAGTGATCATCCGTTTGTCAGCAAGGAATTGGGAGTTTCTTCATGCCGGCGACCCCAGAAAACGGTTGGTTTATTACTAAAAATGATTGATATTGAATGATTTGGTGGTACCCCCAAATTAAAGAAATCACCGTTTGGGAGCCATCCCTTTATTGAAGGTCTATTTATCATTTTAGCCGTTGAAATGGGAAACATCCCATTTAGGAACCATTTAGGAACCATTTCTGAACCACCTGGTTTTCACCATAAACAAACATTCTTTCACAACATAATCGAAACGATTTGGCGGTGGCACAAAATGGTGGTTTCCCCCCAAAATCATCCAATCATCCAATATCAATCATCATCAAAGTAATAAACCAACCATTCTCCCATGGTACCATCTCCCATGGTATCATCCAATCATTCTTCCATAAATCAACCAAACCATGATGAGTAATAAACCAACATAAACCAACATAAACCAACCATTCTCCCATGCTACCAATCATATGAGTAATAAACCATCCATTCTCCGGGTCCTCCAAACCACTACGAAAACCATTTCTGACCCCAAAAGCCCGTGCTCCAAGGCTCAGCTCCAGCAGTGCTTGAAGCCAATGCGCCAGGGCTGCTGCGCGGCTGGGACGCCCAAAGTGCCCAGCCAGGTGGGCCCGCGCCTGCGAGGCGAACCCACAGGAAGTTCCGTGGGATGTTTGGTGATCTTAGTGATGAACGTAGGCTGCTACTGTATGATGCTAGCTATGGTGAGAGCGGGTTGATGGTTGCCGCCATGGTGGTTACTCATGTGACTATGATGCTTGCTATGGTGGTTACTCATGTGACTATGATGCTTGCTATGGTAGTTACTCATGTGACTATGATGCTTGCTATGGTGGTTACTCATGTGACTATGATGCTTGCTATGGTAGTTACTCATGTGACTATGATGTTTGCTATGGTGGTTACTCATGTGACCATGATGCTTGCTATGGTGGTTACTCATGTGACTATGATGCTTGCTATGGTGGTTACTCATGTGACTATGATGCTTGCTATGGTGGTTACTCATGTGACCATGATGCTTGCTATGGTGGTTACTCATGTGACTATGATGCTTGCTATGGTGGTTACTCATGTGACTATGATGCTTGCTATGGTGGTTACTCATGTGACCATGATGCTTGCTATGGTGGTTACTCATGTGACTATGATGCTTGCTATGGTAGTTACTCATGTGACTATGATGTTTGCTATGGTGGTTACTCATGTGACTATGATGCTTGCTATGGTGGGTACTCATGTGACCATGATGCTTGCTATGGTGGTTACTCATGTGACTATGATGCTTGCTATGGTGGTTACTCATGTGACTATGATGCTTGCTATGGTGGTTACTCATGTGACCATGATGCTTGCTATGGTGGTTACTCATGTGACTATGATGCTTGCTATGGTGGGTACTCATGTGACCATGATGCTTGCTATGGTGGTTACTCATGTGACTATGATGCTTGCTATGGTGGGTACTCATGTGACCATGATGCTTGCTATGGTGGTTGCACATGTGACTATGATGCTTGCTATGGTGGTTACTCATGTGACTATGGCGGTAGCTATGATGGCTTCTTATGTTACTATGATGGTTGCTATGGCGGTTACTCTTGTGACCATGATGCTTGCTATGGCGGTTACTCTTGTGACCATGATGCTTGCTATGGCGGTTACTCTTGTGACCATGATGCTTGCTATGGCGGTTACTCTTGTGACCATGATGCTTGCTATGGCGGTTACTCTTGTGACCATGATGCTTGCTATGGCGGTTACTCTTGTGACCATGATGCTTGCTATGGCGGTTACTCTTGTGACCATGATGCTTGCTATGGCGGTTACTCATGTGACTATGATGCCTGCTATGGTGGTTACGCATGTGACTATGATGCTTGCTGTGGTGGTTACTCATGTGACTATGGCGGTAGCTATGATGGCTACTTATGTTACTATGATGGTTGCTATGCTCATGATAGTTACTATGATGGTTCCTGCGACGGTTAGTATGATGGTTGATGGTGGTTACTAGGATGGTTCCTGTGGCTGTCAATATGGTGGTAGCTATGGTGGTTACTATGATGGTTGCTGCATTCATTACTGTAATGATTGATGATAGGCACCATGACGCCACGAATTGATGGTTCATAATGGCGAAACTTTTTTTTAGCCACCCCTCAATGCCAGATGGTAGATCCACAGTCTGGCCTGCAGATTGGAAACACATAGCCAGTGATACGCCGACAAGGCACCTAATGAACCACTGTGTCCATGCCTGTCTCAACTATCAAGTTGCTTCTGGCTACTTTTCTGTACTATGTGCCATCGCAACCCCAAGCAAAATCAAAAGGTGACACGTTGCAAACTCCATCATTCCATGCTTACTTTGCCCTGTGCACAAGATCAAGATCTCATCTGGCAACAACACTTGGTCTTGATCTATGCACACTGGGAAGGCCTAGTAAGGACCGGCTGCTTGCATCACGTTTCCATCTGTGCCAACACTAGCACAGCTGCCCTTCTGGTACTTGCCGAAAACTGCCTCTGAGTTTGCCTTTGCTCGATTCAGCAATGCCTTCTGGGCTGCCTCTTTGTTCTCATCTTTGCCCAACCAAGTGACGATGCAAGTCTTCTGCAAGGCTTTGCCATATGAGAAAGACAAATGCCATGGCAATTTGCCTGAAAAGAGCTTGTTCATAGTGCTCAGATTGATGCTTGCCTCCTCTTCATTGTCCTCATTCAGGGCTGTCTCGCCAGACAAGAAAAAGATTCCCGGCATGGCGGGAGGCACAGTCCTCAGAAGGGTCTGGCAAGTCAAGGTGGCTATGGTTTCTGGAGTCGCTTTGGGACCGGCCAGGCCATTCTTCACCATGTTGGGTTTTAGCACGGCACCCTCCAAGTAGATGTGGTGATCCGCCAAAGCCTTAAACTGGGCTGCCAAGACCTTCTCGGTCATCTGCGCGCAGTAGTAGATGTCATGATTACCGTTCGGAACAATCTCAGGCTCAACAATTGGAACCAAGCCCTCACTCTGGCAAATGGACGCGTAGCGTGCCAAGGTGTGCACAGTGTCAGCAATGGCTAAATCACTTGGCAAACCCTTGGCAGGATCTAATTGCAGCACATTGCGCCACTTGGCAAAGCGTGCTCCTTTCTCGTAGGCTTTCTTGCACCTGTCTTGCAGGTCATCCAATCCCACCGTGGCAACCTCTGAATGGCCCAAAGGACCCACGGGAGTTCCCCAAATGCCTTTCTTGTTGTAGCCTTTGTCCACCTTGATTCCAGCAATCATGCCATTGCCTTTGATGATGTCCACCATAGCTTTACCTTGCGCATCATCCTGAAAGAGTGTCTCCCAGTGCAGAATGACTCCGCTGATGTGTTCGCTCAAGCCGGGAGTGGAGAAACACATGGAGCGATAGGCCGCCCGGTTCTCGATCACATCTGGGATCTTGGCCGCTTCTGCGTGTCCCGCGCGGAGCCATGGTCCAGCGCTCTCATCCGCAGCCAAGAAACCCTTGCCTGGTGCGCAAAGTTTGGCCGCCGTCTCCTTCAGTTCGGCCAGCACATTTGCTGGCAAAACGCTGGGAAGGCCACCGTGCGCCAGGGACATGACGAGCTGAAAAGGGGAAGTTGTTGAAGATGGAAGGAGCTTGTACCAAAAACTTGAGCCAAACTATGGTGTAGAAAAAAGTAATCATGGCTAAAATATGGTATAGAGAGAATAATTATGGCTCAATGATGGTTAATAGTGGTTGCCCGTGGGTTAACCATGCTTAACAATAGTTAATGATGACTTAATGATGTTACATCCAAACTAGACATTTAATGCACATAGTGCAACATGTACATTGATACACATCTTACCTAATCAACTCGATATGGATAATATGAATGTCACACATATGGGTGGACATCCGGAAACACTCATAGTCTGGTGGTGGCAACTTTGAACATTTGGAAGCTGGCGTAATGATCATGGTGTGGGGAAGTGAGATCCCAAAGGGTTGGAGGCGCGGAGGTGTGTTTGTAGGCACTGCCAGTGATTTACCTGGTTTTTCAAGTGAATGCACACATCATAGACAGGTTAGTGGTTCTAAGCGTTTCTAACATATCCGTAAAAATATGAGTCAATTGGAAGCCATCATCCCCAGGTTTGGTTGAACATAAAAAGTAGAAAACCAACCAGCAAACATCATCATCAACTCAACCATTTTAAGCAACCATAAGTCCCTGGGAATTCACACGTTTCACATGATATGTCCTTACCAACCAGTAGCTTCAGTAGATACGAGTCCATCCGTAGAGTGGTTTCAACTAGCGCCCAGCCTCCAGGGATGCCACAGTCGGCGTCTTCCAAGCTTTGAGCACTTCAGGCGACGTCGATGCGGGGCACTCCTGTGCCAAAGGGTCACGATCATAGTAGTGGTTGATAGAGGTTAATAAGGGCTAATAATGATTAATAGTGCTTAATGATGGTTAATAAGGGCTAATATTGGTTGATATTATATATAAATATATATAGTTAGTAGTGATGGTCCACAGTGGCTATGGTAGTGGTTACCAGTGGTCGATGCTAGTTCATGATAGCTCATGGGTGTTTGATCACTTCGCGGGTTCCAGACCGTGAGCAGGATGCAGTTGCCGCATGCTGGAGCAGTGCACAAGTGGGCCCTTTGTTGCCGTGGAGGGATCATGTGGTTTCCCTTGGCAGGTGTCTAAATTGTCAGCACAAGATAGCGATCAAGCCAAGCTCATGATGGCTCACTTTGCGCTACCTTGTTCCAACATCTTCCAACCAAATGACACGTCAATGAATACTCATAGATCATTAGAAATATGTCCAAAGTCAACTTGAAGAATGAGCCAATTCAGTAGTCTTTCCTAGTTTGGCCAAAAAACTTTGCCCCATCCTTGCTCTATACTTGCATTCTCAGGCCCCATTGAAGGAATACAAACATGTCAAGCACATACCAAACGTAGGGTCACGCTGTGGGCCTTGTCCACCAATACAGCTTTTGACCCGCACCCCACGGTGGTGACCCACACCCAAACACGAAGGCACCTGCATAGTCTCCAACCCCTCCGCCCGTAACGCCGTCAACGAATTCGCAGGGAGACAACGCTTGGAATTGCGAAGGCACTATTTGTGGGGAACTCATCCCTGGATAAACCCATTTCCCTGGATAGTGGGATCCCCACTATTGGAACTCATCCCTGGTAAATGATGATCCCCTGTATATACCCCATATCAAGTATAACTATGATCTTCTTCTCTCTCTCTCTCTATGGATCCCCTACAAGTGTATACTTTTGTACCAACTCCTGGGAAATTTTGATGCCAGAAGATGCCAAAAGTCTATACCTAAATGACCCCTTCAAGCAAATACTTTT
Source organism: Symbiodinium kawagutii (assembly GCA_009767595.1). Taxonomy (NCBI): domain Eukaryota; class Dinophyceae; order Suessiales; family Symbiodiniaceae; genus Symbiodinium; species Symbiodinium kawagutii. The sequence continues at coordinate 62,191 of VSDK01020384.1, forward strand.
ACCATGCCCCCGTATAAACCATCGATAGTACAATGATTAACCATCGTTATTACAATTCAATATACGAACCAGTCGTTATATTGTTAACCATAATCATTACCCCTCTCTCTCTCTCTCCACCACTGTCAGTAACTACTGCCCCTTTATTATATGGTTAGCCACAATATACCATAATTACTACCCCTGTGCCTAAATAATTCCTTCGTATAAACCATCGATTCACCAAAGGTTGGTTGTCCTGGGCTGCGGCCTCCTCCAACAGCTGCGTGGAGACCAAGTCATATGGCCCTTGCCCTCGTGCACCGAGGATCGCCAGCCAAGCGAAACGCCATGGCGGCCATGGCATCGCAGCCGTGTTTTGGGGGCCCAGCTTGGTCGTGTAGTGGATCTCCGGTGGCCAGGAAGGCTTAGCTTAAGATGGTTGTAGACAATCTCGCCATAAAACTACCTCAGAAGCAAACAAGGGAACCGTGAAGAGCGCCTCACCTGCTAAAATTGCTACAAGTGCTGCTGATGTGATCTGAAAGTGCTCTGAAATGGATGCTAGTTGCAGCTCCCGGTGGCTATGGAGCTTGGAGGTCCTGTTAGTTCCAGGTTTTCGCCTAGGGGGATCTTGGAGATCAGTTGTGGGTTCTTACTTTGCGGCCTCATGATGATCATATCTCGCAGCTGCAGGCTGAGGTAGATATGATGCTCTGGTACCACATGGGAGCCTATGACTCGGTGGGAATTGCTTTCTACCCATGGTCTCTTTTCAAGGATTTCAGGAGCCGAAGCTGCAAGATTCTCTCACTTACCTCAATGCGGAAGGGCAATCCTGTTGGGATTGGTTTCGCAGCGGTCACAATGCTATTCCCGCATCTTTTCAGCAATTATTGGCAGTGCTCCCATGTCACAAAGGCAAATGTAACCGGTGCATGTCCACTTACTTAGCCATGGGTCAAACAGTCCACCGAAACCATGCTGTTCACAGCATCAGCATTCTTGCGTCATTTTGCACATGTTCCTTCCGCATGAAAAGACAAATCCATTGGGCTACAAATAGTGGGATGAAGTGCTCAAAAAAAACATAAGCCATATCCAAGAGTGCAAGCCTGAGTCAAATCATTTGAAGAATGAATCTGATGGCCATGCTTGGTCCGTTGGGCTGTTCACCGCCAAACAAATGGTGTTCAACAGGGAAATCGCATGACCGAATCAAATTCCATTTAATTCCTATAATTTCTTTGAAGTAAACATGAATAGATTTGGTCATTCCATAGAATCACTACTTTGGAAGTAATTTTGGTGCTTCCATGCACTGCCAAGGTTTGTGCGGGAATCAAGTTACTGACCAGTTCGGACTGGAAGGATTTGCTCAACAGGTTCAGTGTGGGAAAATTGCCAATTTAGAGGGTTGATAGGGCGTTTGTCTCTTGAACTATGTGCGGGTGATTTGGAACCATGGTTCAAACCACCAACCAGCCTATTTCCAGACACCTGCATCACGAATCTTGAGGCCATTGCCAGTTGCCCTGGCCAACTCTCAAACCTAATGGGCAACCGGGGGCCAGGGTAGATCGGTACCCTGAGTGACCAGCACCAGTGGCATCACATCATCACTAGATTGGCCAAAGCCTAAGCATCAAGGGTTGATAGCCCTGTGGGGCATATTTGCCTAACCATTTGGCTTGGTTGGGAAAATCCGCCGCTTCAAAACCAATCACGGCCTCAGCTGTCGAACATTGTCGAACTGTCCATGGCAATCCATGGCAAACAACTCTCCAACAGGATGCTTGATGGCACAAAAGATGTAATGGTTTACAGTATGTATCATTTATGTATCATTGGTGGCTTCTACAAATGCCGATGGTCATATTGCCGATGAGGCATGCTAAGGACACTGCTTTTCCAATTGGCTGCTTCCCTAGTGCTATGTGGCATACTGATGTCTACTTGTCATTCCTTACGAGCTCAATGCTACTCTCTGACAGCTCCATCTAGACCACATGGGCATTCCATATCCTAACAGCCAGGGCATAACAATTGTGAGAACCACAACGTGATATACTGCAACACTACTGGCTTAGCTGAACCAATGCTCCAACATATGGTGGGTCTAAACAAACAGCAATGCACCAATTTCGTGTGTTACACAGTTACACCCCCTGCTTCTACCATGTCGGTAAAAACGAATCTGAGGCACCTGTTTCTTTGGAGGCAAAACCATTCAATACCACAGAGTAGGGATTTCATTTTACTGCGTGCTTTCTGCTTTCATTTTACTTGTCCCATGGCTTCAAGTCTCTCATGATGCCTGGCACCATCTCTGGGATTCCCGAACTCGATCCGGAGCCTGTGCAAGCGTTCAGCCACAGCAAAGTGGTTGGGAACTGGATGATAAGAGTAAACAACTCAATGCCTTTCAATGCACCAGTGATTGTTTCTTGCCCTGGGTGCGCAGCCTAAGCTGAATGCAAAGATTAAAAAAACAAAGGTGAGAAGGAAAATTGAAGGGAAATAGACGGAGAGCAGAAACAGCCAGCCCCAGTTAACCAGTTTAGTGTCTGGAATGAAATGGAACAAATTTCTCAGCTTGGGCCTTTAATCAACTCCCAATCCTGCAAAGCTGATGAACGAGCTCCTGAACTTTAGCCAGGTTTCTTTGTACCCGAGCCTTGGGTATCATCCATGTTTGCTTCAATAGGTTGAACTGAACACCCTGGACCATGTGACAGTCTTTTCCCAAGACAAAAGGCATAGCACAGTGGCAGTTGAAGGTGGACTGAGCCGTAGCACTAAAGACCTGAGAAAATGTACATGTCCTGGCCCAGATGTCGCCACCAATGACCAACAATGACCCATGGGACAATGGCTGATCATGGCACCATCAAATCCAAAAGCATCAAATCTGACATAATATGGCTACTATAGTAAGTTCTAATTATTGCTATCGCAATCTATACCGCAGAATAAAACAAACTATAGGCTACTAATGGCTCCTATATCAAATCCCTTTGCTGGGATAGTAGCCATTAACAGCCTATCCCTCGCCATTAATTCCTGATCGTAGCCATTAATAGCCTTTGAACAATTCAGTATAGCAACTTTTAAAGTGATTATAGTGATTAATAGCAACTAATAGCTTACAGTAGCCATGAATAGCTTATAGTAGCCATTATAGCCATGAATTGCCATTCATAGTCGCCATTGATACTTTACCTTGGTGGCTTATAGATCCCTTAACATAAGTTAGTGGGTATAAGCCATCCAGTTACCTATGGCCAGGTTCACCCACAGCCTGCACTTCTGCAGTCGACCATTGGCTTCGACCACGGAGGCTGAGACCTCGGAGGGGGCGGCCGAGGGCCACTGCGCGTCCCTGGTTGCCCAATGTTGGGCATCCATGCTTCCAAGGGCATCCAGGGGGCATCCAAGGGCATCCAAGGGCATCCAAGGGCATCCAAGGGCATCCAAGGGCGGCCAACAATCAGTTGAGTCTCATGATGAGCGATTCAACCTTGAGGACCCTGCATTTCAAAACATTTCAATCAAGATTCGCATGAAGTCACACCAGTCCCCTCCCTTTTTTTGGCAGCGCATGCTCCTTTGGCGCTGACGGGGCCTCCTGTCGAGCCGAATGATCTTGGCCAACTATCGGTGTTACTACCGGGCTTTGTGTCTTGAAAGATCCAAAAGTTTGTAAAGATTTGGGATCAGTACACACATTGGATTACTGAGTGCGTTGGTCAATCAAGGCGTGCCGAAATCAAAACACCTCCAGGACAAAATTGCAAAATTTCTGGAACACAAAACTGGAGTCTATCAGAATCTGTCCTGTGCAAATCAGGAGGTATCAACTGATCTTTCCCACTCCAGATAGGCCTTTGGTTGCACCCTGATCTGCCAGCTCGCTTGTGCTGCACTCATGGGACCGCTTCGAGCCTCAGTGCCGGGACATGGCAGCTTTACCACGCTGTACCCAGATCTTCATTCAAACGACAATGTACCCAGCTCGAAAAGTGGCTATATGGTGGTTGCTTAGAATAGGGGACCCCCAAAAATGGTTGGTTTATTACTTTAAATGACTAGTAATGGATGATTTAGGGGTACCCCTATTTTGAGAAACACCCATATGCATATAGCTGATGACAATGCTGAACATACTTACTGCTTCCATTGCTGATCCTCCATCCACGATGGCTGACCTCATCAGCCGCACCATGAAGAACACATCAACTGATCTACCAGGCAAGTGAACTTCCAATATCCATTACAGAAATGTGAAAGAAACAACATCGAAAGATCAGCCCCTTACTCAAACACATCAAACATCCCAAATACATACTGCTAATAAAACTAATAAAAAACTAGAATCAAATCTATATATATATATATAAATACATATCAAGCTATACAGCAATTCTTCAGGGCAAAGCAAACCTTCTTAACATCCAAAAAGGTCATCTCAATGGTTGCATCCAAAGAAGGGATCTGCTGAAGCTCGAACCCTTCAAGCTGATCCGCCTCAGGATGCGCCACCTGGAAGGTCGATTCGGCGGTGGCGCCAAGGCTAGCTCTGGTGGATGGTTGAACCACCCCAATAATTGGTGGTTAATAGTGCTTAATAATTAATGGCTATTAGTGGTTGATATTGGTTCATGAAGAAATATGCTTATTAGTGGTTGATACTGGTTAGTAATTACTAGTCACCCAGCCATTTGTTCATAATTACTAGGTAAAGTGAAACATCTCTCGAACCACCTAGCTGGTTTGATCACCCTCCAGTGACCAGATCCACCTTGGAGGGAAACGAGCATAAGTCTTGATCCAGCCCAGTGATGATCTTGAAAAGCAAACAACCACAGGCACTTTGGCCTACTTTAGTCTACACAATTCTAGTTGCATACCCGCGGCTCTCAAAACCTCCTATTTCCATATCTGGAGGTATTGATATGCGAAGCTTTTGTATGTACTGTAGTGTAGTTTCAGAAGCAGGGTTGCGTCATATGTGGAATGACCTTGTTGATAAACCGCTTGTAGCTGATGGTCTCAACCACTCCTGAAAGCTCCAGGAATATCCCACTATGGCATGGTGAACAAACCCTGGTGCAAGTTCCATTCCACAAAAAAACAACGCCCAAAGCTGCACATAGCAGAACCACAAGCCTTAGGTCAACCATCAGCAGCAACATACATTGTATAAACACAATAAAACACGCAACCGGCAGAGCAACAGCAATAGCACCGGCATAAAATAACACCCTGGAAAATTGAGCACGAACTACAAAATCCGACATAACAAGTACCAACACCGGCCAAACGGCTGGTACCTATCCTTACTCTGGTGGCATCACCCCAAGCCCATGGCATGGCACCAGCGCACGCCTGAATCACCAAGCCTCGTTCGGCACGGCTCTTGGCAACAGCAACCTGGGGCCAATCACGCTGTGCCTGGGTCCCCCTTCCCCGGGCCATGGCTTACCAAAGGGTGCACTGGCTACAGGCCATCTGGACCCACAGCACAAACAGAATCCCTAGCTGTTGCACTGCCTGTTAACAATGTTCATGAACAACATAACATCTCTTTGCCTGTGCTGAACTGTGATTTATCAAAGTCCACATTGGTACCCAAAAAACACACCAATTCAAATCAATCAATTCATCGACCACCCAACCAAGGAATGCCAACCCAAAAGCACAATCACTACTAGAGTTTGCTCCCACTCTCCCATCCTGGAGGTTGAGCTGGGGTACTTGTTGGCTATTCACAGCTGCTTTTGCTTGCCATTATCAACCATCAGCAGTCATTCGCCAATTCAATGAGTTCATTGGTTGATCAATGTGTTTTTCCTCTCTCTATCTCTCTCTCTCTCTCTCTCTCTCCATCGCCATCCCGAAGGTTCAGCTAAGGCTGACGGCGAGCTGGTGGCCCAAACAAACGGAGCCACACTTTGGGGCAAAAACACTAGCAGGCTATTCAGTAGGCTACATCGCAAACAGCACAAGTGTCACAATAAATGCGGTTTGGCCGTCAGGGATGGGTCGGCCAAGGACCCCAAAAAAATATCTATTGGCTAATTGGATTTCACATGATTTGACTTGTCAATAAGTTACTAACCCCAAATGAACCATCACATGTGACTTCTCTGTGACATCAGCCCCTGGCCACCTTGGGTCCACTGGAAGTGGCACTGTGAGCTCCCGCTCCCTTACCACCCTGGCAGACGTTGGGTTTCACAGCCGGGCGAGGGCTCAAGGTCATTGGTCATGGGTTCATTCAGGTCCCAACCCACGACAAGCCTATGGGTTGCGAGTGTTTGAAACATGTTGACGAAGAAGGGGTTTGCGAGTGGTTCAAACATTTTGAAGAAGAATGGTTGAGAAACGATACTTGAAACCACCCTAAAAGTGGTGCATCGCGAAGGTCGAGCAGTTTACAAGCCAACCCCTAGCGTGATGCCACCTGGCAGGCGTTTCACCAGGTCACCACAAATTGATGGTGGGGCCAGTGATGTTGCCAATGTGAAATCATAAAATGTCTATACAAACTGCGTATATGCATGCTATCAAATACCCCTGTCGGTGCACGCAGTGAAAACTGATAGTTTTTGTTGTCCATCATTCCGGGTGGCTAATCCCTACCGACTATTTGTTGCGATGTTCACCTGTAGAAATTTACGGACACCCAGCCGCAAGTAGAAGAGACTAGGAACATCTAGGATCATCTAGGAACAATGTCATGAATGATTGCCGATGACCATCGAAAACAAACAGCAAATTGCCTGCATGTGTTGCATGTGTTGCATGCATTTGCAAGCACAACCGAGGTGTTTTCGATGGCTGCTACCGAGTACATCTCCACACCGACCCTACAAACGCCTGCGCTTTGACGCTGGAACCTTTGCCAGGGCCCTTGGCTGCTGGTTTGCTTTCAACCTTCGCAAAACTGAGGCGTAGCGCGATCTTGAAGTCACTGGGGAAATCAGGGGCTGAAGTTGTTGGAAAGCCAGGTTTTCACCATTGAGTAGGGAAATCTATAGTGAAGTGTGCCATTCGCTGGGGATTCTCGGGGGGTGTACCTATATGATCAATTCTGGACGCTGTTGAATTTTTCTCTCTGTCTCTCTCGCTCTCTCTTTCTCCTTCTTTATCCATCATGGTCAGACTGAAGTCTGCAGGATGAGCCCAGGAAGAACTGAAAGAAGTCCATATACAAACAACTAATTGGCACGGTTGCCGCATTGCCTGTCATTTTTCTACCATGAGCTACGGTGCTTAATTAACGATGTTGATGCTATTGATGAATCATGTATACTGATTGTTTGACAATAAACCATGTTTAACATGGCTTCAACCATCAAGCACTGCTAATCCTGCCTCAAACGTCAACAAATTCAGTTTGTATAAATGTAACTAATCATCATCAAACAATCCTTCTGCATACTTATTCATTCATGAGCCAGTTGCAAACTGGTGCTCATTAAACAAACAATTTGTTATGAACAGTCTGCATTTTTTGGTCACTACACATCCATTGATTGATATTGCTCGTTGAAGATGTTAGGTGAAATGATTTCCAATGAATCGTGCCTGTTGCTGGTGGCGTTACTTCTTAAACAATCATTTGAGGCCTAGAGTAAGATAGTAAATGACGAGTCTTCTATCATTCGCTATTGTCCATTGATATTCCATTCTCGAATGCTGAATGGTATATGAACCGCGTATCAAAAACATTACTTCGTGTCCACATGTTAAAAAATACAAGCAGTTAACATTGGTACTTGGCACCTTATGCCACTACAAAGCATTGGCTTGTTTAGGATCGCCTATGGCACCTAATGGATGCAATGACGATGCTTGAAACTAAATGCACCCATGCCCATGACGACTGATTAACGGTAGTTTCAATGGAAGAATCTTGAGCATTAACTTGCATCCAAAACGTTTATCATTATGTCATCGTTGCTGTACATCTATTGATGTTCCATTTAATGATACGCAGTGTTCATGAACTATATCCATTGATTGGCATACCCGTAGAGTACCTTAGGGCAAGGATATTGCATTTCCAATGGATGTTGGTGCGTTTACACACGTGATATGTGCATAATGTTTGTCACCATTAAGTTATATCTGATACCCATGTCAAAAACTTTGGTGAACTCGATGCCAGGATGAATCCCCTAAATGGCCAATTTAATCTAGCTGTTGGGATGTTCACCAACCCTTTTGTTGGTTGGTCATTATTGACCCACAATCATATCTCTCTCTATCGCCATCCGGAGGTTCAGCACATGCTATGACTAATTAACACTGATCAACTTTTCAAATAAACGTACTTAAACCGCTGGCAGGATGACCCATTTAAATTCACATAGTAACATGGACCACTACATCGCAAAGTTACATAGACACCACTTACTTAATGATTACTTAGCAATTAATTCGCCAATTTAATGTGCTTTATCCCGTGAAACGACTGCCATTTCCAGGACGTCCCCGGATCGAGATCCGCGCCTGAACGCCACGCAAAGCTGCCGCCCTGGAGCGAACGATGAGCGTGACACCGTCACGAAGCTCCTCGACGGCAAAGTACCATGGGGTTGACGACTCAGTGGCTGTGGAATGGAGTTAACAGTGACCAATAATACTGAGAGGGTATATAATAATAATAGTAATAATAGTAATGAAAAATAATAAGAATAACAATAATAACAATAATAGTAATAATGATACTAATAGTAATATCAGTGGTACTAACAATAATGATAATGATGGTAATAATAATAATGATATAATAATAGTAATAGTAATAGTAATACTAATAGATGGATTGTATAACACTGTTATACAACCAGGATTAAATGACCAAACAGTATAATACTAAGAGGCTATATAATAATAATGGTATAATAGTTGGATAATGATATGTTCTGTAATTTGACGCATATAGATATACTAGCAGGTTATAATGGTTGACAATGACTTAACAGTAAGGATCAAACTAATTATATAGTGATCGAACTGATTAGCAATGAATTTAACAGTGACCAAACAGTATAATACTCAGAGGCTATATAATAATAATAATGATAATAAGAAGAAGAAGAAGAAAAATAATAATAATAATAATAGGTATAATAGTTGTAAAATGATCTGTTCTATATTTTAACGCATATAGATATACTAGCAGGTTATAATGGTTCACGATGACTTCACAGTAAGGATCAAACTGGTTAGTGATCGAACTGATTAGCAATGGATTTCACATGTTAACAGTGTTAACAATGACTTAGTTCATGACTAGTTAAGGATCAAAGGAGGTCAGTTCATGATTGATGGTTGGTATGGTAAATTACAATTTGACGGGTGATTAATGGTTAATGATTAGCTAATAGTGACCAACTGCGGCCAATTAATGCTGAATTGATGGCTAAAAACAGTTACAGTTAGGAAATGGTGAATTCAAGGTTAGGGACTGGTATGGACTGGTGGCTAGGGCAGCTGATGGTTCATTGACAGGGTTAGTGGCTTCACTGCGGTCAGGTCATAAGACATAATGCTTGCTTCATAGTGCATGGCAAGTTGTGATTGATTCATACTTTGTCAAAGCTGAGGGATGGGTTTACTACTTCAAGTGCAGCGTGCCACCTGATGAGCATAGGCATATGTATGACAGCTTGTTGGCTTGGCACTTGAACATCAAGTCTGCTACACCACCCAGAAATCCAGCCGTACTCCTGAGTGGAATCAGCCATGATCAGTTATTCTTGTCGTTAGTGGTTGCTTGTGATTTCATCTGTATATGGCAAATTGGCACCAAGATTGACCACTTAGATAGGTCAATTATTAGGGGTGCCTTTGCCTGGCCCCAGCCCCCGCCGCACCTTGAGATCAGCCAAGCTCTGATCAGCAGCATCCGTCAACCGCGACTCGGACCATTTCAAGGTCTCACCTCGACACGTGCAGTGACACCTTCGCCAGGTTTCTGTCCCAACCATCCCGTGAAGCAACACACACACACACACCAATCACAACAACAAGAGTAACAATGGCCACACAACATCACACAAGTGTAACATAAACGCCGCAACAAGAAGCAAAACGCACATAATAAGGATGCCCACCAGCGCCCAGGAAGGCGACGGCATCCAAAACGTCGCCAAGGCGTTGGAAATTAGACGATTGCGGATCTCTGAAGGCAATTCCGACAACCGTTGAGGGGTAACTGGCCTTGATGATATGCAGCAGTTGCTCAAAATGATCCACCCCTGTATCACTTTGTTTCCCATCTAAACAAGAACATGTTTGGCTCCTTTGATGTCACTGTCTCTCATTTTTGAGCGCCAGCCAGTTTCTCATCTTGAGGGCAAACATAATAATAGTTATCGGGATGGAAGAAAGAACGGGGCCTGCTTCTCTGACAACCTTTGCTAAACGCTGGCAGGCGTGGTAGCCCTTTTCAATTACTATCACTCAGTGACAGGGAACGACTGTTCTGTGAATATTCTTAAGGCACTCTCTAAATCGCCATGCTGTGAAACTGCCACATCCTTGCTCTTGCCTGAAAGCTTCGAGGGCATTCCAAAACCGTGTTTACGAAACAAATCAATTGGATGATTCAGAAAATGTCACGTCCAGCTACCCTGCAAATCATGTATGGTTTTGGGTCACTGCAGTGACCCAAGGGGGCAAGAGTTTGACCTCGATGCCATCCCTGGGTCAAAAACCGTCCCATTCTCAATCCCAAGTGGCATCGCTTGACTGTCATAGGAGGACCTCGCATGGCGGAAATTGTCAGATTGAAATGTCTTGGAACTTGATGAAACTTGGAGGCCCCTGAGATAAAACAAATATTAGTGCCGGGGTATCTGCACGTTTCTGCACAATGGGAGAAGGGGATGCAAAAGCAAACCAAAGCAATACAACTTAGTACGACGCACAGATTGTGCTGCAGGAAGCAAGTTTTGACCACCTGCACCCCAAAAGCTGCACAGCATCCCAATCGAGTACGAAGAATTGCTACCTTTGCTTCGCTCATCTTAGGCGGCAATATGGCATTGCAACATCAAGTGACAGTAAGCAACTAAATAGCCAACTTCAAACTCAAAACAGCCAGGTCCACCCCCTAGGACTCCCACCGGTCCCATGTGCTGCAATGATTTCCAGCTTGTCCTGTGCTTGAGCCCCGGGGCCCGCTTATTCTTTGAAGAATCCATGCTACAATACAACGATGTCAATGGACTTCGGTCTCCTAAGATTAATCACTTGATTAATGTTGATGAATTATGACTGATAAAAAAACAGCGTCATGATCTGATGAACAGGCATGAGCAGGCACCTGTCTGAAACGTTGCTGAGTCCTTCTTTTTCCTAAGCTCTTGTTTTTTTCCCGAGTCATACTCCTGAAGTGGTGGATGTTCAGATTTCTTGATCGAATCAAGTTGAATACTTTTTCCATGTGGTAGAGTCATCCTATGAAGATTTGTGTTTTGATTTCCAACTTTTCGAATCATTGTGACCCTGGCTGAAGGATGACAGAGTCGCCAGGCATGTCTCAATGGAAGAAAGGCTCCAAATGGGCCAACGGTTGATACAGTTGCTAAAAACATCCTCTGATCACGAGTTGGTTCTTTGGATGTAAGCACTACAGTGGATGTGTAGGCTTCTCCTGGGCAAAGGTGCCATGAATGCGATGGCTGCCAGCTTTCTGAGGCCGAGTCCTCCACTTGATCTGGTTGATTCTCCTTATCAGCTTCATCCTTCGTGTCCTCATTTGCGGCACTTGGCGCCACCTTGTCTCAGTGATTTGTGTCGTCATTGCCATGTCACGTGTCATTGTCATTGCCATCATCATGATCATGCCACATGCGCCATGGGTTCCCCCAAGACATGGTGACCCTCACAACACCAGGGGGTCCCTAGTGCCTGGTGCCCCTGAGGTCCACGCCTGCAGGAGGCCTTTGTAGCGTTCAGTGAGCCGGGCACGGAACTCGCTGAGCGACTGAGTCTTGGACACCAGCATCTCCTGGGCAACGGTTGGGGGCTCCCATCAGCTCCCTTCAACCTTCAACCTGTGACCATCTGAATTGCCTAAGGCCTAAGGGCAAGAACATGCCTATGTGTTCCCTGCTCAAGGCCATAGCAAGGTTTTGGTCACTCAAAATAGCATAGCATTTAGACGTGAACAGCATAGCTATGCAGCTTTGGTGTACTGGATCCTTGTCTCAGAGATTCCCAGAGGCAATCTTGCATGCTGAGGTGACCCTCGATGCTGCAGAATTTTGTGCAACTTCATGGTACTTGCTGATACGTGATCTGCATCGCGTAATATGGTGGTTGCTTCGGGACACCCCCAAATCATCCCAAATCATTCAAGTCAACCAGATATAGAAATGAACCAACCCCTTTTTGGCAGCCCAACCATCATACAAATCTTTGTGCCTATCATCCAGGAAGCCGCTTTGCTCGACGCCAAGTGACTGTGGGAGCATGAAGTCGAGCTTCCATCACGCGCCAAGGCCTAAACACACCAGGGCTCCCCAGTTGTAATTGGCTAACCGGCTTACCATAGTTCATCATGTAATGGCTCGCAGCATCTGATTCGACATTGGTTGATAGTGGTGAGTAGCCGTTCATGATGGTTGACGTTGATGAATGACACCGGCACCTTGATTTTTGAGCAAGGCTGAGATGGCGAGAAACTCTCCAAACAACCCATCTAAAAGGTCTTGGATTGGCATGCAAGTGACATCCAGCCCCTCATCCAATTGGATCGGATGATGGGTGGCCAAGGTTGACCAATGTGGGTCCTGACTCCTGGTTCAACGCTGCAAGAAGGTCCTTGATTCCGAAACTGGCAATGTGTGCTTAGAGCTGCCGTGGAATGATCACCAGGTGCGATACATATCTAAATCATGTGGGGATTCGGAAGCAGAATGCACATTTTGAGACAAAATGGATCTTGCTTGATTCATTAATTTGCCTGCTGCTTCCTGATTAACTAATATTACAACATCAAAAACAAGCAAGTATTTTGCTAAGAGCTAAAAACATGACAACAACTATGTTCATCTAGCTGGCACTGGTGTATATAGCCAATGATCTTCAGGCTTTCCTGGCTCTGTAGGTGCTCCATCCTGAACTCGCCACAGCTGCCTGGCCTCACCAGCAGCAAAAGGTCATCAGGACCCAATTCTTCCTCCTCATCCATGATCTGCACGGCGACCTGGCAGCTGACAGCCTTGAAGATCCAAAGGCTGCCGTGGCTGCTCAACCATACGTGCATAGTGAATCATAGTGAATGATAGTGACATAGTGCATTGGCAAGGGCACCACATGTTTTGCCATCGATTCTTCTTGGGAATTCCCGTAGGCTTTTCCATTGACAAAACTTGCGGTTGGGGGAACAGAACTGGTATTGGCGCCGAAGCTTCGCTGACACATTGTGACTCAGGTGATGCCATCAGGATCATTGACGAAAGGCTGAGGTTGTCAAAGGCACCTGATTGAAATCCCTGAACTCCTCTCTGCTGATTAGTCGATCAGGCTAAAGCAAAGCGTGGTCGCTGGTGGGAGCTTTGAAGGTAAAGGCTGCCATGCCGACCATTGAAAATCGCAAGGTGCATGCAAGGAGGAAAAGAATACTCTCCAATGGACGGATTGATAAATAAAACATGCACATCACTGTAAGTATTCTATAACAAATAAATATGGATCAACAAAACTACGAACCGCAGCACTTGCTCACAGTTGACACACTAACATGTACCCACACCGTGCAGGTCACACGCACATGCATACATGATTATATGCATGCTTTGCATGTATATGCGCCTGCCATTGCATTTTTCGATGAGCGCGTCAATAGAGAGAGAGACAGAGAGCCATAAAGATCAGCTCAATTGCTAGTTAACGACCATTATTAACCATTATTTACCATCTACCAAGCATAACAACCAGATAACCAGGATATCCCAGACATTGAGTCAATGAACGAATCACCAGGGTCTTCCCTGAGGACCTTTCCCTGGTACAGCCTGAAGTTCAGCCTGCCTGGCGACCATCCGCAAATCCCAGGAGGCTACTCCTGGCGGAGCTGCGGTTGCGCTGCAGCTCGTTACTTGCTGCGTGACTTGCTGCGACCTTCCCAGTTGTGTAGCACCAGGTGCCATCACCAGCCTTAGGGTTCTTTGATCTCGGAGGATGGCATATTGCTTTCCAGCTTGACCATCCTAGGCCCAGGGACTGGCTAATACAGTCACTCCACCCCGCCATGGGGAAATGTGGAGATTCCAGTGTGTCTATGGCCTGAAAAACGCATCAACTTGCGAGAATTGGGTGAAAAATGGTGAAACCATTGTGCATATTTGTGTCCATCGCTTCTACGGCCATGATTTTGGTCAACAGGTCACGGCCAAACTTTCAAGATCCTTCAAAAATGGGAGCCGAACCGACTTGATTAGGGTGAAAAATGGTAAAACGCATCTGAACAACATTGAACTGAAGCAACTGATTGCGTACACGACCAACCCGCATCTTGGATGCGCGAAATGCACCAGCACGAAACATTGCTTGGTGTTTTGAGATTTTCACACAAACGCTAAAGGGCTTTTGAGCCCGCATACCCTTCTGGTCATTAGTTGATCGTCGCTGCTTCATTGCGAATCTGCTATCCGATACTATCCTTTTCTTTTAGCAAAGCTGAAGAATTCAAACCGCGAACCACCGGTTTGCAACATCTGAGTTGCTCAGGTGAGATGGGTCTCCTGACAATGTTGATCTCTATGGTGCTGGCTGGCCAGAACACTTCCGCCCCACACATCAGCAATACGGCAAAGACCCCAAGGAAATGTTCATACTGTTCATAATTACTGCGAAACTTGTTCATTTGACCAAAGCCCAGCTTAGACTCCAACAGAACGCATTGAGAGCAACAGCTCAACAGGCTGGTACCTCAACTGCCTTCCCTTTGCGCCGCGGATTCTTCTTCTTTTTCATCCAATGATGTGATCGCAGCGGAACTCTGCCGCATGGGCAGCCCATGGGAGTTCCTGAAACGATGTTGACCGCAAACTGCTAATAACTTTAAATCTTTGTAATCACAGAAAATGACACCCGTTTTTTGGAGCAGAAAGAGCTACTATGTTGGAGCCTAGGTCCGCCACAGAGACATCTATAAGGAACATGGCCATGGACTTGCAAGGAAACCAAAGGTTCAAACAGTTCAAATGATTGAACGCTGCTTCTGTACAGCAGCGAAATATGCGGGGGAGTGCTGCCACATGTGAAGCTGGTTATAGCCTTCCCTGAATTTTGAGGTTTACAAAATGAGACAAGAACCCGTCTACACCGAAACCCTTCAGGATCAAATTATCAAATCGCATCACCGAAATATACTGAAATAATAGCATGTGCATAAAGTCTCCAGTTAAACAACTTGTAACTGCGGAGATGATTGTCGAAGTGACCAAAAAAAACATTGTTAGGTCCTGCAGCTCATTGGTGGAGAGCGTATGTACTTGCCAAATGCAACATGGCCTGGAGAATTTCCTTTCGGTGGTCCAACTCAGCAAAGCAAGCGGACAACAATGCTTCCCCTCTGACAAATGATCATTCCTTGTTCTTCCTGACTAATGTCGAATGCGCGCAGTACACATCGCCTCACTCATGCAAAAACCATTCGACCACATTTAATTTCACCTAAACTCACCTAAACTCCCCGAACTTCCCAACAAAAGCTCACTTGAAATGACCATGAGCAAACCACACCATTCCGAATGGCCAGTGCTGCTGACACCTCGGTGGCAGTGCTTCACATGGGATCGCGGGCGCTTCGCGTGGGCGTGTTGTAAGTGAGCCTTGGATGGCTCCGGACCCACTCCTCACCGCGTCGTTGCACCTTGGGCTCCGGAGACTTCACGCGCAACCTGGGCGCGGAGGCGTCCCCACTACCGGTGGCCCGGAGCTTCAGAGCTGGAAGCTTGTGCAACGTGACCCAAGTCCTGGACGTATCCACTCTCTCGTGACTCTTTTTTTTGCACAAGCTATACCTGAAGTGGGTTTCACATGGTTTCACGAATCTTCTTCGTTTGGTTGCGAAAAAGGCGGCTATCATCCAACACATCAGAAAATTCATGAAGGGTACCGTTATGAAATTCATGACGGTTTTTCGCAATACCGGTGGAATCCAGCTAGCCTCCGCTGCCCCAGTTTTTGAGAGAAACATCCAAACGTGCGGGTGCCATGGTTAATGGTGCGTTTGCATGCGATGTGATCCACATCCACCGTATCACCCGTCCTTGATCCACTACTATTCTGAATGGAGTATATCAATGTTCTATTGATATATAATGATTATAATTAACCAGCAACTACTATTCATCCATCTTAACTAACCCATTGCTCAGGATGTGAATCACTTTAGTCGCGGGTTAAATGATAACAGTGTAGTAGGTTTTTGCGCATTGGCAAAGGGTTTCATCGGCCGGTTATCAAACTGCGAAAGTCTGTACAGGCGTTTCTTCACACAATGGGAATCCAAATCGTCCTTTATATCAACCATTTTCAGTACAGTAGTAAACCAATGATTTTTGGGTGTTCCCCATTTGGCAGTGGGTCAAAACCCTGTACCCCTGGTTCCCGCATCATTAACCATTCTTTTTCCCTATGATTGTTGGTGAACTTATCCATATTGTTCATTAAAGGAGCTGCCACTGTGTGGGGCACTCACTCCAACGAGGCCACAAGCAGGCAGCCACACAAAAGAACCTTGTTCATTAGTTAATATGGGTGTTCTCAAAATAGGGGTACCCCTAAATCACCTATTAATAGTCAGTTATAGTAATAAACCAACCATTTTTTGGGGTCCCCCATTTTAAGAAACCACCATATTGACCCATAGCCATTTCAAGAAACCACCACAGCCGTTTCACAGCTCTTCGCTGCCAGACAGCTCTTTCGCCAGCAGCTTCATCACGTCGTCGCAAAGACCCCAAATATGCAAGCTTGCTCCCTGATGGCGACTGGCACAGCAAGCAGCATGGTGATGGCAATGCATGAGCTAGCAGTTTAGTATCATGACTCATGACTGGTTGGTGGTTGAACCACCCCGCCATGAAACATGTGTTTGTTTTCGAACCAACCTATTGCTGCCAATATCGTTAATACATTTGGTAACATAAAACATGCCAATCAAACCACCAACCAAATGATGAATGATGGCAAGTCGTGGGTTCATCACAGTTATTTCAGTTCCTGCATGTTCCTGCCCTGCGCTTGCCGGACCTATTAATGATAATGGCCATAGTCATTGCAACGGCAGTGGTTCACCTTAATGGTCAATAATACTAAAACCGGCTTGTAGTCATAGGTGATTCCGGCTGATATTTGTGCAATGGTTGCTCAGAATACTTACGTAAACATGGGGAATTGTATGAAATTATGCTTCATGTATGTCAATCCCCTCACGCCCCTGTTTTACAAGGAAATTTACGAACTGCTGTGGGAAAAGGATCTAGGATTCTTGTTGACATCCGATGTGCCCCAATGACCGGAAGCTCATTAGAGTTCCGAGAAATGAAGATTATCAACAAATGAAGTAATTATGTGGGGCCTTGAACAAATAATGTTGGATGATGCAAGCCCTGAAAGTCAGTATATTTATCCCATTCCGCACCTCCAACAAACATAAAACACATGTGTGCACATGTGGGGCAGGCAAAAGTATAGACAGCAAAGCTAAACAATTTTTCGGGAACAATAAAGCTAAATGGCATGTGACATATACATATAATTATAGATATATGCGAATCAAACCATGATTCAAGAATAATGAGTTCCAAAAAACTAAGGCAACAATTTTAGCCAAAACAATACTCTAGAGTCAAACACGAACACGGACGAGGATGCCAACGGCCATGCGGACGATGAACAGCAACCACGACGAAAACAAGCAGCAACAACTACATCCACAACAGGAGCAACACCAGGAGCAACTTTTCCACAGACTGCGTGGCCTCATCGTAGACGGTGCGCTGAAGACCAATAATCACCTGAGCAGCAAAGGGTTCCGCTGTCGACCAAGCGATTCTGTGAGAGCTGATGGGTGGGAACTGGTGCCATGATAACAACATTTGCCAAGGGCAACAAATGTTCGGGACCTGCAATTATCCTCGCAGGTTGAATTGGAGGAAGCATGGTTTCAACATGTTTCGACAGGGGGGTACGCTGAATAAGTCGTTGGCTGCCAGTGCCCTTTAGCCTAGTTTCATCAATGATCCTCCTACATAACCCTCTTCACTTGTTTTAGTGTTATGATTCTTTGCCATAAGCCTTTCCATCAATTTCCATCATGCATCGCTGACACAAATGGGTCTTCTGAACACGATCAACCCATCATGATCTTTTCCATCAACAACCATGACCCAAGCCATCATACATGCATCCCTACCATAGCTACGCCCTCTTCATGATCAACAACCATATGGTGGTTTCTCAAAATCAGGGGACCCCCCAATCATCCATTAGTAGTCATTTATAGTAATAAACCAACCATTTTTGGGGTAATAGTAGTCATTTATAGTAATAGGGGTACCCCTACTTGGAGAAACACCCATATCAACCCATCACCCAAGCATCATGTGACCATCGTCCACCGAAGGTCGGCCCGGCGCGTCGCGTCACCAGGCCCTCGCCCTGGCCATGCGCGAAGCGCTCCGCGGCAGCGCGGGGGATCTCGTCGCTGGTCATGCCACAGAGGCTGGTGCCCAAGGTCACACAGAGCTGGGCACGGGTGGACCAGGCCACCTGAGGCTGAGGCAAGGCTAGGGTAGGGCTAGGGTAGGGCTGGGGTAGAGCTGGGGCAGGGAAGGTCAGTCTTCAATTGTTTGTTTTGGTGCCTTATAGATCCCTTGCTAAAAATATATTTTTAGTGGTTACACGGTAAATCAATCAGATCCCAAAAACACTAAAAACATAATAAGTTAGTGGGTATAAGCCATCCAGTGAATGAATCTCAATATCCGGAACCCAAAAAATGCATGCCTACTGACATTGGATGATCTCGGGGGCCCCCTATTTTGAGAACCCATTACCAGATTGTATATAACTGTGGATTTACGATTGAAAACAGGTCCATCTCCAAAGATTGTCCACTACCCCCTGCCCCCACTTCTATGACTAAGTATGCCTATTGGTCAATCTTCTTTGGTCATATGGTTGTAGGTCAAACCCTTGCACCCTCCGGCTGTCCACATCCGAATAGGTACCTTTGCTGGAACGTTCAACTACCAATTTTTGTTTTGTATGGTTCTGACCCAGCTTGCCACGTATTCATGCACATATGCCACCAACTGGTACCTATCCACTTATTTCAATGGGTGGTTCTGTCCCAGCTCACACCAGAGATCCCCATCACTGACCATCCTCTCAGCTATGCCACCAGCCATTCCAACAAATCTGCGCGTAGGGTGTCGTCCATCATCTTCACCTCACGTCCCGGAGATGCAAGGAGCCGACCCCACGGTGGAAGTAGCGCCTGGTAGCACCCGGCACAAAAATTGACATTTTTTCATGGGCACACATGGGCAATCATCCAGAAACTCAGTAGGTAAACCATCACCAACTGATAGAAATCACCAACTGATAGGAAACTCATACTAATAGGTAACTATAGTCATCTTATCAACCATCCAAAGCTTCAACTCTGAAAGGAAAACTTGCGAATCACAGCAGATCCACCTTGGTAGACCCCCTGTTGATGGAGGTCAATTTGGGCATCAAGCCGCTGCAACAGGTAAGGGTTTTCTAGCGGGATGTTTGACCTCCACTGCCTACTCGGGAATTCCACACTTCAGTTCACTAGGAACCAACCCACGTGATTTTCTAGGCTTTGGAACGTTGCAAACCTAGCCATTGCCATCTTGCTCAGCAGCGCTTCAACCTGAAACCACTTCCTTATGGGAATAAATGGATAGACAAACAAAATGAAGCTATGGGGAAAAATATGAAATGTATAAATAAATGACGAATAAATACAACAATTTGAAAAAGTCATATTTGATTGTGATTCAATAAGTTCAATTAATAGCATTAAATAGACAAAGGTGAACATGTGCATTGGTAGGGGTCTTCTATACTTGCAAAATCTTGCAAATAATAGATGCACGCATAAATGGGTGTCCGGGACAGCAAAGAGTCAATAGTGTTCGGCTTTGGGGACAGGAATCACGTGCAATTCTGGAAGTGAAACATCCACCGTTTGTGGACGGTTTGCCCATTTCTCTCCATCGCCATCTCCATGGTTTGCGTATTGGACCTGGTGATTGGTGGTGATTGCTGACTTCGAGCTGAGTTTTCCAAACAGAAAGTCAAACATCTTGATTCACTACATGAGGTTTCCCAAGCATGACCGGCTCAGGCATGAGACCACGCCCACATCCGGGGCGTCACCTTTCCCTTGGTTGTCCAGTGGCCATGTTTTTGGTATCGCCCCAGGCGCCATGGATTTCATTGAGCTTGGCTTGAGGAAAACCTGGGTGCCGCGCCGGCTGCAGGGTTCATCTCACAGGGTTCAGTGGTCA
This sequence comes from Symbiodinium kawagutii, assembly GCA_009767595.1. Taxonomy (NCBI): domain Eukaryota; class Dinophyceae; order Suessiales; family Symbiodiniaceae; genus Symbiodinium; species Symbiodinium kawagutii. Next base: position 82,755 of record VSDK01020384.1, read on the forward strand.
TAAGGACAATCACTAGGCTTGAGATTTCGCGTCACACCCTAGAGGCCTGGCACAGGCATGGTCCCAATCTGGCCCACACCACTATTTCAAGGCATACCGTTGACCATGGGCAAGCCATGCATCACAAACCAGCTGGGTCTCCACAAAGTTCCAGCTTTGTCTTTGAGATGTTCACCTACCCCCTCGGTTGGTGAAACTCTTTGCAGCCCCCCAAGTGCCAGGGAACCTGCCTTTTGTGCCAGTCGGTCATGGTTCTGCTGCACCCAATTCCTGGGCTTGTGGATTGACTGGGCCAAAAGTTAAGATAGTCAGAGGATCTCTGACAAAAGTCCCCTGCATTGAGATGTCATCACCCAATCTTTGGAATCGATTGATTGACCCCATGTTTTGTCAGTCGCTGCTTTATCCAATGGCGTTTCAAAAACAAACTACAAGCAACCTAAAGGACCTTTCGCTGATCACGCGTCGGTCGTTGGCCAAAGGACAAGCCAACATGAAGATTGTCAACAGAAAACAAATCCAATTCCTCAGTGATTGGATTGGTTGATGTTGGCTGATATTCGATATATTCGCTCAGCCAACTTTGATCCTCAAACGATCGAAGAGGTCAGCAGGTCCACCGATAACGTGAGAATATCTATAGTCAACCAGCGGTCTTAGCATGGGGGCTCGGGCCAAGCATCCCAATGAGGCCCTTCTCTTCAATAGCTGCAAGGGCATGGTGTGCCACTGTGGGCTGCAGTTCCAAGCGACTTCCCGTGCTGGTACCTTTCCTTGCGGCGATCCAGGGGGCAGGTGGGACACACACCTAGCGGGGAATCTCCGGCTGCACACCATGTAGCTCCACGATTTCGGGTTGTCCACCGTCGCGAAGGGAAAAGGGGCAGGGCCGTCTTCTGTTGCAATTTGAACGAAGATTGATGAATGGAAATGGACCGGTTTGTAATTACAGTAGCTCCATTGGGTATTCTTGGCCGGTGCAAGTGTCAATGTGGCGCCGCAAGCAGAATGGCCTGAACAGCGGAACCGCTGACCCGAAGTAGCTTCAACTGGGCCATTAGCAGTAGAGCTTAGCATGATGAACCAATACCAACCAGTATCAACCAGTACATATCAACAATATGGAGGACATATCAATTCCTATCAGCAAGCACCACCATTTATCCCTGACAGTTGCTATTTGCTAAGCACTGCTAACAAGTCATTCATTGACCGTCACTTGATGCGATGGTTCCCTGGTGCTTCCCTGGTGCTTCTCTGCTGGTTCCCTTGTCACCAAGCTGCTTATGTGGCGCAATGGAGCTATCCGCCTTGGAGGCATAATCGCCAATGCCGCTGGCAGTGGACAGTCCTGGTCACCATGGGCCCCTTGTACTGGAGTTGGTTCACCACGATGCAAGAAGCTTCATGAATTTTCACACCTTCCTACCCTGGGACACATGGTTATGCTTGGGAATGAGCTGTGCTCGCATTGCATGTTTTCGTGTGCTAGCAAAAGTGGCCGCACACTTCGAACGCCAATGATTAATGTATACAAGCTGGTGGTACATCCGTCAGCCCATGATTCTTTTCGTCTTCGGCTTCAAAGTTCGAATGACTTCGCTTTTCGAAGTATTCACTAGATCTCACTAGGGCAAGGCTTCTGACGCCAAGCATTCTTGGGAGGCCGGGCATCAAGGCTCAGGACCAGCATACTCAGGTCGTCGTCCAGAGGGGTCCCCTTCCTGAGCATCTGCAATGGCCGGAGCCATGCAGCAACCAAAGAGACCACCTGCACGCCTGGATTTATTCACCTCTGCACGGAGCATCTCCAACTCTTGCTGTTGATCATTGAAGTAGTCCTGCATCTGAAGCAGTTGAGCTCTTTCATCTTCGAGTTCTCGTTTTGCTTTTTGGAGTTCTCGCTTCTCCATCTCCAATTGCTGCAGGCTATGAGCGACTTCGGCCACTCTGGCATCAATTTGTTCCTCTGCTCGACGTGCAGACTGGCGGATGTTGTCCTTGAGCTCCTTCACAGCTGCATCCATGGCGCAGGCCGGGAACTGCTTGGCTGCGTGAAAAAATGAGTCCTGCGAGAATTGTTCTTTCACACGCATGACATGAGTGCACATCGGTTTCATTACTCAAAGGGGTATTTTCCTCAAGAGACAGAGACGATCCGTGGTGGTTCATGCTAGGTGAATTGAGGTGAAACATGTTCACCATGAAATGTCTGTCACCAAGGCAGTAAAAACACTGATATCGATGCATTGAGTCTAGTATATTCTGCACCAACACTAAGTTCTTGCCTCCTGTTTATCAAAGCGTTTCACTGCAGCGGCGCTGCGGAAATGCGGAGGGCTGCAAGCATGCTACTTGGGCTGCAGCTGACGCACTGTTGACCAGTCTCTCATAGGCTGCTGCTTGTGTTTGGGGTGCCCACGTTTCGCTCTCCCAACCCTGACTGCTTGTACGGGTTTCACATGTTTCAAATCATTCATGTTGACTCAGAATAGCCCCGGCACTAATCCTTGTTGCACCAATTGCTTGATAGCTACCTGACTTTTGATACATGATCGCACTTTTGCACAGCCATACCTTCCAGCAAACTGCCCTGTCTCCCTTTAACGAAAAGCCCCCTGGCATGGCAAACTAACCCGGAAGCTAAAATAACACATTTCTTTATAATGAACCAACTTCTAGGTCAGGTCAGTTCGCCGGAGTTCACCCTTCCCTACTTTCCCAAGCTTTCGGCCACGTCGCCTGCCCCGGTGTAAACGACGGTGTCTGACCCACCGCGACGCCACATCTCTGCCAGCACTTTCACTTTGGCCTGGTGACGACAGGGCGCCCAGCTTGTCATCCTGGTGAACAAATTTGGTGAAAAGTTTCAACATTTTTTTGCGAGGGCTTCTCAAAGGATTTGCCCTACTACTGCCCTACACAGTTCATGTAGGCAGCGCTGCACCATCTCTGAAGGGGCTAGTTCATTGAAGAGACGGGCGAAGTTTCAACATGGATGACATAATATAAGTTGGACTTTGTAGAAATACGATGTTCAACTGCATTTGTTTCAACATGTTCATAATTTAATCAACCACTTTGGAAAAAAGTCCAAATATATAAAATGTTGGAGATTGTTGGAGGTAGTCAGCCAACTTGGAAAAACTCCATATAATGTTGGATCCTAAGAAGCCACCCATATTTAGGATACTCGCGGAGAAGTCACCAGCTATGTAAGCCTTATCAATATGGCCTTGTTGGTATCGGGGTCCACGTTTTCAATATCATCTGCAACAAAAATGGTCGGCGAACAAACAAGTTTCAGCTTCGCCAATACCATGGGGGCACCTTTCTGGGTCGTCAGTTAGCGACCCAAGCGAGGCTTTTTCAGGGATGGACAACGAATGCAAGCATGGTACCCTTCCTGGTCCAGTTTATGTCCTGGCAGCAGAAAACCCCAGAGTAAGCCTCCACGGTGTCTGTGCAGCTTGGTTCTGCATGTAAACGGATGAATCGCCAACACAACGCACAATTATGCAAATGCGCATCAACAATAAATTGTAGCGACATTCGTTCCCCTAAATCATGGGCATTGAATAGGAAATATATTGCTGCCAAAAAGGGCTTGTGGAGAAAAAACACTATCAGCTGTTTGAACCACTTGGTGAAATTAAGAATTATCTCCAGTTGGCAATCGATTGGCAATCAATTAACCTTAAACTATCACTATCAAATAACAATCCGGATAATTGACACCTGCTCGCTTTGATCATAGCCAAGTCCTCAACTGTTTGCTACTGAATAACCAGCTCGCATCAATCAGTACACTAGTAGTAGTCTCCATTTGTATTCTATGACATTCTTGCTAACATTTATCATCGCTCATTGGTCAATACTTAAAACTTTATCGCAAATAACTTTTGACCTGTTTGTTATCACTACTCTTACCATCGTAACCAGCCTGTTGAGGATATATGCTACTATTAGGAGTATAGCACATCATAACCAAATGTCAACCATCGCATCTTCGGAAACTCCATCGAAACCCAAATTATTAACATGCAACTTGTTGGGATAATCTAGTACTCAATACAGTTTCTTCTTTTGACAGTTGCTAGTTCATGATCGTCAACTATCAAAACTACCTATGATTTAGTATGACTACTCATCATTAGTACCTACCTCGTCAACCCCTATTGCACCAGTGGAACCTGCTAGCTTGGGAGCTGTACAGGAGGGGCTACTGTGCTTCTTGGGTCCAAACATGGGCACCGAAGGTCACATCTCCAACTGCGCATTCCTTAGCCCAAAGGGCGAGCCTGCAGAACCTCCGCTTCATCCAAATACTCCGAGGCGTCGTAAGCATCGTATCCCGGTCGAGCATCTGCATCCGTTCCTGGGATTCATGCTGCGGCTTGTGCTTGATAAGGACAATGGCCCTTTGAAAGCATGGTTACACTCCGGTAATCAAACGTTGCACGCGATTTCAACGTGTAATTTTCTGAAATGCTATGTTAGTTGACTCGGATATTTGATCGTTTTACGTACATGTGGGAGGCTATGTTAGTAAGCGTATTGCCTCAGATTTCGCGTGTAATCCTTCATAGCATGATCAGGTGAAATGCTATGTTAGGTGAGGAAACGTTATGTAACATGACTTGCTTGAAGAATATGGAAAGGCTGAAGTGCTATGTTAGTTGAAATTTTCTTTGCAACCAACTTGATGAAATGCTATGTTAGCATATGGTTCTTTCGACACCGCTTTGGATCGGACCTGCAGAATTGCTATGTTAGCGATCATTCTTTTGGGACATCCCCTTGTTAGGATCTTGAGGTGTGCTATGTTAGTGGAGCTTTGTTTTGGCTCTGCTATTACATTAGTCACTGCCTTTCAGGGAACGCAGTGTGGTTGCTATGTTAGGCAGTCCTGCTTGTGGGTCTCCCAGCATCCACAAAAGCCCGTGCGTTTCTTTGCAGCTCTGTGCTCAATCAGATGAGCAATGACAAATGGGTTAATCATAAGAAAGAATATGCTGTGATCTCCGCAGTAATAAAAAGTAGAAAGTAGCAGTAGTGGTGCTCTTGGCCATAGCATCTTTCATCAATTGCCATCCTTAGCCATCCATATTTGCCAAGTTAGTTCACAATACGTGCTGTAGAATGAAAGAACTGTTGATTTCAATCCCTCTCGTTTTTCATCGTGGAGATGGAGAATTCGAATGAAGAGGAGTCTACCTTGGCGGCGCAACCTGTGACGCCATCCCAGGACCCTGCAACGGGGTGACATGGCTGTTTCTTAGGCTTCAACCACTGTTGAACCAATAGGCTTTTTTGTCTTGATTCTTTCAAATACCATTACTCTAACCTGACCAAATAGTCTTTGACATACAGTTAACATAGCGACAATTCAAGCAATTGCCTTGGGAACCTCAGTCACATGTATGGCCCTATTTACATTGCCATGTTAGGCCATTTGAAGTTTTGTTAAAATGCAAGGAGACTGATGAGGATGATGCTCTGGCAGAAGAGTTGGCGGAAATGGTGCAGGCACAGGGGTCGCCTGCATCTGTGTGCAAGCGGGTGAATCGCAAATCTCCTTCACACTACGCAGTCCAAACAACAAAGGACGCTTCTTGGCACAATGTTCAGTTCAGTGATGCATGGACACCGGGAATAATTATGTTGGCTTTGCTTCCCCTTCTCCATTACCGGTGTGCTCAGTCACAGCTAACATAGCACCATTTAGCCCAAGAATGACTCCCAGGTCAGCAATCATGGTACAGTAGTAGAACCACAGCTTACATAGCACCCAAAGAATGGGTTAACGAGCGTGGTACAGTAAAGGAAACATACGGAAACCCTCTATTGGAAGATTGGGGTCCAGAACTGGTCCCAAATGAGCATATTTGAACACTTTTGAATAAAGAGTTCTAAAAGGAAGATATCGTTAACCAAAAACGATGTTTCATTGCTGTAAATTGATCTGGTTTTCCATCTGTGCCACAAGTGGTCATTTACAAACAACTAACATGGCAACGAAAATTCAATGCATTGGTGAAACCCGACACGCCACAGAATCCTAAGGCTGAGATTGCTGCAGCGAATCTGTTGAAAGACCCTGCCGTAGCTTGACATGCAATGTGAGTGGCAGGTTGGCGGCGGAGCATGGATTTTGACTTGCAATGCATTACGGAAAGTTGATTGGATACACTACAGTACTGCTAGCACATAAGGCCATATCAAATATGGGCAGTCAACATAGCAATGGTGCCATTAAAAGGATGGAAAGACATGGAAAGACACGGCCATGGCATGGCATGAAAAAATCTCAGGTTAAGAAAAGGAAGGGGCGCAAGATGGTCTCATCCACTGGCTTCGGTGCTTTGGATGATGGCACCCAGTTCATTGAAGGATGGCCATCTTGGAGGAAGCCAGTGAATATGGAGCTTGCGCCCGCTCAGAGTCTGACTGAAGCTGCGGGGTGGTGTTTGAAGGCAGCCAGGCCGCAAAATAGTGCGAACACAAATTCTTGCTGTAATTGCAGTATAGTGAGTGGGGGACTAACTAACATGGCATTTCAGTGATCACATTCACACATATACAGTCAACGCAATAATACAATAAGACAAATTCTATGCAGCTCTGTCGTTTGTTTTTCTTACTGAAGTCGAAATATGTGTTCCTGTCCCCCCAAGGGAAAACATACAGTAACTAGTTAATGCTGAAAACTTTTCTCAATCAACGAATCTTTAGGAAGTGCCAGTGACATTCCGAGGCGACGGCCAAAGCACATGCTCTTTCCAAGACCTTGAAAGGGCGTCCGTTGCTTCTGAGCAATCGCCATCTCACCGTGTCAAGCAGCTTTTCAGGGTTGCTCGGACCAATTCATGAGCTACCAGGTCATCACAAGTTCGACGGCATTCCATCGCTATGTTAGTGTTCCAAAATAGTGGCAACCCGCTGATCACATCATTTAATTGATCCACATGCAGTCGTCCTGACTAACATAGCAATAGAACCTCACATGTTGTTAAAGGACACTATGGGAAAATTGGCTATAAAGGATGCATGTGTCATTGCCATGTTAGCTGGCAATAGTGCAATAGATTCGATTCTGTGCAGGCTGGACGCTCCGTGCCGCGCTGCCGACATTCTGCAACACCAGCCGGATTTCCCACTGAAGTTCAATTTTGCGTCTTGCCTTTGATATGTCAATGCTCCACATACTGCACAGTATGTCATGACCAACTGCAATACATGCTGTAAACTGTCAGGGCGGCCTGTCACGCCCACTCGTTTAGCGCTACGTTAAACAAACATTTTTCCAACTATGTTGCTTTCGAGCTTCAACCATTTGTCGGCACACGCTATACAAATCTGTTCGTGTTTGTGAAACCTTTTGATCGTGTAATACTTGGCTCTGAAAACGCTCAGCATGCCTGAGGTGAGCAAGTGTGATGTGGACCCTCACGTCCAACAAGGAATTCTGGCGGATGGTTTCTTTGGAGACACCTGTCTGTTTGATGACGTTCCTTGGTTGTTCGAATTGTCATGGCCACCTGACACATACAGTGCTGTGAAGTGAAGGCCACGGTAAAGGTCCATGCCATACAACAATACTCTACAGTAAGATACATAAGTGTGTCTACACTAACATGTCAGTAGAACATTGTAAAATACTACGAGTACAAAGCTAAGTGTAAAATACTAAGTCATCTATTTTTTGCAGGGAGAAATTCGACAACAACAACTCGTGCTGAGGTAATGCATCGCTTGGATCACGAAACGACCACCGCCTTGGCAAGCGCAAAGGGCGTGGACAGCATCAACGATGCGCTGCGTCATTGCAAATTTCGCACACGAGGGTACTGCGTCCGGCATCCAGATCGAAAACGTGGATGCCCTCTACCCTATTGTGTTGATTTGGATTCTGGGTTCAGCCAAATTTTCCGAGGGCTCGATTTACTTTAGTTGGAAGATATGTATGGTACCGGTTTTCAAAGGAAAAGGGGGGGCTTCCCTTTCACACATGGGAACACTTAACATAGCATTAGACTGATATAGAGCTTGGATGAATCCCGCTTGTTCAAACAACTTCAAACAGCTTCTTCGTCGAATCCAACCACCAAAGCTTATTTCTTCTCAATTTTAGAATCAAAGCTTTGGTAGAATAAACAATCCTCTAGAACAAACATGTCCCAACATAGTTGAGAGATATCGGCCACCATGTTCTGGAGCAGGGGTAGACCCATCATCGAGGGGGGACGCTAACATAACAATTGTGTGAGCAATTGAAGCTCAAATCAAAGTTGTAAACATGACCTCTGACATGAACGGGGTCTCAGCAATTTACCAACCAAGGATTTGTCAGCCGTCTCCTGCAAAGACGACAGTCTACAAGGTGGAAAGGCGAAGGACAACGGCGCCGGCCGCAAGGCCGCGCTGACACACTTCCGGTGCCCTTGCTGCACGTAGTGAATCAAAGTATGACATTCGTTTGGTTCCAACTACAGTAGCATGGCTATAGATTTGCATGTAAGCATCGCAATGCGAGTTTCAAGTGCACAATGGAAGAACACTCCAATGTTTACACTGAAGTGTTGCCCCGAACCTAGCATTTCCCGTGCCGCAACACTTCGCAGGTTCTTGAACTCCGCAGGCTCCAAAATAGTGGTTCTAGAGAACGTGACGACTGGCAGTATACAGAGGGCGACAGTTCAAGCATTGCATGCTACCGGGCAGTTTGAGATCAAGAACCTGCACTGCAACACAGATCAGACCGGGTACGGAGCAGTCAGGAGATTCAGAGGATGGATGCTAGATTTACATTCTGGTAGTTTGTGATGTTTTTTGCAAATATCACAGTACAAACTATCATTTAACATGGCAACATATACATTTGATGTCTTTTTAGTACTTTAATCTTTAAATTTGGTCAAATATCCTAGGCAACTAACATAGCAGTACCCAACAGCTTTCGAGTTCTGGGACACATGCTGTCAAAGTTTGAAATACTGTCTTTTGCAATTGCTATGTTGAAGTAACAACTCCCACATCACGGTGGGCTCTGGCCCTTGCTCGCCAAGGGTGGTTGCTGTCAGAAAAGACTGCGGAAAGTTTCTTTCAGAGCCCCAAGATCTGTACGACCAGTTGACCGAAGACCTGATGGGCCGACAGGTTCAGATCCCAGACCTTTTCTGGGTCAAAGACCAGGACGCGTTACTCAGATGCAATTGCGTGCGTGTATGCCATGTTAGTTACAACATGTATGAAACCTTCCTTACAAGCTCTGCAATATTTGTTCGTTCCATATTTGCAGATCTCTGGAATGCAGTGGCAAAACCTTATATAAATAATAGTAAATATGTGTCTCGTCCTGACTTTTGAGGCTTCGGGAAGAGAAGAAGTCTGCAGCGCCGACCAAAGATCCAAATCTGCCATTTCCGAATCTCATTTGCATTTTACAAAAACACGCATCGTCCCTTCTCTTGTTGCTAACATAGCAAATGCCAAATCAATTTACATACAACAATTTTATTGTACTACTACCATACATGTGCTTGCTACAGTACAGCTTTCTATTCAATACCCGAATCTTTGCTCATGCGTCAGCTTGCTTTCCGAGGGAACTTCTCACAAAGTGGGCGCGAGGCAATTTGGATTCTGCCTGGAAGAAACTTGATCAGGAGAGAGGGTGTGCCTGATAAATAGCTGGGAACAGTTTCACAAACAAATGGGGAATGTCATGTTAGCTGTATACTGAGTGCACATGACTGTCAGTGTTGGTTTCCTTGTTGCAATGACATCAAGGATTCAATGATTGACCAGTGAAGAACATTTGTGTGGCAAGCGCATCTCACAGGATCCACGACTGGCCGGACGGAAAGACTTGCATCTTGCGGTGCCCCAGCAGAAAGGATCGTTTGCGAAAAGAACGACGGTCACGAGGCTCACGCCGCAGGGATGGCTAAAATTAACCATCAAGAAACCAAGATGTTTTACTGTACCAATGTTGGGAGATGCCAGTTCCTCAGGGTTGGGCTTGCACACATCGGCCAAGTACGTAACTAACATAGCACATGCCAGCAGTAGCAGCAATGTGCGCGGGTTGGACGCACACCAGCAGCCTAGTGTAAGCCACCGTCAAAAAGCCTCCCGGCCAAATCCACCCCCAAAAGTTCATTTCTGAGCACTTTTACAAGTACCTGTTAAAGAGCAAAATTAACCATCAGAAAACCAAGATGTTTCACCAATATTGGGAGATGCCAGTTCCTCAAGGTTGGGCTTGCACACATCGGCCAAGTACGTAACTAACATAGCACATGCCAGCAGTAGCAGCAATGTGCGCGGGTTGGACGCACACCAGCAGCCTAGTGTAAGCCACCGTCAAAAAGCCTCCCGGCCAAATCCACCCCCAAAAGTTCATTTCTGAGCACTTTTACAAGTATCTGTTAAATAGCAAAATTTAACCATCAGAAAACCATGATGTTTCACCAATGTTGGAATATGCCAGTTCCTCAGGGTTGGGCTTGCACACATCGGCGAAGTACGTAACTAACATAGCACATGCCAGCAGTAGCAGCAATGTGCGCAGGTTGGACGCACACCAGCAGCCTAGTGTAAGCCACCGTCAAAGAGCCTCCCGGCCAAATCCACCCCCAAAAGTTCATTTCTGAGCACTTTTACAAGTATCTGTTAAATAGCAAAATTTAACCATCAGAAAACCATGATGTTTCACCAATGTTGGAATATGCCAGTTCCTCAGGGTTGGGCTTGCACACATCGGCGAAGTACGTAACTAACATAGCACATGCCAGCAGTAGCAGCAATGTGCGCAGGTTGGACGCACACCAGCAGCCTAGTGTAAGCCACCGTCAAAAAGCCTCCCGGCCAAATCCACCCCCAAAAGTTCATTTCTGAGCACTTTTACAAGTATCTGTTAAATAGCAAAATTTAACCATCAGAAAACCATGATGTTTCACCAATGTTGGAATATGCCAGTTCCTCAGGGTTGGGCTTGCACACATCGGCCAAGTACGTAACTAACATAGCACATGCCAGCAGTAGCAGCAATGTGCGCAGGTTGGACGCACACCAGCAGCCTAGTGTAAGCCACCGTCAAAGAGCCTCCCGGCCAAATCCACCCCCAAAAGTTCATTTCTGAGCACTTTTACAAGTATCTGTTAAATAGCAAAATTTAACCATCAGAAAACCATGATGTTTCACCAATGTTGGAATATGCCAGTTCCTCAGGGTTGGGCTTGCACACATCGGCGAAGTACGTAACTAACATAGCACATGCCAGCAGTAGCAGCAATGTGCGCAGGTTGGACGCACACCAGCAGCCTAGTGTAAGCCACCGTCAAAAAGCCTCCCGGCCAAATCCACCCCCAAAAGTTCATTTCTGAGCACTTTTACAAGTATCTGTTAAATAGCAAAATTTAACCATCAGAAAACCATGATGTTTCACCAATGTTGGAATATGCCAGTTCCTCAGGGTTGGGCTTGCACACATCGGCCAAGTATGTAACTAACATAGTACAAGAAGCATATTCTTTGGGAATGTAAATGCTGCAGTCTATCCTCGGTAGTTTTTCCTTTCTTTTCGGAAAGCTAATAGATTAGAAAAAACCATTGCCATGTTTGGTCTCCAGAGGGTAGATGACAGCTTCTTCGCAGGTCATGCCCTACGTACACAACTGTAGATCTCATCTACAGCAGAACAGAAGATCGCTGGCTCACAGCCCAAGAGAAGCTCACTTCCTTGGGCTTTCCTGCTTCTCCGTCTATCGCGGAGGTCTATGGCGTTGATCCTTGATAGCAACCAGCAAAGTTCGTTGTAGGTGCTTATGGCTAACATAGCCATGGCAGGGCATTCTTTCCCTGGATTCTGAACATTCACCATGCGCGCATAGTACAATACATTTAAATGCAAAGCGCAGTAAAAAGCTTTGTTTGTTCCCAAAATTTGCGCCATTGTGAGGATGAGATGGAATGGCAAAAGTGGCCAAAGCTACATGCCCGAGTGGGAAACAGCCAGCACCTCCCTCAATCAGACGCTCGGCGCTTCCCTGTAGCAATGGAGTTTGGCAAGAAAAACCCTTTATGGGAAGAGCGGGGCGAATCCCAAATCAGCATTTTCCAACATTTTTCGAATATAAAGCTTTAAAAGGAAGGTTACAGCAACCCAAAGACCTACTTGCATTACATTGGTTCTGTTCTCCCTTCGATTCAGCTAACATAGCAAGCAAACTGGAAATCCAACTCAACAGGCATGGTACAATAACGGAAACCCTTTGTTGGAAGATTGGGGTTCAGAACCGGTCCCGAAGAAGAATATTCAAACACTTTTGAATAAAGAGTTCTAAAAAGAAGGTTGCGGCAACCCAAAAGCTAAGTTCATTACATCGGTTCTGCTTCCCTTTTTCGGGTACATGTGCGCCACTAGTGGTCATGCAAACACAGCTAACATAGCCTTGGAGAAGGAATACTGGGTTAACGGGCATGGCACAGGAGCGGCAACCCTGCGTTGGAAGATTGGGGACCCATTCAAAAGGCCATATGAGCAGGAAAGCGTCGGTATCCAAAAACATTGTTTCATTGCTGTAAATTGAGGTTGATTTCCATCTTCGCCCCAGGTGGTCATTCACAAACAACTAACATGGCACCGATGAAGGAACTCTTGGTCAACGAACGCACTAAAGGAAACCTTGGAAACTTGGGGCTAGATTCAAAAGGCTATACAAAAGGCTATGGTCTAGAACTGGTTCCAAACGAACATGTTTAAACGGTGTTGAATATAGAGTTTTGAAAGGAACGTTGCAGGAACCCAAGAACCCTGGTTTCAGTACATGGGTTCTGTGTTCCCTCTTGGTTTACTTGTGCGCCGCCAGTGGTGATTCTTGACCAACTAACATAACAAAATAATTAGACTTCCAATGTTAGGCGCTTTCCTATCACAGAATCTTTTGGGATGTTTGGGCTCAATCCAAGTGTATCCAGCAGCTGGTTTCAGAAGGTGAGCTTCGTAGATAGAATCCGTGGAGATACAGAGCCATGCTGGGAGAGCTTCTTTTGGCCACCTGCGGCTTGTCGTTGGCCCTCAATCTGGTCTTCGTTCTGACGCTTTGGTGCAGACAACCAACAATTGTCATGAAGTGCAAGGTCAAGGAGGAATCGATGTCAGGTGAGCACCAATTGAAGCTTGATGACCAGACCATCTTCTACTTCCCGGGCTCCGAAGTTTATCACCGTGCCAATTGCAACCAAGTGAGCCGGAAGGATAGAAACCCAATTTCATTGAGACCCTGCAAAGTGTGCAGGCAAAAGTGAAATGTTTCTGGCCAATGGTGCCTAGGGTGATCTTCAAATATAGATCGTGACCTGCTGCCGTTACTGCTCTGGAAACATTGCGCCTTGAGTGTCCTCTCAGTTTACATTAGGAGGATAGTTGCAGCAACCCAAAAGCTACAGTAAGTTCATTAAAGTACATCGGTTCTGCTTTCCTTTTTCGGGTACATGTGCGCCACTAGTGGTCATGCAAACACAGCTAACATAGCCTTCCAGAAGGAATACTGGGTTAACGGGCATGGCACAGGAGCGGCAACCCTGCGTTGGAAGATTGGGGACCCATTCAAAAGGCCATATGAGCAGGAAAGCGTCGGTATCCAAAAACATTGTTTCATTGTTGTAAATTGAGGTTGATTTCCATCTTCGCCCCAGGTGGTCATTCACAAAACAACTAACATGGCACTGATGAAGGAACTCTTGGTCAACGAACGCACTAAAGGAAACCCTGGAAACTTGGGGCTAGATTCAAAAGGCTATACAAAAGGCTATGGTCTAGAACTGGTTCCAAACGAACATGTTTAAACGGTGTTGAATATAGAGTTTTGAAAGGAACGTTGCAGGAACCCAAGAACCCTGGTTTCAGTACATGGGTTCTGTGTTCCCTCTTGGTTTACTTGTGCGCCGCCAGTGGGGACAAACTAACATAGCACGAAGACAACATAAAATGTTCCTATGTTTGCATTTTGGAGATGTGAGATGATACATGTGAGCGTGCAGCTTGGCTAAGGCCCTGGTGATTCTGTCGGCTCTTGCTTGCATCGAGCTCTACGACAAGCCAAAGGTCACCGGAAGAGTACCCGCGCCGTGCATTGTCATGCCAACTCAGCCAGACGGGCTGTGTTTTTGGTCTTCGATGTACTTGGCTGTGAAAGCAAGCCCTATGCAACGGCGTGCGTGGATGTTGAGGTCCCGGAAAGATTCTGGTTTCTTGCACAAATCTGAACAAAGCAAACAAGAGGCCACTCTCGTGAAAAAATGGGCTCTTTCTCTTGGCCAAGGGCATGACATGCCGGCTGGGTGCAGGGAGCGAATTGAAGAAAGCCGTACCGCAGAAGCAGATGATATTGACTCTCAGAATTCACAAAGCTGTAAATGTCTTTCTTGTTTGGTATGTGCGTTTGCGTTTTTTTTTGTGTCATGCCAAATGTAACAAAGTGTTGGTTGACCCTGACCCTGTTCTGACCTAACTTAGCAACATCAACCATAACTGAAAGCTTAGTGCATCCACAAAATCATAGTATAGTAGATGGCGCAAAAGGTAAGACTAAATCACGCTAAAACGCACACACAGCATCATACAGTACTGCGTTGATATATTCACATGGATTGTTTGCTATGTTAGTCTGGCATTCCTTGGCATCAGTTTATATATAAATACAGTACATACGATATCCAGGGCGTCCTGCGTTGCAATATAGGTTCATCCACCCATGTGCACGCTGTTTGCTTGCGTCGAAATACCACTAGGATTGGCTGGCAGACCAATTGAAGATCAACATCCACCTGGTTGCCGGGAACGACACTCCTCAACCTGGAGATGAAGCATGGGTACTGCACCCGCCTGAACCGATTCCTGGTCAACCCAACATTTGGTTATGGTCTCATCAAGTCTTTGATGGTGCAGGTATGCCCGCCCCACATTTCAGTTTCCTTTGTCAGGCCAGTTCTGCTCAAATCAACAACACTGTGACTGTGGACTGCAAGGTTTTCTGAACAATATGAAAAAATGGTTACAATATAGGCAAAGAACCAACATGTACCAACAAATGTTTATGTATAATGGTTGTATGCCTTCAGGAAACAGTACCCCATGCTTTGTTAGTGTGTACAATGGTTGTATCCCTTCAGGACGTGGACTGGCTACATCTTGGTGAGGATCACCAAGCTTCGCCACAGGTCAAGAATGACAATACAGCGGTTGTTGAAGTCAAACAAGAACCTTCCGATGTTCCCCCCGAAAATGAGCCAATCGCACAGGAGAGCGCCAACCCAATCGAGGCGACGGGGAGCAGCGACACGCCAGGTGCTGCTGTGAAAACGAACACTGGATGGGAGATTGACTTGCCTGGCGATGTGCCTGCGATCTCTGTGAAGTATGAGGCACTTGCTGAAAAAATCTGACGTGTTCTTATTTACAATTTGCTAGGTTAGTCGAACAGAATGGGTTTCCAAATAGGACTGATGATCTACAGCGGCGACATAGAGCAGAATATCAGCATGTATGAAAATATTATACGTATATGCTATTAGAACCTCCCCCGAACCACTTAATTACAGCATCATAGTTGGGCTCCTGTGCCTCATCCCAACACAAGCTAACATAGCCATCAGCCGCGAAAAATCCCTGAAGGATTTTGGCGGCAATGTCGAGTATGCGAGGGAAGCACTCCGCTGCATCCTTCAAACACGAGAGCGCCAAACGGAGATACTATCTACATTCAAAATGCCAGATCTTCTCGAAGTTGCAGGCTTGAGGGGAGTTAAGAAGATCCGCAAAAAGCAAGACCTCCTGAACCTTCTGATATCGGATTTTTGTTGGGGCCTCAAATGCCAATTCTTCATCGCTTGATGTTGGTGACAGTTGCAGTCCTTCCTCAGCATCCCCTGCATACATAGATATTCAAATATCTTCGGCCCAACACTTATTACAATAGCGGCTACGCTGATCAACGGCCTAGGTCAAACGAGCTTGAGGGAGTCCATTGAGACTTTTCAGAATTCTTCGAAGGCTGTCTGGAACGCAATTGCCGCTGGATTGGGCCCAAAAAAAACAATGCAACTAACATGGCAACTGACGTGGTGGTTCTTTCATGAATTTGCCCATCACCAGTCAATGTGTTCAACTCCCAAAGCACAATTAACATAGCATCTGACATCACCTACTGGTAAAGCATTCAGCTATTGCCTCAGCATTTCCATGGGGCCAGAAAATCTGCTGCTATGCCAGGAAGCGCAGAAAGTCAAAGAGACGCCAGCTGCGCCCCAACCCCCGGTCGAGGATCGATGGGGATGCCTGCCATGAGCTTTGGGGTTGATTCGATCGAAAAAAACATATCATAGAACAGCATTGTTTAAATTTCAGTCAAGTGTTCAGCTCCCAACGCACAATTAACATAGCATCTGACATCACCTACTGGTAAAGCATTCGGCTATTACCTCAGCATTTCCATGGGGCCAGAAAATCTGCTGCTATGCCAGGAAGCGCAGAAAGTCAAAGAGACGCCAGCTGCGCCCCAACCCCCGGTCGAGGATCGATGGGGATGCCTGCCATGAGCTTTGGGGTTGATTCGATCGAAAAAAACATATCATAGAACAGCATTGTTTAAATTTCAGTCAAGTGTTCAGCTCCCAACGCACAATTAACATAGCATCTGACATCACCTACTGGTAAAGCATTCGGCTATTACCTCAGCATTTCCATGGGGCCAGAAAATCTGCTGCTATGCCAGGAAGCGCAGAAAGTCAAAGAGACGCCAGCTGCGCCCCAACCCCCGGTCGAGGATCGATGGGGATGCCTGCCATGAGCTTTGGGGTTGATTCGATCGAAAAAAACATATCATAGAACAGCATTGTTTAAATTTCAGTCAAGTGCTCAACTCCCAAAGCACAATTAACATAGCACATACTGGCTATTACCTCAGTATTTCCATGGGGGACCAGAAAATCTGCTGCTATGCCAGGAAGCGCAGGAAGACAAAGAGACGCCAGCTGCGCCCCATCCACCGGTTGAGGATCGATGGGGATGGCTGCCATGAGCTTTGGGTTTGATTCGATCGAAAAAGACATATCATAGAACAGCATTGTTTAAATTTCAGTCAAGTGTTCAACTCCCAAAGCACAATTGACATAGCACATACTGGCTATTACCTCAGTATTTCCATGGGGGACCAGAAAATCTGCTGCTATGCCAGGAAGCGCAGAAAGACAAAGAGACGCCAGCTGCGCCCCAACCACCGGTCGAGGATCGATGGGGATGGCTGCCATGAGCTTTGGGTTTGATTCGATCGAAAAAAACATATCATAGAACAGCATCGTTTGAATTTCAGTCAAGTGTTCAGCTCCCAAAGCACAATTAACATAGCAACTGCACTAACACAGCACATACTGGTAAGGTATTCAGCTATTACCTTAGCATCGGCCCTTGTTTGAATCTCAGTAGAGTGTGCAACTCCCAAAGCATAGCTAACATAGCAACTAATATCACCTACTGGTAAAGCATTCAGCTATTACCTCAGCATTTCCATGGGACCAGAAAATCTGCTGCTATGCCAGGAAGCGCAGAAAGACAAAGAGACGCCAGCTGCGCCCCAACCGCCGGTTGAGGATCGATGGGGATGGCTGCCATGAGCTTTGGGTTTGATTCGATCGAAAAAGACATATCATAGAACAGCATTGTTTAAATTTCAGTCAAGTGTTCAACTCCCAAAGCACAATTGACATAGCACATACTGGCTATTACCTCAGTATTTCCATGGGGGACCAGAAAATCTGCTGCTATGCCAGGAAGCGCAGAAAGACAAAGAGACGCCAGCTGCGCCCCAACCACCGGTCGAGGATCGATGGGGATGGCTGCCATGAGCTTTGGGTTTGATTCGATCGAAAAAAAACATATCATAGAACAGCATCGTTTGAATTTCAGTCAAGTGTTCAGCTCCCAAAGCACAATTAACATAGCAACTGCACTAACACAGCACATACTGGTAAGGTATTCAGCTATTACCTTAGCATCGGCCCTTGTTTGAATCTCAGTAGAGTGTGCAACTCCCAAAGCATAGCTAACATAGCAACTAATATCACCTACTGGTAAAGCATTCAGCTATTACATCAGCATTTCCATGGGGCCAGAAAATCTGCTGCTATGCCAGGAAGCGCAGAAAGACAAAGAGACATCAGCTGCGCCCCATCCACCGGTTGAGGATCGATGGGGATGGCTGCCACGAGCTTTGGGTTTGATTGAAGCAAAAGAAGTCATCAAAAATTCAACTTTTGATTTTTTTGTTTACTGTATCCTCCGTCAAGTGTTCAACTCCAAAGCACACTGAACATAGCACCTACTGGTAAGGCATCCAGCCATTGGTTCAGCATTTGCGTGGAAAACGCGGCAGGAGGAGCCCTGCTGGAAACACTTGTCAAAGGAACTGGAGGCCACTCTGCGCCACCGTCTGAACGTGTGGAGCTAGCCTTTACAATTTTGCCGGTCATTGCGGGAATTAGTGTCAGTGTGCTGTGGGAACACAATCATCAAAGTAATTAGCATGGCAATACCAGACGTGAAAGCATTGCGTCCAGGGACAAGGTGCCCTAACCTGAAACAATGACATGTTGCTTCCGTGACTGTGTTCGATCAGGATCAACCATCCTCCAGCAACGCTGGGCCTATGAAGTCAAACCTCACTGGGAAGAAGGCCAAACTCATCATTCCGAAAGGAGTTGACAAAGTGATCTCCCAGGAAAAGGAAAATATATTTTCTCCGGAGACCTGGGCTAAGTTGAATAAAGCGGAAAAGCAAAGCCGACCTCGAGAACGGAGAAAGCTACAGAAAGAAAAAAGCGATCCTCTATTTGAGCAACGTGCGACTGACACTCCTGCAGTCCGTCTAGACAAGTACGCAAAGACAACTGGGCAGGACTTCTTCTTGCCAAAACGAGGGAGTCCAGCTGGATAGGGCAGCGCCCTTTCTATATGCAAATCAAAGCACCATATTCTTGTGCTTTCATATGACAACATTGACGCAAATGATAACATTGACATGATCTAATATAACTAACATAACAACCATGGTTCGAAGACAATACCATTTTATTCATACACCATTGCGGCTTCCAATCGTTATTACATGTTATTACTGTATACAGTACCGTGCGATTCCATTCGCAGGGATGTTTACCCGGCCAGGACGTGCAACCCACTACGGCTACACCAGCGGCAGCCGATTCCAAAGTTGAGGATCTCGGGGGACGGTGTGTCCAGGAAAACGCTGCTAACATAGCATGCAAAGCTTTTCTGTAGCAACTATAAACTAATTATGTTGGGGATTGTTTGGGAACCATGTTTGTTTTAGTCTGTCAATAGCCCCCGGCTGGTTCAGACCCAAAAAGATCGTTTTTGAACACTTTTGAATGTAGTTTTTAAACAAAAGAAATTCAGGTCTTAGAATGGCAAATCCTGGTTGGCAGACCCGACCCTGACAACCATATGGGGTCTCACTTTGCTACGTATCAGCTCCCACCAATTCATAATGCTAACATAGCAACTGGGGTGCTAAGACCATACCATGTCATTCAGAGCCCATGGCATTCAAACGCTGCACCCCAGCTTTCGCAGGGATGTTTATTTGGCCAGGACGTGCAACCCACTACGGCTACACCAGCGGCAGCCGATTCCAAAGTTGAGGATCTCGGGGGACGGTGTGTCCAGGAAAACGCTGCTAACATAGCATGCAAAGCTTTTCTGTAGCAACTATAAACTAATTATGTTGGGGATTGTTTGGGAACCATGTTTGTTTTAGTCTGTCAATAGCCCCCGGCTGGTTCAGACCCAAAAAGATCGTTTTTGAACACTTTTGAATGTAGTTTTTAAACAAAAGAAATTCAGGTCTTAGAATGGCAAATCCTGGTTGGCAGACCCGACCCTGACAACCATATGGGGTCTCACTTGCTCACGTATCAGCTCCCACCAATTCATAATGCTAACATAGCAACTGGGGTGCTAAGACCATACCATGTCATTCAGAGCCCATGGCATTCAAACGCTGCACCCCAGCTTTCGCAGGGATGTTTATTTGGCCAGGACGTGCAACCCACTACGGCTACACCAGCGGCAGGCGACTCCCCCCGTC
>VSDK01020384.1:103792-124759 GCA_009767595.1 Symbiodinium kawagutii
CAGGGACGGCCACCCCACTCCGGCTACCCCAGCGGCAGCCGATTCCACGGTTCAGGATCTCGGGAGACGGTGTGTCCAGGAAAACGTGGCTAACATAGCATGCAAAGCTATGCTTTAGCAAGTATATTAAACTAATTATGTTTGGGATTGTTTGGGAACCATGTTTGTTTTAGTCAAGCCCCCGGCTGGTTCAGACCCAGAAGGATCGGTTTTTGAACACTTCTGAATCTAGTCTTTAAACAAAAGAAATTCAGGTCTCAGAATAGCAAATCTTGGCTGCGCACGCTGAAAATCCTGTGGGGGTGGGCCACCGATGCTTTATCGTAATAGCTAACATAACAATATGTTCTAAAAAACATAATTTCATAATTGATTGACTCACCCATACCCCCAGTGCCAGCCACAAGCGGTAGCATAGCTGTGCCTAAGATTGCCGTTTGCAAATGGTCCGAGCTGGATAGGGAAGGATCTGTCTATATGATGTAACAAGCATGGTTGGATTTTTCTTCCAACAACTTTACTCACGTATCAGCTCCCACCAATTGATAATGCTAACATAGCAACTGGGGTGCTAAGACCATACCATGTCATTCAGAGCCCATGGCATTCAAACGCTGCACCCCAGCTTTCGCAGGGATGTTTACCCGGCCAGGACGTGCAAACCACTACGGCTACACCAGCGGCAGCCAATTCCATGGTTGAGGATCTCGGGAGACGGTGTGTCCAGGAAAACGCTGTTAACATAGCACGCAAAGCTATTCTATAGCAACTATAAACTAATTATGTTTGGGATTGTTTGGGAACCATGTTTGTTTTAGTCAAGCCCCCGGCTGGTTCAGACCCGAAAAGATCGTTTTTGAACACTTTTGAATGTAGTCTTTAAACAAAAGAAATTCAGGTCCCAGAATGGCAAATCCTGGTTGGCAGACCCTGACAACCATATGGGGTCTCACTTGCTCTAAGGGCGGTGGGCCACTGATGCTATTTCGTAATAGCTATCATAACAATATGGTCCAAAAAACATAATTTCATAATTGATTGACTCACCCATACCCCCAGTGCCAGCCACAAGCGGTGCAGTAGCAGAGCTGTGCCTAAGATTGCCGTTTGCAAATGGTCCGAGCTGGATTGGGAAGGTTCTGTTTATATGATGTAACAAGCATGGTTGGATTTTTCTTCCAACAACTTTGCTCACGTATCAGCTCCTCTCCAATGAGCATGCTAACATAGCAACTAGGGTGCAAAGACCATACCATTTCATTCAATGCCAAGAGCATTCAATCGCTACACCCCAGCATTTGCAGGGAGGTTTACCCGGCCAGGATGTGCAACCCACTACGTCTACACCAGCGGCAGCCAATTCCACGGTTGAGGATATCGGGAGATGGTGTGTCGAGGAAAACAAGGCTAACATAGCATGCAAAGCTATTCTGTAGCAACTATAAACTAATTATGTTTAGGATTGTTTGGGAACCATGTTTGTTTTAGTCTGTCAATAGCCCCCGGCTGGTTCAGACCCAAAAAGATCGTTTTTGAACACTTTTGAATGTAGTCTTTAAACAAAAGAAATTCAGGTCCCAGAATGGCAAATCCTGGTTGGCAGACCTTGACAACCATATGGGGTCTCACATGCTGTACTGCACGGGGGCGGGAGCCACAAAGGGGGGGGCTACCAACGCTAACATCTGGAGCCAAACTAACATAGCATAGTTTTTAAACAAAAGAAATGCAGGTCTTAGAATGGCAAATCCTGGTGGGCGGACCCTGACAACCATATGGGGTCTCACATGCTGTACTGCACGGGGGCGGGAGCCACGAAGGGGGGGGCTACCAACGCTAACATCTGGAGCCAAACTAACATAGCAAGTTCGGCTGGCAGTTTAGGCACGCATAGGTCAACTGTTCCGAAGACTAGGTAGACTCAGCTTGGCCGTACCTAAAGTAGAAAATGCCCAGCATAGCTGTGCCTAAGATTGCCGTTTGCGAATGGTCCAAGCTGAATAGGGAAGGAGCCTCTTAATATGAATGAACATGGTTGGTTTTTCCTCCAACACAACTTTGCTCACATATCAGCTCCTCTCAAATCATCATGCTAACATAGCAACTATGGTGCTAAGACATGCTAAGACCATATCATTCCATACAGTACACCCCAGCATTTGCAAGGATGTTTGCCCTTCCAGGAGGTTCAGCCTATTCTGGATGCACCAGCGGCAGCCGCTTCCACGGTTGAGGATCGCGGGGGACGGTGTGTCCAGGCTCACACTGCTAACATAGCAATGGCTGCTATGCTTTAGCAACCGCACTTGACCAATTACGTTGGGAATTGTTTGGGAACCATGTTTGTTTTAGTCTGTCAATTGCCCCCCGGCTGGTTCAGACCCAAAAAAAATAGTTTTTGAACACTTTTGAATATAGTCTTTAAACAAAAGAAATGCAGGTCTTAGAATGGCAAATCCTGGTGGGCGGACCCTGACAACCATATGGAGTCTCACATGCTGTACTGCACGGGGGCGGGAGCCACGAAGGGGGGGGGGCTACCAACGCTAACAGCTAGAGAAGAACTAACATAGCAAGTAGTTTGTTTTAGTTTGTCAGTAGCCCTGAGCTAGATCGTACCCCAAACGATCATTTCTTTTAACAAGTTCTTTTATCTATATTCACCTTTACAGGAAGGTTCATTGCTAACATAGCAAATTCCCCCAGGGTTAAGGAGAGCGGTGTGTATCCGAGACTCATTCTGGTGTGCAGGAAGAGGATGAGGATATGATGCTGGCATCTTTGGCCGAACCATCGCAGCAGGACTGATACCGCTATCCAAGCACTAGCAGAATATATTTGGGCACTCAACTTCTTTGTTTAGTGTTCCACAATCTAAAATAGTAAGATACAACGACCTGGATAGAATGTGTTGCAGTGTTAAATTTAAGCTTGAGGTTTGTACAGTTTTATGGTTGACGCTTTTAGAGCAATGAAGGAAGTGCCTAACAAAGCATCGAGTGAACAAATGATATTACCACTAGACCGTAACGTTGAGAGACAACACGTTATGGTTTGAAACCAATACCATATTTGAGGATGCTTAATGGTACAGTTGTGGTATGTACAGTTGCTAGGATTGTATACACGCCATTTATAGCCAGGACTCCGCTATGCAAGCAGGGAGCGGAGAACAAGGACAAACAGCAGGTATTGCGCCAGAGGCGCATCATATCCTGATGAAGATGGATGGTCTGAGACGCACTGAGCAGGAAGATGGTTATATTCTTGTCGTGCGCTCCGTGGATTCCACGATGCGCGGTCCCATACTTGAAGACAAAGTTCCTCACATTGAGCTAACATAGCGTATTTGTTTTGAAATTTTGTCCATGAATTTGGGGATATCATTTTTTGGGCTTAGTATATTCTTGTTTTGTTCAGTTTGTGATATGTTTCCTGTCTGCTAATAAAGGGCTTAAAATCCAACCACGCATACATTCGTAACTAAGCACAATAGTTCTAGACAAGGGAGTTCATTTTCTAGATAGTTCATGTCCAGAACTTTTGTTTTCCTGCCACTGCCCTCCTCTGAGGCTTTCCAGGACTGTGGCAACAAAATGGTCACCGTTGCTAGGCGGTTGATTTCGGAAAGGATACAAATTCAGAGCCGCCTGTGGGACTTGACCTCGCGAGAACTTCGGGAGTTTGCAAGGGTTGAAGCTGTTCATTTGCCTTCGAACATCAGGAAAAAGGATGACATCCAAGAGAAAATTGTCACGGATTTATGTCACCTGGCACATGTAGACATTTGGTTAGTATGTTTTTCATCTGTCCATTCATTTACTTTCTTACTTACTTACTTGCCATTACTTACTTATATGCTTATTTGTTTATTCATTCATTATATTTATTTATTCATCTATTTATTTATTTGTTTATCTATGTATTTATTTATCCTTTTTTATTCATTCATGTTATGTATCTATTCATCTGTCTATTTATTGTTTAATTTATCTATTTATCAATCTATTTATTTTTTATTTATTCATTTTTTTACATAATACTTTAAGATCAATGGTGTTTGATGGATGTGTTGCTATGTTAGCTGCTTCTGGTTTCTTCACTGTTTGGGGAATGTTGGGGCGCTGAATGTTTTCAAGTGTTTGAGCTCCTCACCGTTGCCATGCAATTCCGGTTGGTCGTTTGTTTCCCACTAGGTAAAACCAAGCTCCAGAAATTGATGGATACCACAACGAATGAAGAGCCCCTAGAGCCCATAGAAGAACCAATGGATGCGTCCGGGGCGGAGAAACAGCCGGAAGAAGCCGATGATCAACCGGCAGAGCCATCTGAACCAGCAGGGTCAGGTGGTGCGAGTGCTGAAGATGAGGTGAACAAAGAGCTTGTAAGGAATTTCCTTCCACCCGATGAAGATATTTTGGTTGTTCCTGAAGAAAAGGCAACTGCAAAGGATACCTTTCTCAGATGCGATCTTGTGATGCCTGGCATTGCTTTAAAGAAATTCGTCATGGCACGACAAGCCCATCCTGAGACCTCCAGTGCTATGTTAGCTGCCATGGGTGTTTCAACGGTGAAAATGTACCGGCAGGAGAAAGTCGGTATCAGGGGCATGGTTCTGGGCGAGTATCTATCGGACACTGCGCTGTTTTGGAAACATGGGCGTAAACATTTCCATGGGAAGACAGTTGGCGCCATTGCTATCTTCGAGGATTTTGCTGGCTCCGTCAAACAGGCGGCGTCATGTTATCCAAACATGCGTTCCTGTTGCCAAAGTACAGTAATAGATTAGCTTTGATAATATTGAAGTCATATATTTGTTTTCATATCGGTTAGTGGCTAGCACTTCTTGATATCTACGGTATACCGTATTCAGAACAATCTATTTACATTTTGTCCTGATTGGGGTTTGTGTATATTTGTGCGACAACTGCTATGTTAGTTGGCCTGGCCCGGCAGCAGGTGCTTGACAACGTGCCTGATGCTTTGGTCGGATCAAAGTTCTGGGTCTTTCAGCTCCCCACAGAGAAGCCGCTGGGGCTGAACGAAACAGATTACAGCAACGTGAAAGTTCGGCTTTTCCAGCCCGATCTGGAAGAGGTTGCCATTGTTGAAGAAACTGCAGTTGGGTACTTCAGCGTGGGAAAGTTGGGATGCCTGCTCGGTGGTCTTCTCAGTATACAAGATTTCAGAATGGCATTGACCTCCGAGGACATTGCGGTGGCTCAGGCCACAGCATTCCAAACCATGGTCGAGAAAAAGAATCAGGCAGTAGAATTGGTTGAGAAAGAGGTTCAATTGAAGAGGCAGAAAAGTTTAGATCGTGTAGAAGATCAAGTTGCAATGGTTGAACGTTTGCAAACAAAACTGGAAGGAGTTTCGAAGGAATTGATGGTTTGGAAGACAATTTGGCAATATGTGTTGAAAGGGAATGCCAAGATAGAGGGAAACAGGCCAAAGAAGGAGGGAGAGACGTGGAAAGCCTATTTCCTTGAAGTGACTGGGAACGCTGACATCGTGGCTTCAGGTTGTCCTGCGATCTTTGATCTTGAGGACCTGCCCCTAGAAACCATGCTGCTCAAACTTGCAGAAATGGTTTCCAAGCTGGACAAAACCAAACAACTTCAGGAAAGTATGGTCAAGAGAAACGAGGACAAGCTTGCTCGACTGAAGGTGGCAAAGACAAAGCAAGATGAGCGCAAGGTGAGAAAGGTTCAAACAAAGATGGATCCAGAACATGCAGGTCGTGTCAAGACTCTTGTTTCGAAAAGGTGGAGTCCAGCTAACATAGCAATCTACTCATTTTTGTTCTATCAACAACTGTGAAGTCTTATGATATAATAAAAACACACACTCACAAACACCATCAACATTACTATGTTAGGTAATGATGTCCAAGTTTTAAAAGCTATTTGTGTGTAAAGTACATTTTTTTCTAATGCAGGTACAGCGCAGGTATTTTTGTATTGTCCTAAAATCAAAAAGACATATTTAAATATAGCTATTGATAGCTACTGTGCGTTTACTGCAAAGTATTCATGTACTGTACTGTACGAACATACATAGTATTCGACAAGTACGTAGCTAACATAGCACTGGCCATCAACAGCAGCAACATGCACAGGTTGGATGCGTGCCAACAACCTAGTGTAAACCGTCCTCAAAAAGCCTCCCGGTCAAATCCACCCCCAAAAGTTAATTTCTGAGCACTTTTGCAATTAGCCTTTCAATAGCAAAATAACCCATCAGAAAACGCAGATGTACCAACACTGGATGGGAGATGTCGGTTCCATGGACTTGGGCTTTCACATGTTGGATATGTTGAACAGGTACGGAATTAATACTAACATAACATTTTCCCACCATATTTGTTTTGTTTCGTTTGTTGGGTTTTCATTTATTGCTTGTGTCAGCATCCCAAACCACTGAGGAAGCGAAGACGCCAAGCATGGCATGCCAAGAGAGCTCATACAACGAAAAAGACAGCAGGCAAATACTCGGCAAGGAGAAAACGCTCAACCTTAGACGGTGGAGTGTGGGAACAAGAATTGAAACCCCCGAGAAGAGTTGTGACCATAGCAGACAAGATGAAAGTGGTCAGGTACTACTTGAGCAGGAAATCACAAAAGCTACGAGAACAATTGAACAGATGTGAGCCGGTCACACGGCTGGGCAATAGTAGTGGAAGATCCAAAAAGGCTGTGAAGAAAACCATCAACAAGCCAACCGTATCTGTGAGGAATTTGGTCAAAGAGTGCAAGGAACGGTTCAAAGACATCGTGGGCAACAACGCTGTGTCCAGATGGGTGAAAACGGCTCAGAGAGAGCGCTGGTCTGAAATTCCAGAGATGGTCCAGGCAAGGATTACGCAACCTAGCAATGCTTGGAGGAACAAAATAGGATTGGCTCGAAAAGGTCGAACACCTGGAGGAGGGATTCCCTATGGCTTACAGAAAGAACTCGACCTACTTGTCACGGAGATGGTTTCAGGCAACAGCGACATCTCGGAGCGTCGAGAGGTGGTTACCGCTGAAGATGTAGTTTCTTGGCTAGACATTGTAGGAAATTGTAGTGGGGGGGTTATTTGACTCAGCTGCGAGATGTCAGTGAATAGGGGCACCCTAACATAGCACAAACTATCATTAATTACCCAACACTTCCCGATACAAAGCTTGCTTTCTATTCTCCGAGGATGCTACGATTTGCAGTTTGGTGAAAGACTGGAACCAGGCTTTGGAGAAGAATGCTGCCATCATAGAGAAGTCGAATCAAGAATTGAAAGATTCTTATGATGCTGGTACCCTCACAGCTGATGCTTTTCTTGCAGGCTGGCAACCACCACCGCGTCCGCTGCAGAAACCAGGGACATGCTGGAGCAAATGGTTTCTGAAAACATGGGGGTGGTCGCTACTTTCACGCCAAAGTGATGCACAGCAGTCGCTTCCATACGACCACTATGACATGGTGGAATGCAGGCGAAAGATCAATGCCATGATTTCAGAGGTTGGCTGCCACCCAGCACTCTTGATCAACTTTGATCAGGTTTGGCGATCGAGCTGGCAGTTTGGAGGCAAATTGCTGTTCAAAGATCGATCTGGCAGGGGTACACGCCAGCCGAGGAAGAAGGCTCCAAAGCGCATGGAGAAGAAGCTGCACGCGGTGAAGGGTGCAAGACGGTCGATCACGGTATCTGAGCGGTACTGTATCAAATTTTTAAATTCAATTCAGGCAGTCAATATGTCATTTGTTCAACTATTTCTTCACCTAACATAGCATCCAGGACTATTCTCTCTGTCGTTCTTTTTTTGCATGCTGACAACAGACAAACGGATGAAGTGCTTCAGTGCTATGTTAGTTGTTATTCGTTTTTGCGGCCAGATTTGCAGATGTTAAATTAGATATTGGGTCATACCATTAGTCATTCCCTAACAGTTTCTTTTGGATTGCGGTACAATGAGGGTAAACCTTGCTGTATCACATAACAATTTCATCTGATGTTGCTATGTTAGCTGTATGTATGAAGAATATATGTTGCCTTCTTCCATGAGGTCCTGACTTCTTCATGGAGCGATGGAAGCGCAGGACCAGTGGCGTTCACCATCCCCGATGGGGCCATGTCCCACCAGGACATGGCTTCATTCAACCGTTCTCATGCAGGGAGAGCGCTTGTCATGCCTTCAGGATCCAACACACACTTCATGTGTGCAGAGACTCTTCTACATGTCTACGAGCAACTTCTGTCACCTGCTTTGGAACGTCAGAGAGCGAGGCCTGGCTGGTTTTCCTTTTGCAACCCAGGCCTCCTAGCATAGGAAAAAGTACAGTGATCAAAGGAGCTACCGTACTCTTTTATATAAGTAGATGATATTATATAGATATTTATATATACATACATACATACATACATACATACATACATACATACATACATACATACATACATACATACATACATACATACATACATACATACATACATACATACATACATACATGTATATGTATATATCTATATTTGTGTATATATGTCTACCGATTCATAGGTTCAACCTTAGTGTTGGCTTCGCCCCTGCAGATACAGTTTGACCAAAGGAGATCTTGCGGGAATCGTGTGCGATGGGTGGACAGGAACGTTCGCCAAAAGCCGTGGTGAGGAGATCAGAAGATCAAACTTCTACTCGGCCCACGGCATTGTGGAGCCAGACCGCATGCCGGGGGGCTGGAGCGCACACGGTCAACCAGTTGATCAGCTGCACAGCGTTCTGAGACGTCGCATACGTCAGTGTGATCTGTCATCGCTTGGCATGGGATCAAATCTGAGAAACAGAGCCAGACTCTTGGTTTGCAAATATGCAGCTAACATAGCACTGGCCATCAACAACTGTGAAGTCTTATGATATAATAAAAACACACACTCACAAACACCATCAACATTACTATGTTAGGTAATGATGTCCAAGTTTTAAAAGCTATTTGTGTGTAAAGTACATTTTTTTCTAATGCAGGTACAGCGCAGGTATTTTTGTATTGTCCTAAAATCAAAAAGACATATTTAAATATAGCTATTGATAGCTACTGTGCGTTTACTGCAAAGTATTCATGTACTGTACTGTACGAACATACATAGTATTCGACAAGTACGTAGCTAACATAGCACTGGCCATCAACAGCAGCAACATGCACAGGTTGGATGCGTGCCAACAACCTAGTGTAAACCGTCCTCAAAAAGCCTCTCGGTCAAATCCACCCCCAAAAGTTAATTTCTGAGCACTTTTGCAATTAGCCTTTAAACAGCAAAATAACCCATCAGAAAACGCAGATGTACCAACACTGGATGGGAGATGCCGGTTCCTCAGGGTTGGGCTTGCACACGTCGGCCCAGTACGTAACTAACATAGCACTGGCCATCAAC
The DNA here is from genome assembly GCA_009767595.1 of Symbiodinium kawagutii. Taxonomy (NCBI): domain Eukaryota; class Dinophyceae; order Suessiales; family Symbiodiniaceae; genus Symbiodinium; species Symbiodinium kawagutii. Next base: position 113,202 of record VSDK01020384.1, read on the forward strand.
AGCAGCAACATGCACAAGTTGGATGCGTGCCAGCAACCTAGTGTAAACCGTCCTCAAAAAGCCTCCCGGTCAAATCCACCCCCAAAAGTTAATTTCTGAGCACTTTTGCAATTAGTCTTTAAACAGCAAAATAACCCATCAGAAAACGCAGATGTACCAACACTGGATGGGAGATGCCGGTTCCTCAGGGTTGGGCTTGCGCACGTCGGCCCAGTACGTAACTAACATAGCACTGGCCATCAACAGCAGCAACATGCACAGGTTGGATGCGTGCCAACAACCTAGTGTAAACCGTCCTCAAAAAGCCTCTCGGTCAAATCCACCCCCAAAAGTTAATTTCTGAGCACTTTTGCAATTAGTCTTTAAACAGCAAAATAACCCATCAGAAAACGCAGATGTACCAACACTGGATGGGAGATGCCGGTTCCTCAGGGTTGGGCTTGCACACGTCGGCCCAGTACGTAACTAACATAGCACTGGCCATCAACAGCAGCAACATGCACAAGTTGGATGCGTGCCAGCAACCTAGTGTAAACCGTCCTCAAAAAGCCTCCCGGTCAAATCCACCCCCAAAAGTTAATTTCTGAGCACTTTTGCAATTAGTCTTTAAACAGCAAAATAACCCATCAGAAAACGCAGATGTACCAACACTGGATGGGAGATGCCGGTTCCTCAGGGTTGGGCTTGCGCACGTCGGCCCAGTACGTAACTAACATAGCACTGGCCATCAACAGCAGCAACATGCACAGGTTGGATGCGTGCCAGCAACCTAGTGTAAACCGTCCTCAAAAAGCCTCCCGGTCAAATCCACTTCCAAAAGTTAATTTCTGAGCACTTTTGCAATTAGTCTTTAAACAGCAAAATTAACTATCAGAAAACGCAGATGTACCAACACTGGATGGGAGATGCCGGTTCCATGGAGTTGGCTTTCACATGTTTACTAACATAGCATTCCACATAACATTTCATTTCTTTCTTTTGTTGGGTTACTGTATCACATATCAATACATATCATTTGTTTTAAGATATAATTGTTCTCGGTTACACCCTGCTTTGGGTTTTTGTTCACAAGACGGCAGATGAACAGCTTTCAGTCCTGTCCTACAGGATTTGAATCCAAAGATCTTCGCGCAAGCGGTCAAGTCTCTATGGAAGTGCGTTCCTACCATGAAATTTTGCTTTTGACTTTGAAGGCATGGGATTCATTGGAGCGACACATCTTTGCAAATGCATGGTTAGTGTGCGGCTACTTCGACAAAGAGCACATGGCTCGCTTTGTGGACATCAACAATGCGGTAGACGACCTCGCAGATGCCAAGCCAGACATCGACACTTTCGGTTGCTGCGGGAAGGGTCCCTGGACACCCCAGAGATGCACTTTCTACGAGTGGCAGGTGAAGGACATGAATTGCATTCTAGTACATATTGTGACGGTTGTTATGTTAGCAATCGTTTGATCCATCTATTGTTCTTTGAATATAAACCTACAATTCGTTCAAGGTGCCTACACTAACATAGCATGTGCAGAAAGAATGCACACTAGTGTAGAGAATCTGTTTGCCACATGGCAGGATCCCTACTCGGACCAGTGGCAATCGATGCCTTACGAGATCGCTTCTGCCTTTGTTCGCGTTTTGTGTCTTCATTGGAAGGAATTGCAAGATGCAAAGTTGGCCTACAAGAAGTACAAGGCTGCCGATGAGGAGGAGGCAAACCAATTGACCCGCAAAGCCCATGCTCGCTTGGATAGTCTGAGGAAAGCTGTGCGATACATCATTATGAACAGCAGGACACGTCAGATGGCTAGCCAAGAGTGGGTTTCGAAACATGTGCAGGTTGACAAGGATGGAGTGCCGATGGTGAAGACCAAAAAAATTCAACCTTGGATCATGGCTTTGCACTTCGAGATTCACGATCAGATGCCCTTCTTGGAGATCCAATTGATGGCCAAAGCTCCCAAGTGTTCTGTGCGGTGCTTGGAGATTGCATCTTCGGAGGAAAAAAGTGAACTAGGAGATGTCCTTGGCGGCTATGTGTTCGATGAAGAGGAGGACGAAGCTTCAGAAGCAGAATCTGTGGCGACTCAGATTGGAGATGACGCTGGCCTGGAAGGTTCGGTTGCTATGAAGACCTTCTTTCAATTGCAGTGCATTCAGTATTATACAAAACTGGGAAACAATTATTCATCAGGTTTATGAAATCTGTTTTACCTATTGTAAGCAATTATAGCAATAAACATTCTACCTTCAGCAGTGGTCACAGTAACTTGTTGAAAATAGTTTATATAGATATTATTGTCCTTGAATTCACTAATGATATTTGTTATGTTAGCCTGATATGACTGTAGTGTGTATTTTTTCATGGTTGTTTATCGCAATGCTTTTGCTAATGGCAGAAACCGATTCAAGTGTAAAGGGTTGTGATTGCTATGTTAGTTGTATTATTGTCGTTGATGCATTTGCCTTTCAGGCGTCGAGCAGATGGATGCCATTGCGTATCAAGATCCTGCTCCGGAACCAGAAGCAGGCTCTAACGTGCATCTTCCTGCTTTGGCTGATTTGAACCATCAGGACGATGGCGACGATGACGGAGTCTACATGACAGGGGTGGATGGCGATGATGATGAAGAGTGTGAAGATGAACAAATGCAGTTTATAGAGGCCGAGGAAACGGCAGACGGTGGCGAGAAGCCAGCAGCATCTGTGCATGTGCATGTGCCTGCTTCTTTTTTCAGTCGTGAAGTCTTCACGCGACTGAAAGGGGAAGGTTTGGTTCAGCTGCCAAAGACGCTTGGATTGACATTGAGCTACCACGCATCCAGTCAGCAGTGGCACGCTCGTTGGCTTTCTCGTGGGCTGAACTACGCCCCAAAGTGGGGCGCAAAGCGCTCAGAGATGATGTCACTCCTCATGGCGTTGCGACAGCTCTGCGACTGGCATCTCAGCATTAATGCTGATGATGCTGAGAGTCGCGATCTGAAAGATCGACTGCAAGCCAAGATCAACGAGGTAGGCTTCTGAATAATTATCAGGGTTTTGATGTTCCAATGTCATGTTAGTTTATCAAAAAATGTTTGGTTGTAAATTACTGCTGACATTGAAAAGGAAGCCTGCTGATCACATTCGATCTTCATGATTTACACTATCATGATTTTGCGCATTGGTTCTGCAGACCTTGTCAGTGCAGAAACCGAGGGAGTTTGAGGGATTCACGATCCCTGCTTTCAGTGGGGTTGTCACGAGATAGCACAGGTTGGCGCTGTGCTGATAGTCTTTGGTAAACTAACATAGCAGCAGATTATGGTGGTTCAAAACCAGAACTTGCCAACATGTTGACCTGATTGCTATTGTTGACTGCTAACATAGCAAATGTAAACCGTCCTTCGTATCAGCACCTTTGCCACCTAGATATCTTGAATTTCCAGCTTTGTTTGTGGTTCACTGGGGTGGGCGTGTTCAGACTTTGAATGTACGAACATCGTTGTGTTTTAATGAGTTCAAAGTGTTTTCTAATCTTTGCATATTTGCTATAGAACGCCTACCTCATAGTGCTATGTTTCCTTGCTTCGTTTGCGTGCTTCACCGTACAGACTTTGGAAAACACAGTGGTTATGTGCTATGTCGGTCGAGTATCAGAATGGCGTGCAGTAACTGTGAACGTTTGTTGCTTCACACCTCTCATACCGCCACTTCTTTCCAAAGAAGCCCTCGGAGCTTACAAGGATGGTCCAAATGCTTGCGTGCAATCAACATGGCAACATGGTAGCCAGTATTGGGCCATCGCAACCGCGCCCCCTGCGCGGTACTACGAAACAACATGGAATTAATTTACCACATCTACCGAATTGGCTAACATGGCAAACACTTCCCATACTTATTGCTGATCAAAAAATACCAGATACATGTGTGTGTACCGAAAAATGGTTGTTTTCAATTTGTTTCTTAACATAGCAGTTATGCAGCATGCGCCGAAGCATTCCATTGGACTGGTCCTTCGCCCAGTGAGTGTCCATTGGGGTGGACACCCAAAAGTCTTGACCGTTCCTACAGTAGATCATTGAAAGTTGCAGAAAAAGAAATGGAACTTGGCGATTCAGGGGGGGCGTTCAATGGATGGAGGTGGCTTGACATGGACACCAGCGAATTCAGGTTGGTGCTTGGATAGCCAGCGGCAAACACTTTTGTTGGTTGATTTTTGCAGAGCTACTAACATGCTTAGTTGGACCATACGGGTTGTCTTGGCTCATGCTATGTTAGCTGGTATTATGTGCTATGTGTGACCACTGTTTTCCTAGGAAATTAATCGATTTTCGGGTAACAAAAAATTTACTGAGATTTGTTGAAATGCTATGTTAGTATGGGCCACTTTTGATCAGACCCTGGATCGGACCTGCAGAATTGCTATGTTAGTGATCATTTCTGGTGTGTAACCAATGTGCCAACAAGAGGAATTGCCATGTTAGTTCTATACTCAACACATCCGGGAGGCTATGTTAGTTTATGCTAGTTTTGGATGATCTCAAATTGAATTATGTTAGGGTCCAAGCAGATGCTATGTTAGTGATGGTCTAAAAAATTTGGCATCATTTTTGGGTATTGCTAACATGGCACTACACTATTGCCCAAGGCTATGTTAGTGGACGTCATTTTCCAGGATTTGATGTAACGTTTGATTACCAGAGAGTAATGGCCATGGGCCATAGTAGTGAATGCTTCAGAACCATGATCAATGATGGGAACGAACCAGGGTTGATGGTTGCCGTTGTTGATCCAGGTTCATGAATTTGGTCACAATTCCTAACCTTGGTTAATAGCCTGTGGGCCGTGTATATGCTTTGGTGAGTGATGACATGGTTGCCACATGGTTGACCGTCAATCACTACTAAGCATTTGCTTTTATAGTGACTGCATGTGATTGCCATCCTGAGTGCCCATGAATAATATTGAATAATCACGGTATATTGCAAGATTGGTGAGCAAAAAAAACAGCATCACAAACAACAACTATGTATAGTCACCATTACTACATCACAATAAACCCATATTAATCCTTGCTGATAGCCCTCATTGACCATCACTAAGCCACCTTAGGCTCACCATGGTTCATTCTGCGCCAGGAGTCGTGCCACCACTCGAGGAGCTGCCCATCCCATGCTGGCACCTGGGCGACCGCTGGGAAAAATCCAGGCTCCAGCTGCTCATAGGCTCCACGGCTCAAGGATAGGATGGATAGATAGCCATGGATAGGATAAGATGCCATGGACCATCCATGGGCCCATGTTCTTCTTCATCGCCTTCTCAAGGAGCTGGGCAGTGCGTGCAAGCATGTGTATATGAGATACGGAGAATGTGTTGGTATCAATTCAGAAGATTGACACTTGCGTAGATGCCGGAACACTGGCTTAAATGCTTTGAACTAGCTTTCTATCGCCGTCTCCACAAGATTGAAAAGCTCACCCGACAATTGTTTCACCTATGTTCACCTCTACTGTCAGTAAATTGCTGAATTGTGCAAAGGGCAACTATGATGATACTCCCAGCAACCCGGAGCAATGATCATTGACATGGAAAAAATTTGAAATTTGTGACTGGTTATCACTCCCTGCCGCATCCCTGCTGCCACCTGACTAGAAATTCAATCAACTACTGAGATGATGTCATGCTGATGCTTGATCCCATTTGATCACACTGAGCTGTCCCAGAACCAACCAATCGAGCCCATTGCGGGCACAATCATGAAGTTCATCAGGAGAGGCAGCCAGCAGCTGATGTGACTTCACCCACCGGTAAATCGATCAGCCTTCCCAGTGGGCATCCATGAAAGATCCATGAGCAAGTTGTGTTTGGGGATGCCCATGGATATTCAAACAGGGGAAGCGGTTGCTGATAATTTTGATCATTTGATCCAGTGCCAGGTCGGCTACAGTAAATAAACCAGTAAAGTAGCTGTCTCTACTATAGCAAATCCATTTGGTGGTTTCTCAAAATAGGGGACCACCAAGTCATCTAGTCGAAGGAAGTTTAGAAGTCTAACTTCCGACAATATGGACAACTCAGCTAGGGTAGATCGCCTATGCAGACGTGAGAAAGAAGAGATGTGAGAAAGATGAGAGTGCGAGTGCGCCAAAATGTTAAGAAAGTCGCGAAATGCTGTGTTTTGCAAGGTTTTGTGCATCATGAGGGTCCAGAAGGGTACCTCGCTAAAGCGGCGGGTGCGGACCACTGTGGCGGAAGGTGTGTGCAAAAATCGTTAAAAAACCTAGGCGCGAAGCACATTTGGAAGTCAAAATCGTAAAAACATGTCAGCCTCGGAGCACTTTTGGAAGTTGCAACTTGCAAAATCGTTAAAAAAAACCTAGGCGCGAAGCACATTTGGAAGTCAAAATCGTAAAAACATGTCAGCACCGGAGCACTTTTGGAAGTTGCAACTTGCAAAATCGTGAAAAAACCTAGGCGCGAAGCACATTTGGAAGTCAAAATCGTAAAAACACTGCATGCTCGGAGCACTTTTAGAGGATTCCACGTTCAAAATCGTTAAAAAACCTAGGCGCCGAGCACATTTGGAAGTCAAAATCGTAAAAACATGTCAGCACCGGAGCACTTTTGGAAGTTGCAACTTGCAAAATCGTGAAAAAAACCTCGGCGCGAAGCACATTTGGAAGTCAAAATCGTAAAAACATGTCAGGTCCGGAGCACTTTTGGAAGTTGCAACTTGCAAAATCGTGAAGAAACCTCGGCACGAAGCACATTTGGAAGTCAAAATCGTAAAAACACTGCATGCTCGGAGCACTTTTGGAGGATTCCACGTTCAAAATCGTTAAAAAACCTAGGCGCCGAGCACATTTGGAAGTCAAAATCGTAAAAACACTACATGTTCGGAGCACTTTTGATGACTCATGATTCTCAAAACTGGCACGCTGCCTGCGCGCGAAGCAAATTTTTAAGATAAAATCTTGTACCAAAATAAAAACTGCAATTTTACTAGCGTTTCGGGCCACTTTTCGGAGATGTCATATGATCATGAAAATTGGCACGCCGCCTGCGCGCGAAGCACATTCTCACGTCCGAAGTCGCAAAAACTCGTGGTTTTTAACAAGTTTTGAAAGTTGCATGTCCGAAAAAGTGCACGCGGCCAGGGCGAGAAGCACATTTTGAAGCAAATGTGTCAAAACACAGCACGTTTTGACACTTTTTGAACACAGGAGACAAAAGTAGGAAAACACTTGCGTTTCGCGTCACTTTTCGTGATTTATGTGGCCAAAATGTGCACAACGCTTGCGCGCCAAGCACATTTGCAGGTCAAAAGTAGCAAAACACTTGATGATCGGAACACCTTTGCAAGGTCCAATTATCAAAAGTGGCCAAACACCTAGATGCAAAACACTTCATGATCGAAGCACATTTGGAAGGTAAATGTCTGGATAGACGAAGTGTTGGTTAGACAAAGAGGTAGCCAGATAGATCGACAAGTCGATAGTCAGATCGATGGGTGGCTAGATGGATAGTCAGATACATAGATGCATCGATGGATGAATAGATGGATAGATAGATGGATAGATAGATAGATAGATAGAATAGCTAGAATAGATAGATGGAATAGACAGACAATTGTTTAGCCAGATTCAGATGGCTAGATGGGTCGATAGATAGACAGATAGGTAGACGAAACGAGAGTCAGATAGAAAAGTAGATAGATAGTCAGGTAGATAGACAGAAAGATGGACAGATGGACACATAGATGATCAGACAAATAATTCGGTAGATAGATAGACAAATAGATAGATAGGCAGATAGATAAATAGATAGATGGACAGGTCGATAGATAGATACATAGACAGAAAGATGACGAGATAGATAGTGAGGTAGATAGATAGACAAGTACATAGGCAGATAGATAAACGAATAGATCATCAGATAGATGGATAGATAGACAGTCAGACAGACAGAAAGAAAACTGATCCACTGATAGAAAGATAGCTAGACAGATAGGCTGCCAGTCAAGCGGCCAGATCGATGCTCACATTGTCGCAACCACAACTGCACACTCCTATAGTGCTCCTATCTTGGAAACTTCCGCCACCGCCTTGTGCGGTACTACTGGTAATTAGCCATCTATAATAATAAACCAACCATTTTTTGGGCTCCCTATTTTGAGAAACCCCCGTTTGATCCGATGTCTTTTGGGGAGCACTTTTGTTGGTTGGTCATTTGGTCGTCGCCACAAAGTTCACCACCACGGAACTTGGGTCTCCCTGCCTACCATGCCATGCCATCTCGCTGCTTCGGGGTCCGTTGCCACCTGTCCGCCGATTCTCAGTGCTTGGGCCATTGAATACTGATCGGGAGCCACTGCCAAACTTCAAACGCCCTCCAGAAATCAAGAAACGAAATTTCCAGCCTCTTCTCTTCTTTTCTTTTCTTTTCTTTTTTTCTTTTCTTTTCTTTTTTTTCTTTTCTTTTCTTTTCTTTTCTTTTTTCTTTTCTTTTTTCTTTTCTTTTCTTTTCTTCTTTCTTTTAACGACAATTTAAAAACAATAAAGAAGAAAAAATAGAAATGAACAAGGGAAGTTGTTTTTTATTGCAGTTGCTAATTGCAATGCAGGAGCTGCAAGGGGGTACCCTTTGTGGACCTGTTTTTTGCCATTTTTTAAAAAGATTCAAAAAAAAGAAAACAGCTGTTTTGATCAGGGTCAGATTTTTGAGTTTGTAAAGGTTTGGTTTGCTTATTGAAAAATCTAATCACAATTAGCAATTTTAGTACTGGTTGTGAACTGGTTTTCTGGATCAATACTAAGTTTAAATTGGGCCTTTTACAATTTAGTAAGGGGGAGATCTCAAAATTTTGGAATTTTCTGGATATTATTTGTAGCTATTGTGAATGCTGTCCTATTATTGCAACTGCTCTGGGGCAAGTTGACATTCTGTAATTAAAAATCAATCAGGGCTAATTTCAATTTAGTAAGGGCAAAAAAATCCAGATCTGGAAATTATTTGTGGCTATTGCAAGCGCTTTGCTATTGTGCTCACAACATTACTCCGGTTTCAAAGCTTCCATAGTTCCCATTTGGTTCCCATTTGGTTCTCATGGGTTTGGCGTCATGTCGTGGTGCACACGTCATCGCCGGAAGTGACCACCTCCCGTGGAGCTGGCGGTGCAGGCGGTGCTGGCGGTGCTGGTGGAAGTTCCGCCGCCACTTCTGCCATGGCCTGTGGCGTCCTGCAGATTCAACGCTGGAGTCTGCCATGAACCCCAAACGTGGATGTTTTTTTGTTAAGTGGTAGTTTTTTTTGGTCGAAAAAAGATGCTCTCTCAATCACCATCTCAAGGAGTTCAGCGAGGCTGAAGGTGATCAGGTGACCCAGCCACATCAATTAGCTAACTCCATGATTAGCAGCACATATCATGAGATTTCACTAATTTTGAAGGAGGTGATCGGGGGCATCCAGCTTTGTCCTTGAGCCTTCTCACCAAATCGCCGGGAGTAGTGACATTCTGACCCAGTTCTAGACCTACGAAAAAAGCCGTGATGAGTAACATGATAAGCTCAATGGATCTCAATGGCACATGCCACATTACCCACAGGGTTGGCCTTATGTGGGGCGGATTGGGACGGCACCTGTTTCAAGATGCGGAATTTGACCCGTGGCGGGTGTTCCCACATGTATGCGTATTGAATATGATTAGCATGAACTAGCAATAAAATGCAAGATTTTTGACAAAGAAAAAAGGATACACGCATGTATACAATATACATATCTCTGGCTCTCTCCTATCCTCCCTCCCCCTCGTGTGTTTGCATAGTGTGCCCACAAAAAAGCTTCAAAAACATCCTCAAATCCAAAAACGCTCCCTACTCACACGTGGCCCTTGTATGAATATTTGCAATTGGCCATGAATTGCAATTGCAGGAATGTTTGGATAATTTCTGCCACAACTTGCTCCCAAGCCACCACACAAACACTCGGCCCTCAGACTCCTCTTGAACTCAGACGCCAATTGAGGTGAAGTGAAACGCTTGAGCCAGCTGCCATCGATGCAGTCATGGACTACGGCAACCCCAGCCAACTCCTCGGCAAAAATCGATCATTGAAACACACCTTCTTGAAGATCTTCCTGGATCTTCATGGGGGTTCACCGATGCTGAACTGGCCAGCTGAGCTGATGTTCGCTTTGAGCTGATGTTAACATCAAGGTTCTGATGCTGAACTACTGGGATCCTTGAGCTGAATGGTAACTGCAGTGGGTTATGGGTCCCAAGTGGCCAGTTCTGGGCTCCCAAACTCGAAGTCTCAGCCTCTTCCAGGTCACCTGGCAGCCATCGACGAAGAAGAACACCCATTGGTTGGTGGTTCATGGTGCTTTGTGGCGGTTGATGATGGTCAATGGTGGTTAAATTGGGGTTCAATAGTGGTCAATGGTGGTTAATAGTGGTGAAGGGCGGTTATGTAATGGTGGTTAATGGCGGTGAATGACGTTTAACGGCGTTTGATCGATCTGTTGATGGCGGTTCCGTGGCTGGTTTACACGTACAAACTGCTGATCTTGAAGTGAATTTAGCAACAAAGTGTATTGGTGGCTAATGGTGGTTCATGATGGCTAAGATTTTTGATGGCCCAAATGATGATGGTTATCCATGCTTGAAAGCGGGAACTGGTGATTTGTAGGGACATGGTGACTTAGACGGTGCACCTCACATCTTGGTTGATGATTCCCCAGTGATTGGTGGAAAGGAAAACAAGATGAAGCCCACGAACCCGAATGCTCACACTCTTGGTCGGACTCTCTTGGTAAGACACTCTTGGCGAGACACTCTTGGCGAGACACTCTTGGCGAGACACTCTTGGCGAGACACTCTTGGCGAGACACTCTTGGCGAGACACTCTTGGCGAGACACTCTTGGCGAGACACTCTTGGCGAGACACTCTTGGCGAGACACTCTTGGCGAGACACTCTTGGCGAGACACTCTTGGCGAGACACTCTTGGCGAGACACTCTTGGCGAGACACTCTTGGCGAGACACTCTTGGCGAGACACTCTTGGCGAGACACTCTTGGCGAGACACTCTTGGCGAGACACTCTTGGCGAGACACTCTTGGCGAGACACTCTTGGCGAGACACTCTTGGCGAGACACTCTTGGCGAGACACTCTTGGCGAGACACTCTTGGCGAGACACTCTTGGCGAGACACTCTTGGCGAGACACTCTTGGCGAGACACTCTTGGCGAGACACTCTTGGCGAGACACTCTTGGCGAGACACTCTTGGCGAGACACTCTTGGCGAGACACTCTTTGTGGGACACTCTTGGTGAGACACTCTTGGTAAGACACTCTTGGCGAGACACTCTTTGTGAGACACAAATTGTAAGACTCTCTTACCAGACACTCTTGGTGAGACACTCTTGGTGGGACAGTCTTGGTGAGACACTCTTGGCAAGACACTCTTGGTGAGACACTCTTGGTGGGACACTCTTTGTAAGACACTCTTTGTGTGACACAAATTGTAAGACACTCTGGCAAGACACTCTTGGTGAGACACTCTTGGTGAGACACTCTTGGTG
>VSDK01020387.1:0-15000 GCA_009767595.1 Symbiodinium kawagutii
TAACACGGAAGTTCCGCACTTCGTAACTAAACTTCCTTTGATAATTATTTGTTGTTTCATAGTCTTGGTTTGTGTGGGTGTTTCTGTCGAAAGTTCAAGTCCCTGCAACATGATGTTCCAAGTGTCATCACTTCGGGACCGAATGATGGCCCTGCTTTCCGTACCCAGAGGTCATATGGATGTGAGCAGAGCTAGCAAGATGATGCAACCGTTGTTGGTTGATATATCGAACCGTTTCATGCTCGGGCTCTCACAACTTGCAGAAAAATTTAGGGTCCGCCAGGGTCACAGATTCTTGACAGCGTCGGGGGCTGTCATGTGTTTTTTTGTCTAACTCCTGGAGGCAATTTCGTAGAGCCCAAAAGCATCCAAAACCTGACAAAAATACCAAAAACGTACAAAAGATAATTGGTAATTAACTACAAAATGGCAATGCATAGCAGTGCCCAACCCCCCTAATGGAGGGGGGATTGAATAGATTAATGAGTGTGACATTTTGACCATTTTTTGGGGGGTGGCAGATAGCTAGCATTCCCATTTTTTTAAGGGCAAATGACCCGCCGATCACTCAGCTTAGAGGACGGCCTCCAGGATGTCACATGGTTAACGATGCGATGATTCAGCCGGAGCCCCTGTGGCTTAGCAAATTCTTGTTGGTAAGATACCTGGACCGGTGTGTTGGGTCGATGTAAGACCACGGTTGACAACAGGCAACCATCAGCAACCCCTGGCAGGCGAAGGCAGCGCCAGTGAAGGGGCTGGCAGCCGCCAAGCATCGTTTGGAAGCGTTCCGCGTCCAGGAAGGGGCGGCCACTGGTCGTTCCGGAAGGGCCACCGGACAACAAGGCCAGGGGCGCAGGTCGGCGGAATGCCGGGGTAGGTGGGGTGCCTAGCACTTCTGAGATGGTTTTTTGCGGGGTGAAGTTTGTCTTCGCATCTCTGCATATGTCTCCTGTGGCGCGTCCGGAAGCCCACAAGGCAAACTAGAACAACCAAGGCAAACTTGATGGCCGCAACGACTTGGGATACTAACAAAGTTTGATAAACCGAAGGGGTACCTTTCTGTGTGGGTTCTGCCAATCCCTCCACCAAACTCCCCTCCCTTGAAATCAAGGTGTGGACGCATCTGCGCGTGCGGGTGCGCTGGGCGTGTTGGGTCTACGACTCTTGCGACATACGTTGCAAGGGAGCAAGAAAGGCTGCCCTGAAGGCGAAGCAAGCGCCCTGGAGGAGGCAGCGGCCCAGTTTTATGCACTTTTCATTCACTTTTCACGCGGAAAATGGAAAAAATGCCAAAGAATATCCCAAATTGCGTTTGAAAAAATCGTTTCATTTAGGCATGTTGGTTTTGAGAAAAGATTTGCATGTTTGTTTCGTTTGGTTTGCAAACATGTTCAACAGCTGCAGGATGTTATGCTTGGGGTTACTCTTCGGCAACTATATAATTTGGTTGCGTGGAAAATCAATAATTAATATTATAGTTGGTTACCATTAAAACGAGGGGAGAGAGAGAGAGAGAGAGACAGAGAGAGAGATGTTCTTTGGGATCTGTTCACAACTTGGCAGCGCAACATCTGTCTATTGGCACAGGTAGTTCCAGCCGTGGTGACCTGTTTTTCCAGCCGACAAGACCGACTCTTCGTGGCTTCGGCCAAGTGTTTGGGCTTGCTGCGCGGCTACTTCGACAGCCGTCCAGAAGTCTTGGGACAACATGGGGTGCCTCGGTCAACATGGGGAAATTGCCAGGGAACTGCAGGTAGTCTCCAAAGTTTCTGAGAAAATCAGCTGTTTGGCGACAGACTTTTTGATTCTGGCGTTCTGCAAGTCCTTTTTTGGAAGTCACTTGGTTTGTTTGACAGCTTTGTGTTGAAGCTGGCAGCGTCTGGCAGCTACAAATTCTACCTTCAACATGAACAGCCACACTGCACCACGAAAATGATAAACTCTCATGTTCCCCATCGCGTCCCCACTTCAATGTCTCCGGCTGCAGCTTCAAACCCAGCAAAAATGAATATGTTTCCCCCTCTTGAAGGCCTGGAGGCACCACGCTGCACAACCAACCTTGAAGTAGGGGGTGGGCGGGGGTTCATTGTTGGTTCTTCTCTTCCTGAAATAAATAGAGATGAGCCCTGTGAAAGGCTGACTGGCTTGCCCAATGTGCCACCAAACATGAAAAACCAAAGTCTTTGTTCCAATTTCCTGGTGCGACAAATTCCAGATATCACGATTTGCAGCCTGATTGAGTGCGTGCGCATGTCATGTGAGCAGGATTCCTCCTGAGCATTCCTGAGTTCTTTAGTGCATAAAGAGTTGCTATCTGACTGCAGGAGGACGATGGCTGGTGCCATCCTGCCACTCACTGCTAATTATGCATACAGGTAAAGCTCCGAACATACAGGGTGCTTTAATGGGGGTTCATTAATACATCCCACATGTTGCAAAGTGTTTTCTTTGGCACTGCCGCACTACGAGGGTTTCGGAAAATAGTTGCACGCACACTGTACAAGCATCAGAATTTTCCCGACTTAACAAGTTGTTTTGGGATGTTTTGGGGTGGTTGGGTGTCCCATTTCTCATGACACGACATCCTCGATAATGGCTGGTGCACTGTTTGTGATTCCTGTCCGTGGCTAGCCAGCTAATGGTACGTATCGCAGTTATTTTGGTTACCACCATTTCTCCTCACATGTTGGAGGGCCTTGCGTCGCAAGGCAACCATCGCCCACACAGTGTTGAAGACGTTTGAGATCACGGCGAGTGCACCCAGACTGTCTCAACACCTGAGGGCCAAAGCCAAGATACACGGTGCCTTGCTCGGATCCATGAGAAGTGCCATGCAGATGGGGTGCCACTGTGGTAGATCACCCAAAAGACACCATGGTGAACCAGTATGCTTGACACTCTGGACCCCAATGACGATTGTTGATACCCCTTGAAGTACCCATGTTTCACTCCTCTTGGCAACCCGTAACAAGAAGGTACCTCCTAAGCGTTGCAAATCGCCCCAGAGTTGCACAGGTTTATCATAAATCAGTTGATTGGAAGGAGGGCATTTCCTAGTCATCACCAAGAGGACAACGCAAAGGCCCCCGTTGTGCTTGGGACGTGAGAAACCAAAGACGGCTATTCCCGACCCACCGTACAAAAAACACGTTTTCCTCAATATCCATTGTGCGGTGCCTAGACTTCCCATGATGCTTGGCGATTGCTAACCATCAACATCATCTGAAGCATCAAATCCACATCATCCATAGCATCCATACCATCAACATCATCCATCTCAACCAGCTAGCCATACATATCATCATAGCATCCATCCATAGCATCCCCAGCTGGCCATATCATCATAGCATCCACCATCCACCATCCATCTTCAACAGATCTTCACCAGCTTGCCAGGCCTGGCCGGTGTGGGTGGCCAAGACACGCTGGGCACCCGGCGCGCCTGAACCACGCGGACTCCGCCGAGTGGTTCCGCAGCTTCGGCGAGGAGACCACGGCGGCGCCCTCCACGGGTAGCGCGGTGGAGCGTCATGCGCAGGCGACCAACCAGGAGAAGTCACTTGGGTCGCAGCACTCGCAGGGAGTTTTGGGGGCAGGTCTTGGTGCTTCAACGTTGTTATTCTGATTTTGTTGGTTGTTATATGTTGTTATTGTTATTCTTGTTTTAGAAAACTATTAAAAAACATAACGAGAATTTCGAACTTTTGTTGGTCGTTTTATGTTGTTTTAATCGTTTTATGTTGTTTTTGATTTTAATGGTTGCTTATATATGTTTAATCTCAGGTTGAGGCTTTGTGGACCATCTTGAGCCATGTCCCTCTAATGCCAAATACCCATGGAGGCAGCCGGACCTTCAGCCCAACCTTCCGGGACCTTCGCTGCTGAGGAAAGCGCGCGGATCCAAGGCCAAGAAGGAAGAGTTGCGCAAGGCGCGGGATGCGCGGTGCGGGTTGAGACTGGCATGGTGCGGGGCATCGCACATGCCTTCCATGCCATACATCACAGACGCAACACATATGAAATCGTATGAATATGTGATATTAGATACTTATTAGTTGTAAATCAAATCACGTATGCAAAGCTCATTAAATATGTTCAATGCCGGTGTATCTGTAGATATATGACGCTCTTTGGTATAGTTCTTATCCGGATCTCACTTAGAATCCACATGGCCCTAGTCCTCATGAAGTCCCCTTCCACCATGAGTGACCCTGGTGTCCCGGCGGACCACGGAGCCTACAGTTGATGGTGAGTCAGCAGCTGTTCAACGAAGGATGGCTTACTGCTGGATCTGCATTGGCGATCATCTATAGGTCTATAGGGGACGACTTGGGCGTATAGGACATGCATATACATGGAAGAATTACGTCAACCTATTTATTCAATACGTAGTGAAGGCAGGTGAGAAACGAATTCATGAATGAATGGAATATATGAAATGAAGTGAAATGAAATGAAATGAAATGAAATGGAATGGAATGGAATGGAATGGAATGGATGAATGAATGAAATGAATGAAGGAATGAAGGGATGGATGGATGAGAAGGAATGAATGAACGAGTTCATGAATAAATAAATACATGAATGAACTTCTGAATAAATACATACATGTATGAATGAATAAACAAAGAAACAAATCAATAAATGAATAAATGCCAAAATCAATAGATAAATGAATACATAAATAGATATGAAGATATGTAAGTAGAATGTATAGATAGATAGATAGATACAAAATAAAATGAATAAGCAAGTAAGTAAGGAAGTAAATGATTAATGAATTGATTGATAGACAAATGAATCCATGAACAGGTGTGTGTGGCAGCGATCATTACTGTGCATCATTGAAATGCCTATAAACCTGTGGTATTTGATGCGATTGCGGGGATTTGTCTCATGGTTCCGACTGGGAACTTTCCAGAGGCACAGGCTGACGCAGAAAGTGAGTGCGAGGTGTTTGCGGCTGTCATTTCATTCTCGTTTTCACTCGATTTGGTGAAGCTTCAAAGCTCTCACCTTGAAACATCCTACGACATCCCACGGGCTGTTCCAAAGCATCAGCTGTGGCCCCAACCAGCTGGATGTCCGAGTGGTGGCCTAACTGCATCGCCACCTTCCCACATCGGCGCCAGGCCTTACAGACCAGTACGGTCTTTGATGCCTTGGTGGGCCACATCCAAAACGCCCTGGACACGCCATCCCTGCAGTCAGCTGCTCTGCAGTTGCTACGCCGAGTGTTACTGCGCAACCGCGTTCTGACGGCGGCGGTGTATCAATGCATCGATGCTCGGAGCGACGGGGTGTTGGTTTCTTGATGTTTCTTGGGGGTTGATGGGGCAAACCCACTGTGACGCCCCGGCCAAAAGAAAACAAAAAACAGTTGATGCTGGTGAATCAAGGATTCATGGGGTTGATGATAGTTTGTGGATGTTTATGGGTTCATTATCGTGAATCAAGGGTTCATGAGGCTAGTGATGTTCCTTGATTCAATGATGCTTATGATTGTTGAATGGTGTGTAATGGTGTGTAAAAGGAACAAGAGCTAACGATAGATGATAGCATATATATATATATATATATAATTACGAATTCTTGTAAAAGAGCAATTCCTCGTGTTTTCAGGGGAAAGCCATTCTTCCATTTCCATGACTGCCACATTTTGCCAAAGCTAGCGATACCATCACTTATGCAGGTTCGTAAGTAAGTGCTATGACACTACACCAGGGGATGGTAGCTGGTTGGCAGCTCCTTTTCACGCCAGCCATGAACCGCAGCTCCGGCCCCACACGAGCCGCTGGTGATCTTGGTGAACTCGGCTAACGGACTTCGTCCGCTTCGCCCATCAACTTGGGGCTTGCAAGTCATGCTTAGTCAAGGTCACTGAAGGTCACTACCTGTCATACTTTTCCACCCTTTAGGTCCAGATGAGACCAGTTAACACCACTTCCACATGACTTTGTCAATAAGTATAGCCTTCCAATGACTTTGGATCTTGGGCCGGGACTTTTGTGAAAAGTCTTGACTCCAGGATCAGTTTTTCCTCAGGGTTTGCTCAAAGTTATGCTCACTGAATAGCACGACAAGATAGAACAAGCAACAACCTGACACAACCTGCATTGAAGTCCGATCGAGTTGAATTACTAAGACTCCTCAACGTTCGAGGAAGAAAAATCTTTCAAGACATTGTTTGCTTAGGACAGCATGTTTGAAGATGTTTCAAGTAGCTGTCCTGAGGATACCATTGGTGAGATCATGATCACCGGATCCGACAAGCGGACCTCCCAACAGTGCAGCCAAATCTTCGTGGATTTCATGCTGGATTATCCACACGAGCCAAAGGCCCTGCAGCAGCGTAACTTGGTGAAGTCAGCGTGGCAGATGCGCCCCACCATTCAGAGCTCATCAACGCTCGACAGATTCTCCTCCAGTGATTGGACCCATGTTGAAACGTGGATGTATGGATGCATCATACCTGTATGACTAGATGTCTTCATTGTGTATTCATGTCATGCTTATTGTCTCGGTACTGGCGTGGGGATTCCTATCATTTGTATCATCCAGCAGCGCAGGCAAACCGTCAAGCTGTCCAAATGCAAGTTATGTCAACTTGTGGGGAAGATGTTACCCATGCCCGACGAGGATCAAACTCGTCTGGTTAAGTATTGGCGGTTACATGGCCAAGGAGTGGGGAACGGTTGAGATGGTGAATGATGGTTGGTTATTCATGGTTGAAAATTGGGGATGCTTCCTCACAATTACCACACAACTAATTTCTTCCCTACAACATTCATTTTACGAATTCTGGGCAATTTTGGGTCAGAATTAACAACCTTTTCTTCGCAAAACGACCTCAAGCTCCCGCCACAAATTGCCCAATGATAAAGTTGATCACATGTAGAATTTCCTACGTGCTTGTTCCCCCTCGATTCATAGACCCCGTGGACCTCCCAAGGTTTTGGTTGCGCCTCTGAGGCATTTTCTTTCGTTCAAAAGCAATCATTCCCGCTAGTTAGTAGTCCTACTCCCCCTTCCTGCTACGCTTGCCCGCTCTTTCCAGCCTTCCTACTCTCCCCCCTCTGATTCCTACCCCCTTTCTCGCAATCTGTGACTTTCAGCTCTTGGGTCTCATGTCAGCTCTTGTGTGGTACTGAGACCAGCTAACTCATGTGTTGTTTTTTTTTACGGGCGCGGGGTCGTCAGTCCCCTGCTCTTGGGGGTCTTCAGTACCCCTCGTGGTTATGGAGGATATGCCAAGGATGCCAATGCGATCACACGAGCTTTGATGGTCGCCGTGAATTCTTGGTGGCAACCACGTCTCGGCTAAAACTGTTTTTTCCCCTCCATATGTCGTAAATCCATGTAAATCCATGTAAATCCATGTAAATCCATGTATATACCCCCATGTCCCCAGGTCCTATCCCCAACTCCTCCCCTTGGCCCATCAAGATACTAAAGGGAAGGGCGGCTGACCCCGATGTAAGGGGACCCCCCTGCCTTTTGATCCAGGTCCTCTTTTGGCTTTCGGATTTACATCTCGGTAGGGGGATCTTTTCAAAGAGATCCTCAGACATTGATGGTTGACCTGCGCTTTGGTTTCGGCTCCAAACTGCTCCCCTAGTTGGGCTATGGACCAGATTTCATCATGCTTCCCTTATCCAATTGGTTTACACAAACATTTACAGGAAACCACATATAGATCATGTTAAAATATGTCAAATAAGCCATGTTCCTGGAAATTTTGCTGTAACCAGGTTCTATGATGCTGGCTGGTGAACCTGGGTCCCCAAGGCATGAATCATTTGTTGAAGAACTTGGGCTACGCGGAAGAGGGTGGCCGCCGGGCAGCCTTGAACTGCCTCTACCTGGTAGCTGGGCATGTAGAGCGGCCATGGCTTTTCATAAGGCACACACCTGGGTGAAACGGGTTGCCATTTGTGCTATCGCATCCCTACATCTTTGTTGTTGTTTGATTAGTTAGTTAGTGTGAACCCTCTGTAGTGAAATCAAACAACAACTAATATATATATATATATATATGAATACATATTTGTTTATTAATATATATATATATATATATAAATAGATATATTTCTTATATAGTTGTTTGATTAATTGGTTAGTGTCAACCTTAGTAAAAAGGATTATTTTGTGGAAAAAGGGTTGGAAATATCTGAGCATCATTTTGTACTATGCTTGATACGGATGGCGAATGACCTTCAACACTTCCGGGCACTTCTGGTTTGATAGTGGCCAGTATGGTTGTTGAAGGAAGTTTGACCGTCCATTTTCTGACTTCATTATGTAAAATTGGAGCAGGTACCCTAGAAGAAAAGGTGTCAGAGAGGGAGAGGGAGGGCGATGTGAAGACAGACATGCACATCTCTTTACATACAGTTTACATGCTCCAAAAACATGCTCCAAAAAGTGGCTCCGTAAAGTTTTTGAAGGGGGTGCGGAGGGAAAAAGTTCTGCGCAAAAATGGCACGCAGCTGGGGATAGCAGGTTTCGAAGTGTCCAACATTTACGGAGCACTTTTGGAAGTTTAGATGTCCAAAAAGTACACGGAGCAGTGGAGCAAAACACATGAAATTGAAATCATCGCAAAAAACCCTCACGTGCCCGCGACCTTTTTTGATGTTCCAATTTCTTTGCGCGTGGCAAGCGCCAGAAATTCGACAGGTTGCGAACTGCGCTTGGGGTGTTGACATGGCAAATTTATATTAAGAGTGTCCGGATGTGATGTTTCCATATTTTTCTTCACGGCAAGCAGGGCATTCCAGATGCTCTGAGAGCATTTTTCCATGCGGAGCCATGTGGTTCTGCCACCCGGGACCCCTTGGGATCTCCTGGGGCCCAGGTGGTTCTGCACTTCCCCGAGTCGCAGCTTAGCACCTGGAGCAGCGTCATCTTTGCCGCCAGCGCTGCACGCCTGTCCTGCGAGACCGACCCCACAGCGCACCAGAGACACGGCAGGGGATGGAAAGCTGTCACGGATGGGGAAACGGAGAGGAATCTCTTGGGAAAGATGGTTTCAAAGAAAATTCAAGGAAACTCACGGGAAACCATAGGAAACCCTGAGGAAAATTGAGGAAAATTGAGGAAACTGAACCCTTTAGGGAAGTTAAGGAAACCCCAGGGAAACCGATGGAACTTCGCAAAGTTGCGAACGTCCTCGGGAAGCATTCCTTCCAAATCTTGGAAACCCTCGGAAACCTTTCCTTGCCTTTGCTTCGGATCTGGAACTTTCCGAAAATACTTGAAAATATAGTGACTGAACTCTGGATACTTTGGAAGCCAAATCGGAAACTCAAGAATCTGCAAGGCGGAAACATGCGGAAACTCTAGAACTCTCAATATTGAATGATATATTTGATTAATCTGAAGATTGGTGCACCCTGGTGTGCCATGTGTGCTCGTACTGGACGTTGGCATCAGTTGGTTTACAATGTGATCCAAGGACAACGTCCATCACCGTCGCACTTCTCCCATGGGCTTCGTGGTGTCAGGGGCATTGGCTGGTGGCATGTTTGGCCCACCAAGTCTTCTAGGAGGTTACCATCGCAACTGATAACATTCACCATGTTTATTGGGGATGAGTTCAGCCACCATGGTGTAGCTCACCATGGTGATTTCCCAACCCAACACCAAGTCCCAGGATGCTTCATGCGCTGATCTTGTCATTGCTGCGCAAGATCAATGTTTCGAGCCGTCAGAGGCTGCTGGATTTGGTGCTCAAGTGGCGGAATGCGCCGGCCGTGTTGGTTGCTGGACTGTGCTGTGGGCCGCGGGGCCAGGAGATGCCCCCAGTTTTCCAGCAGCTCAAGCCACAAACGGATAAAATCGGGGTAAAACCAATAAATTGAGATATACCAATAAATTAATCGGGCTTAAGTGCCACAATTAAGATATATTAAGCACTTAATTGATCCAAACCTACTTGATTGAATGGTACATCATGGCTAGGTTTCTGATCTTCAGATTGGGTTTGTTTATACCTCACCTGATTTGTTCATGCTTGGGCATTGACCCTCCTGATGAGCACGATAAAACAGTCGGGGCGCAACCAACTGGTTAGCAATTGGAGAAAGCATACCATTTGTGGTTTGCAAATGGATCAGAGATTGGTAAGATTAGGCTCAAAGTTCGGAGTAGCCACTGATGAGCTTTAGGGGCGTGCGCACCTTGATGAGACCAGCTGGTGGATTAGCTATGAATAAAGGTTGAACTAATTCGGTGTGAATTCATGTGGAACTGGGCATGGCGAAGGGGATGGCACCCAAGACTTTACCCATGCCCAGGTGTTGCTTAGCAAAGGGACCATGACAGACTTCCGGGTGGAGCGGTCAAGATGGGAGACTGGTGGATGGAGCTAAGGAGCTGGTACCTAAACATCCTAAACACCATGTCTGGAACAGTTGCATTTCGGAAAATCGCCATATTCTTCACACTTCTTTACAGAAGCCCCCAGGGAACCATCAATAATTGATGGATGTTCGATGGCTATATTAGATGACCAGAGGGTAACTAGCCAAGCATGTTGAAATCATTTGCCATCAATGTGGCAGATATGTTGATTTTTTACGTCGCTTTGCCAACAACTGGGCCGGCATGGGTCAGCGACTACATCACGATTGTGATCTGAGACAAGTCGCATTACAATGAAAAGAAATGCCTTCAGAATCCTTCAGATGGGTGAGTTCTATTGAATTCTAACATCATTGTAATTGACTTCATTTGCGGTAATTACAATTGACTAGCATTCATTGTAATTCTTCATCTGTTGAAATTCCTTCAGATGTGGTTCATTGTAATCATGATGGCAATCACATGACACAAAGCACCAGTCGGCCGAGACTCAAACCCGGCCACGGACACGTACCTTGCAGTGCATCTCCACGGCGCGACACGTGACGACACCGAGCCTCCCAGGCTGAGTGTTTGGGTCTCTTTGTTGAAGCTTCCGGCGATGCCAACGAGTCCATGGTCTCTGCCGTGCTGCTGGCGCTGGCCCAACTGTCCCGAGAGGAGACGATGCCATGGCAGGTGCGAAGGGTTGCTGGAGATGCCAAGCTCAAGGAGGTCAAGGTCATGTGGGATAGATTTGGCAAACATAAGCTTTGCATAGTCTTGCAGCGATGCTAATAGCGGTCATTGAAAGAAATAAGTCTTCCGTTTTTGGTTTACTGCCTCAGGGTTTTGGTGGTTCATCGATGTTCAGTTCTGATGGACAGCTATTGCGTAACAGCGGCTCGTGACAGCCCCGTAGAAGACACTTTTTATCCCCCTTCCCAAAAGATTGTCATTCGAGACAAGCTTGTTTGGTTTCACAGGAAGTTACAATGTATATAAGACCATCAGGCACGGTGATCAATTTGATTTTGATGCGTAGGGCGATGGTGCCCTACCGGAACTAGTGGCCCAACTAACTAATAAGACTAGATGTTCTTCACATATGGACATTTTGTCCAAGACATTTCCTGTTTCTCTTCGTACTTCGTGCAGCCCAAGCAGTGTTTTGACAAAGTAACTGGATGGTTGCAATCGATCACCAGGAAACTTCGGTGCTCGGTATATCTCGGTAGTACCTACAGATATCAAATGATTTGGTTTCCTCAAGGCATTATTCCAAGGCACGTTCTGCCTCGTGAAGCTTCTCCTGTCAAGGGTTTTTTAATAACCCAGGGACTTTCAACTCTACGGCAAACCCGCTACGGACTCCCTGGCCAAAAAAAAAGGGTTTGTCAAGGGTATGTTATTCTTTCCAGCGCCCCGCGCGTTGTAATCTTCAGTTGGGTGCAGCCATGTCAGTTCCAGACTGCACAAGCTGTGTACGAGATTTACCGTGGAAAAAAGAAAGATCATTGCCGGTTTAGTGGGCATAGGGCATAGGCGTTGCCAGCATGCAGAAATGGCTTGCACAGTGACGCTTCCCAAGCAAGGTGAGCTATGCCATTTTCAAGAGCTTTGAGAGAATCTTGAGTTCCGTGTCGCCAGCCCTATTGACATCTATGCCGCTCAGCTTTAAGGACTTTCTCACTTTTTCCTCAATGTTGCGGTCGTAGTCATCTTCACCATCACCACCATAACCACCCCACCATTAGCATCACTATCATGATCGTTATCACCGTCATCAGCACCCTCATCCAACCTTTTCCCCTCTGAATCCCCATTTTTTGTCAGAAAGTTCTCAGAACTGGGAATTGACACCGCCCAGGATGGAAGCAAGCGAATCGGATCCAGGAGCCTCCTTGAAAATGTTGTGGCCCCTGGGGCTGAACAAAAAATGCATTGACTGTGGCAGTTCAAGTGGTTCAGCCCATCAACCGTGCCTGTCAGCTTCACAGAAATTTTCAAAGGTAAAAATTGGGCAAAGACAGCGCGCCAAACGAAACACATTTATTAACCAAACATGTCGGGAAAGGAGCAACAAAAAGGTTGCATGTTTTCATGCGTACATTTATATATGTATATATGTTTTTTCCATTGTATATATACGGTATTTAAAAAGATATATGTATAGATACTCCTTTTAGGGCGCCTCTGTGAGGCGGCGGACCGCCAAGCCCAGCGAGAGAGAGAGAGAGAGATACTGTTTTTGTTGTCCTGGCAGTGTGGGGGCCTCATCTGGGCATGAGAGCACAGCTTTTGCTGGGCCGTTCATGGCCACCAGCAATTCGCCTTTCAGGTGCACCAACCTTGGGCCTCATGGAAAAAGTATGTTTATTTTAGTTTTACTATTTTTGCAATATATACAGGCCATTTATGACAATATACTGCACAATTACTATATACGATGTACACTACATATTTGTTACTATCTGCTACTATCAATTTTTTACTAGGTGTTAACCAAGTCCAATACCCTACTTTATACTACACATTGTTTCTCACCCCCGCAAAAGCACTCATAGAAAGCCTTATGCGATCGTCGCAGCCTTCAATCATAGAAAAACTTGCAGGAGCGTCACATCTATTTCTATATCGTTTCAAAAAGTATCCTACACTTATCACATCAATCCTTTCAGCCGATCTATAGATCCATAAACCTTTTTCACAGTTTACTGTACATCTCGATCCTGCTAATTCCTTTTACATCTATCCTTTCTTTTGCATCTAGATCTATCATGATCTATGTCTGACGTAGCACGCGAAGCGAGTTGAGTGCCTCAAAGTCAAAGTCAAGCATATGATCTATCATGATCTATGATGATCTCTCCTTTTTTCCGGATGTTGTTGTTTTTTTTTGTTGCTTTTCCATTAAACCTCATGGTTCCATTTAAACCTCATTACTTGTATTCCATGAACTTCATAATGGATTCCAATCCATTTCAACGATATCCATTGATTCAAAAAACATCTAGATCTGTCATATTCAATATATTCTATCATGATCTATGTCTCACGTAGCACGCGAAGCTAGATCATCTAGATTAATTCTCATGCTTTTTGATTTGTTTCTTCTTGGATCCTGGATCCGCCCAGGGTCCAGTTGCTGGGCGCTTCCGCCTTCGCAGAGACACGGCACGCCTGGCAGATCGCCGTGGCGCTGCGCTGCTTGGAGCTGCAGAGCTCCAAGTGGCTCGCGGCTCAGACGCCAGGTGCACGGATGGGTGGTGCACCTGGCAGTGCTTGGTAGATCTTGGTTGAGGATGGTGAGATATGGCGAGATATGGCTAGATATGATGTTGAGATATGATGTTGAGCCAAATGATGTTGAGATGGATGTTTGGATGTTGAGATATGATGTTGAGATGGATGTTGAGCCAAAGTTGGGAGTTCTGCCATCCTCAATCCTGGAATCTCAACTCCAAAGTTGAGAATAGTGAGAGTTGAGATTCAAAAATTGAGATGATGGTGGATAGAGGGATGATTGATGGATGAGGTATCTTGCAACCAGCAGAGGGTGAGGCGGTAGGCCATGTTTGGGCAGGCCATGTTTGGGTCCTGTACCGTCAGGCACATTTTGGTCCCCAAAACTGGTTCGCCGGCGGCAAGGGCATTCCGTGTCAAAAAACAATTTCTTCAGAAGTCATTCGGCATTTCTACGGACACCTTTGTTGATGCAATGTCTCCCAGCAGAAGAGAGAAGTCACATTTGATAGCAAGCACTGGAATGAGGTTGAACAACGTAGAGAAGACACAGCTGACAAATCTTGCAAGATGTCAATTCCAGACTTTGGGAGCAAGACATAGCAAGAGATTGTTTTGTTTGCAGACAAATTTTTTGGGGGCTGGTAATTGGAGATGCTCAAGTCGCTGTAGGTTATGTTTAAACATGTCTTTTACTTGTTGGTAGTGGAATGTCATGAAGGATTCTAAGGGACAAGACGCACTTATAGAAGGAAATCTAACAGTTGGCAATGGTTGATGATGGTTGACACGGTAAATACTAGGTACTAGTTGCTGCTAGCAATGTGTGCTGAAGCCACTTCTCAAACCAATGATCGATTTCAATAGCCTGGAAGTTGGTCATGATGTTGTTCCAAGCTTTTGATTGTTAGATTCTCCATGACGTTCTCCACACTGATCCCGAACAGAGAAGCTGAAGCTGAGCTGCTGCTGATGTATTGCTATCGGTGAAGTCCTGTCCCCGCTTCAGGTGCACCGTGGCTTCAAGGCGAGGTGACCAGCTATGGCCTGGTCGGGGCTTTACAGCACCTTGCCACCTCCAAGCGGATCGAAGTGGACACGTCCTTGGCTCCGTTGGCAGTGACCCTGGGATGTTTCCATCGGGGTGGGTGATGGGTGACCACCACAAGTTGCGGTCCTTTTGTGTTCGCGAACTTGCAACCATGTTTATCCAGGTGTCATACCTCCCACGGTAGCGTTTTGCGGATTTGGGGGAAGCGATTAGCTGGTAAGGGTCACCACTATCACCATGGAAAGAAAACACATGGCAAATACGGTTGGGTCAAGGTGATTGGGGTCGCTACCAGAGCTACTACGGTCATGGGTGAGTCCAAAAGATTGCTTGATGCTTTGATGCCAACTTATTTA
>VSDK01020387.1:20000-36222 GCA_009767595.1 Symbiodinium kawagutii
GGGCGGTGGAGCTGATGAGTGAGGAAGGTTATAGTGGCTGGTGGTTTGATATGGGATTCTGGCGCTTAAATGTGGTTAATAGTAGGGGGAACTATTGGCTGACGGCGATGGAGAGAGAGTAACCAATAGTAGCTGGTTGGTGGTGTGATTTTTCATGTTCAATTTTTCCCCAGGAATCATTCACAATTGGCTGGTGGACTGATATTTTTCAGAGGGTTTGAAACCACCAACCAGTATAAGTAACCAACAATAGTAGCTATCAGCTATAGTGATCACTTTTTCAGGATGTAAAAAAGGCTATAGTAATTCTGAAGGAAGGTGTGTTGTGTAAGAATTACTTACTGTCACTAGTGATTTTGAAGCTACTAGGTCAGAGTTGAGATTGATCATAAAAAGGATGCAAAGTTGTTGATTCAAAATCCTGCTCGCTCTCTCCCTCTCTCTCTCCACAGCCATCTCCAAGAGTTCAGCTAAAGCTGCCGGCGATCAGGTGGCCCAGCATATCAGCCCACTAGCTGGTTCGCTAGCAGCTTCATCCAGCCACGCCACCGTTTTGGTAACAAACCTTCTGCCACAACATGGCTTGGGCACACTTTTCAACATCCTGCTAGCCAGCGAGTAAATGGCCCAAAGGGTCGGTGGCAAAGGGACAATGCTGATTTTGTATGATAGCTTTTCGCAAGAAACCTTCCAGTCCGCACCCAGTATTTGATCAGTTGATTGGGAGTGGACTGGATGTTGGAAGGACCGGTGGAAAGGGTCAAATCTGTTCCATTGTGTTTCAAGATGGAAAGGTAAAATCATGTAACATCTATTTCTTTGTGTTTCATTCGCCATGGCCTTGTGAAGCGTGACATTCCTTTGGATCTCCTGGCAGCAGGCGGAGTCGAGTCCGATGGCTCTTGGTCCGATGGTCTCATCAATCCCAGGGCTTTCAGGCAGACCCCACGGAGCACTACGTGAGACTCATCTCCTGGTGCTTTGGGGACCGGTGTTGGGGTCAGCATTGTCAATCCCTGTGTAAGGCTTCTAGCAGTTGGGTTTTAAGCACTTAGGGTCCTTAGGGTTCAGTTTATATAAGGCTTCAAGCAGTTGGGTTCTAAGCACGTAGGGTTCAGATTTTGACAGATTTTTTGGTTGGTCGGTTACCCCGTGCATGCTTTGCACGAGACTAGCAGTCTAGCAACTGCTGGTTTGATTGTTCGGTTTCATGTTGGCCAGGATTGGCGGATATTTTGGGGTGGCCGGCTGGCGGTGGGTCAAGGCACCATGTATCACTAGATTTTGATAAGGAGCCACACCGTGGATAGCAACATATGGATAACAACCACACATGGCCAACATTTGGCAGGTGAAGAAAGGATGTGAAGGAAACTTTCGGTGATGTGAACCGCAAGGGTAGTCCGGTGACCTTTTCTTCAGCTGGGAAGGCAGCCGCAACCTATCGCAATGAACAGCAATCAGTGGTTTTAAATGGAGCTGGTCGGTGGTTTCAAGCGTTTTTCATTTTCCCTTACAAGTATGAACAAATGGTTGGTTGACTAACAAGTTTCATAGGGCTTGAAACCACCAACCAGTGAGCATTCGTTCGGAGAAAACACCCAACAACATGCCTCCAGTCGCAGCGTATCAAAAACAACAATCAATATTGTTCGGGCTCGGGGTCATTAGTCCCAAGGTTGCTGTTTTTACGTGTGCCTCAACAAAACTCAACCGATTTGTCCACTGGGAAAACTAGCTCACCGGGAATGCGCGAGTTCCGTCGTGGCATGCTTCCAATGTTGAAAGTGTCCAACGATAAAGTGGTAGTGTTCAAGTGCTAAACACTTCTAATTATTTTAGCACTTCAGAATTCACTTCTAGCGGAGAAACACCTGGTAGAATTCCATGTGAACTACTCAAACCTGGTAGCAATACTTAAGAATTCCTTCTAACCATGTAACACTGATAGAATGTTTTTCTACTTCAAACCTGGTAGAATTCGTGTGTCGAATCTGTGTTGGCACGACCTCGGCTGTCCAGGTTCCGGCTTTGCGGCTCCCTGGTGGAGCAATTTCCGGTGGAGGTGCTGTGTGCCTTGCTGCGTCCATTGCTGAGCCCGGCCTATCGATGCACCACGGCCTTCAAGGGCATGTCCCTCCCGGACGTGGTCTCCTTGGATCAGGCGCGGCTTGGATCATGCATCCTGATATCCTGGCATTCCAACACTCCATATGTTTTTAGGGGATATTGATGGACAATAAACATGCGATAAGATGAGATAATATGAGTAAACTAAATCATTTACAGTAAACTTTATATAGACAACTATTTAATAAACTATATACATATATTGACTCCATAGTCACTATATATATATATATATATATTTGCATGTAATAACTATATATAGTCATTATGTATTCATATAATATATATATAGTAAACTACAAAACTATAATCCAATTTCTCCAAGTCTTCACATGCACCGACTTCCGGACTTCCTTCGTTGGCAGGCAGTGGCTCTGAGCCCGTCTCAGCGGCGCGGCTTCCTGGCCAACCTGGCTCAGAGCGTCATCGACCAAAGCAGTGAGAAACTGACGCTGGCGGGACGGGCAAAGGACTTCGCACAAGCACCTTGGATGCCTTGGATGCCTTGGATCTGGAAGATTTCGAGGCGAACTCAGCGAAAGTTGACATGAACCAATGAAACTGCAGTTAATTTTAAGGGATATTCAAAATTTTGAATCATAGTTGAAGGGATTCCGCTGGTGAGATTTAGTGGTTAGTGGCTTGTTGGCACTATGGATCTCCCAATGCGTGAGCGTTTGGCGATCCGAAGTGTGTTCGGGGGATTCTTCGCTGCACAGCCAGCCCAATGGATAGTGGGATGACACACCCATGAGGCTATACTATGCGATGGGATTCGGCCGAATGATGACAGGTCATATATCAAAAACAGGGATGCGTGGTTATGATCAGATTGGCAAGATGATTCCTCCTTTTCGTTTCTTTACATATGTCCAATGTAGATTTTCTAAAGGCTCCCTTCTACTACCGTAGGTGGACGATGAAATCAAACCCTGAACAGTAAGCATCACCCCCCCCCCACGCCCCCAAATTTCAATGTTGAAGTCGGTGATTCTCCCACTGACGGTTTGTGTTGGTTCTCAACCATTGTTCTTTGTTGTTACATTTTCTATTGTTGTAATGTGTTTCATGTATAAACATATGCCAATTATACATCTATTTCCTTAAGTTGAGACACATTTCTACACAAATACCATTAGATTGAAACAACAATATGAGAGAATTATATCAAACAATTACTTTACTGTGTTTCTGTATTTTGAATGTATTTCAGTAACTATTGTCCTTACAAGGATTGTTACTCAGAATGCAGGCCCAGACGTATTATCATTACTATAGGTATTATCGCGATTATCATTATCATGTTCATTATGTTTACGATGTCCATAGTTATCATTATATGTCATCTTCATCACTACATTAGTTTTGCAATTTATCATTATCATCACAATTTTCATAACAATAATATTTATAGCTATCATAGTTCTCATAATATGTCATTTTCATCACTATAGTCATTTCTGTGTAGTTATCATTATATGTCCAATGGCAACAGTAAAGCTAATTATCCTGAACCACCGAACGACCACTTGTTTCTGGTTGTTTTGGTTGTTGGCCCCGTTTCTATTTCCTATTTCATCATTTTCCAATTCTCCGTATATGTCATGTGTATAGTCTATATTATATGCTTTCCATGTGTCCATCATTACATGTCCAATGGTAACTATAAAACTACTTCTATTTCTAGTTTCATCATTATGTTTTCCAGTTTGGATGGTTAACGATTATTATCCGTTTATGAATCTTATCTCTATATGACTATAATGGACAATAATTATATGATTGGATAGCATTAATAATGTAATCATGTCTATTTTAGATTGGGCTATATACTGTATATATTTCTATCATTATTTTCCAATTTCTGTTTAGTTACCGGTATAGGTCATATCTAATTTACTTTTTATTGATAGTTAATTTACAACTATGTTCCAATAAACTATCTCATTGACAATATCTCTATCATTAATGTTTTTTCCATTTTTTACATTAGATGGTACAATATGGTTGGTCATTTTTCCACTTTCTATATATTTTTTCCATTTTATATAGTTATATGAACATATATGAACTATATCCAACTATTCATTCACAATTTCTATCTTTCTGTTTCACCTTTTACATTTCACATAAACTATTTTTTATATAACTATATTTTTTAACGTTTGATTACTATCATTAAAAACAAATTACAATTTGTTCATGTTTATGTTTAATATCATTATTGCTATCATTAATGTTTGATATTATTACTATCATTGATAGCGTTATTTTCATGTTCATTTTAGTAATGTTTGATAGTAATGATAGTAATGATAAATATAGTTACTCAAACTACTATCATTAATTATTTGGAGAAATTGTTTGATGTTTACATTGCCAACTAAATAATGATATAGTTAATTTCTCCAACTATATTAACTATATTTAAATTTAAATTGCCAAATGTGTTGGAGAAATTCATTATATATAGTTAGTTTTATAGACTACAAGTAACCAATATAACTAATTATATAATAAAAATATTAAATAAGTAACCAATCTACATATGATATACCATATATCATTGTTTTTCTCCAATGTCTGGCCCAGGCTCTGAACTCGATCCGCAAGGCCGTGGAGCAGCGGCGCCAGGAGCGTGTGCAGAAGCGCCGCCTGCAGCCAGTGACGAACCCCGAAGCCGCCGCGGCCTCACGCCGAGCAAAGAACCGGCGCCGGGCCGAAGGCGGGGGGCCCTTGGGGGGCGCACCATGGAAGGAGGGGATGGGGATGGGGACATGGGGATGGGGGATGGGGATGGGGATGGGGATGGGGGGAGATGGGGCTGGGGATGGGATGGGGTGAGGGAATCTGAGGATGGGAGTTTCTGTTGCAAAGTTTTGAGGTTTTGCAGTGAAGGAAATGAAGGCATTGCATGTCTCGCAGTGAAGGCAGCTGTCCATGCTGTCACCGAGGGAAGAAGCGGAAGATGGAGGAACTGATCCACAACACGAAGGGCGGACGCCTCTTGGCAAGAAAGGTGCCCCAAATGCCCCCAATGTGGAGCTTGGAACAGAGGGGGGGACATCTTAGGGTAAGCTATTGCAGCTAGGGGTAGGAAAGCAGTTGAGACAGCAATCATATTATGTTCAATCATCACTCCCCTTGATCAACTGTGATCCAAATTTTGAAGCCATGAGATGGCTCTAGAAACTGTAAGTCCATGTCCTGGTGCAGGATAGTTTCATCTTGATAATGTTACTGTATTCCTGTTGCTCTGTGAGCGGCGGGTGCCTGTTTTCACGTGCCTGCAAGAACCATTTGGACTCAGGGATCCAGACAACCCAAGAACCGGTGTGTCATGCTTAGACGTTCCATTTTCACACAACAGGGGTTCTCTGACATGCTTAGCCAAAGCATTTGTCACTTATGCTACTGATGTTTCATTCCACTGGCAAGTAGCAGAATTGTCACGTTTCCACCTAGGCCAGAGGCGTGTTGTATAGTGGCTCTATCGGTGTGCGTGTCGTACAGTTCGGCATGACAAAACTATAGTATAGAAACTTGGATCTTGTGACCGAGAAGCTTCACACTCACAGCTTGCATCCTGTTTTTCTCGACCGCTGCTGCAACATGCTGAAACTTCGACTGCTCGTGGTCACCATGTCAGTCCATTCCTTTGGACCTGCGCCTTCACTGGGACGGCTGAGGCGGGAAGCAAAAAGTGAAGCAATCCAAGTCGCTGATTTCGTGACCAGAAAAGAAAAATCCGCTGCCAGACTGGCTCAATTTCTGATTGACCACTCTTGGGTGGGTGAATTTGCTTTTTTTTGATTAAGAATTAAGAGGGTGACCTTGGAAACGAGAGTGTAAGTATCCTTGAGTTGTGGGGGCGCTTTGTTCAAAGGATGTTGCTTTAGCAAGGGTTCATTGCACCCCTTACAATCCACCCAAAGGGTTTTCTTCGCATGACCGTTCATGGTGCTGTGAGAAAGAGGACAGGATTTTCCCACTGCTGCTCACATATTTTGTTTGATTTGGCTGTTGTTTCAAGCAATTATATATGATATTCCACTAGTGATTAATTAGTGTGAGAAGTTGATGCACTCGACTCAGACTCTCTAGCTGGATTTGTTGACCTCACTTTGCAGCTGAAAATCTGGTCAGAAAGACTTCGACATCACCAGCAAAGTTGAGTCGCAGACTCCGCTTGTGACCCTGCCACTTCCTTTGTCATTTTGTGCCTAAGCTCTCAGCTGGCTTACAGGCATAGCAAGACATCAAGGCATCAATTGTAAAACGGCCAATGTACTCATGGCGTACTGAGGCTGAGACAGAAGCATTTTGCAAATGGTACTGTAGCGCTACTGGTTGTTTCGGTTGTTGCCTTCTTTTCTTCACATTTTCTGAGATTTGCTTCTATTTTCTCATTCTTCCTCAGCAATCTTGATCTTTCGCCATGCCCCATGTGCAGATTCGTTCGCCCGATGGGGATTATCAGATCCTCGCTGTGGTGGGGTTGGGGTAGTGAAGCTTTTGCACCACTGGTGTAGCTTCGGAAAGGCATTGAGGCAATGCATTGCAGCATCCAAAACATCTGAAAAACTGGCATTGATAGTGATGGTACCGGAGCGTACTGTAGGCGCAATCACGGTCCAATTGTTTTCCTCCTTGCATGCTACCGTCTCGGAATTAACCGGAACTCACCATCAACAGGCCGATCATTCCATGCTGTATGTATCATCCCATGGCTATCCATTGCTATGCTCTTGAAGGTAAAGTGCCGGAGGGGAGACAAAGCAAGGTGGACACAGGACCACCTGAAGTTGTCTCAAGGGTCAGTTTGTATCGGACGACTTTTCAGGATCTACTACCGATGCTATCCGGAGATGGAGAACTTGGAGAATGATGATGTCAAAAAGAGACCTCAGGTGCGTAACTCTGGGCTGGTGGTGCTAGAGGCAAGCCTCCTGTGTGTGACGGTCAATCGAAAGCCCTTGGTACATGTGCCTACAGGTAAAACATATGCAGACAAGTGCACTTGATATTGATGATGCACATAAATGCACATAACATCGATGTGCACACAGTATAGAGATAATGTAGGGATAGTTGAGGCGCCAGGATTTTATATGTTTCCCCTCACCGGACTGCAAGCCACCAACAGCAAGCATTGAGTGAAGGATTGAAGACATGCTACCCGAACCACGTGCTCCAATAGTGACAGAAAGGGGACCGAAAGGGTTCTTCATTTCTCACCATTGTGGAAATATAGTAACTTCATCCTTCATCAGGTTTCTTAGTCGAAATTATACACCGTGATGTTCTGTTAGTTCTTTTCCTTCCCCTCCGTGTTTGCTGCTCCCTCGCAATCATATTGATCGTCCTTTCCTTTTCTTTCATCTTTCTTAGGTGATATTTCATTTCTTGATGTTTCTTCTTATTTCTTTTACTTTTCCGTTCTCATGCCACCACGCGACTGAGGAACTCTTGCGGGGGTGATCCCTGCTTTCCTTTCCAGTAGCAATTCTCCAAAAAATACCTTTCTCTGGTTTCATGACCAGTGGCTTGCAAAAGGAATACCTAGACATTGGCAATGCAATCAGGTGACTGGTTTTGATTCAGACAGCCGCAATGCACGGCGGGATTTCTACGCCACCCTGGCCCCACGCATTGCATGGTCTAGCCCGCACTGGAGCAGCACGGCGTCAGGTGATGTTGTTGATGGGCATGGGGGGCACCCACGGACTCTGGAGATTTCAATCGCTGTATTTGCAAGAGTTTTGCCAGGTGCAATCTGGTGCCGGGGAATGGGATGATAGGTAGCAGTGGCTCAAAATCGAGGGTTCATGAGAACCAGTAACCAACCAACATGCCCCCAAATACACCCCAGAATCAGGTGCATCCCAACATGATCCAGCATGTCAACTCGCTTGTTTACTCCATGGCATCCTTACCATGGATAGGAGGAGGGGGTTCAACCTCCAGATCAACCCCAGCTTTTGGGACACCCCCATCATCCCAAATCAATTTTTCAATTGGAAACCGATCAATAAATGGTTACTGGGCCCATCACTATACCACGTTATGACCCCTCCACATGCCAAAAACAGGAGGTTTATGGAAGTTTTGATGTCAGAAGTGTGACAAACCTGCCATTTTCCGGGCGAATTCATCACTTTTGCTATACCCGGGCTGGCTTCACATGGTGCGGTGGCGACATTGATCTTTGTACCCCCGAATTTGTTTATAGATTGCTGTGCCCTCAAAGGACCCTTTGGGTATTCCTAGCTTTTGGACCAACAACGATGAATATTCCTATTTTGCACCGATATGCGTCCACGGTTCCCGTATCTCCAACAATGATGTTTGAGATGGACCGATTGCATTCAACCTGAAGCCGCTTGGTCCAGTAGGTTTGTGCGGTGGACAACCGCGGCACTGGATATTCCGGTCATCCCCGGGGTGAAGGGCGGTGGACAACGCAGCGCATGGCACGAGATGCCCTGGCGGTTTTGGATGAGTTGAAGTGGGACAAGGTGCATATCATTGGCATCAGCATGGGCGGCATGATAGCGCAGGCGGGAGATCGATGAGCAAGGTGCCGTGCACCTGTTGGTGAACGATGGTACCATTGCCATGGCATGCCATGACTATACCTACAGACTAGCCTATAGATCAATATTTACATGCAATGACCTCCTTTTGCCCAGGGACACATGGAGTCCCTGATTTTTACATAGCAGGCATGATATAAATGACCTTAAATCCACCAGGTTCCCTGACTGTTGCATAGCATGCACCTACTTTGATCTTGGAGGTGGCATCAAATCCACCACCTCCCATGGCTCTTTTATGGAATGCGACATGTCCCTGGGGCTGAGTGTGGGCCCACACGTCCAGGATGATGATGATGATGATGATGATGATGATGATGATGATGATGATGGTGAACTTGATGAGGGATCCTCCGCATTGGCACTTAGCGAAAATTACGGTTTTTACAAAAATGCCGTCGTAGTTCCGGGGCAGAAGCAGATGATTTTTATCGGCCAATACTATAAGTATATGTCTTTTTTTACATATCTGTGCACATTCAAAGATCGAAATCTATACAGATTGGCATATCAACTTGGCTCAGCTTCTCGGAGACCTCCAGGAACTGGCCATCGCCGTGCCCGAGCGCGTGGCGTCGCTGGCTCTGCTGGCCACGTATTCGTCGGCGCTGTATGCCCTGCCCAGCACGGCTGCCCTCGTGGATCTCGCGCGCTCCATGGGACTGCTGACGCGTGACCTGCGAGAGCAAGGCCGGGAGGAGGAGTGGCCGAGGGGCCAAGGAAAAGCTCAGGAAAAGCCGAGGAAAAAGTAGAAAAAGTGGAAAAAAACATCACTTTTTAGTTGTTTGGTTGGCGCGGCACGTGCATGGGTCTTGGGTGAAAACGGATTTGGGCGTTTATTGTGTACCTCTTCATCGTTACGTCGTCCCTTTGCTTCATTTTGCTTCCACCTCTTTGATCCTCTGGATGTCTCTGGCATCTTTTCATCCCCCATGGATGCGGAACAGTGGAATCGATTTGAGTGCCATTGGAATGGAATTTCTTGGTGCTGTGGAAATCTTGTAAGCACAGGTTGGCGCATGAATTTTGAAACGATTTTGCATCCCGAAATCAGAAGTGGAAAAAGGTGCATGCGAAGCGGCGCACACTTTCAGGGCGTGCCATTCTTGTTGCGAGGTGCAATGCTCAACGCGTAGTGCTAAGTGGTGAGGTTCACAGCGCGAGGCCTCTTAGATTAGGTGCATGATGGTGGTGCATAGGTGGATGTAGGTGGAGTATACCGACATTTATAGCTTCCAAAAATGGTGGCGATTGTGCTGATTCTTCAGCATTGCTAGGGGATGGTCGTCAAGATGCATAGAATCCATGCACACAATACAGCGAGGGTCGGCCATGGCTCATATTCTGATTGTGCCGTGTAATGTTTTGAAAGCCTTCCATATGTCTTTATTTTCCTTGAAGATTCCTTTTGCAAGTAAAGCAGGCATTTCATTAGGTAGTATTGATACTTGTTGCTAGTGACTAGTGGGTGCATGTCCATGCCACTTTATCCCCAAAATGACACAAGCTGGATGGATTACTGTTCTTTCGGGGATCCCGTAGATCCATGTATATCATCGCCTCCTAGGAACCCACCATGGCCACCCCTCAAACGCATTTCCTGTTCTCAGCCAGGGTGTAGGCGTTTGAGAGTGGTATCAACATATATGAAGCATGATTGGCCATGGTTGACCAGCATGAATCATTGTCCATCAACACTGGCTATCTCCCTATGTTCGCTGGATAGATTCCTACCATTGCCGATCATATTCCCATCATTGCTGGTGATCTCCCTAGCTGGTTGGATTCCTACTTTTAGGCCTGGAAACGTCCCCATCAATTCTGGCTTCCCCATGGCTGGATCCAGGAAAGGCATCTTTGAGACTCAACTTCCCCGATGAGTGGTTGGACCAGCAGCGCTCCTCTGAGCTGCATGAGGACCGACAGGTGTCCAATAGTCGCTGGGTGAACAAGGCCAGAGCCCGTTTGGTGGAATGTGAATTGTTGCCCAAATCTCATGTTTGAATCATCCGATTAAGAAAGAGGCAATGGTTTGGGCACATCGTTTATGGACAACACTGCGAATAACACGTTTGCTCACGGTTGCGTGCTCGCTTCGCCAGTTTGAGTCACGAAAGCCGGCTCAACGCATGTCATTGTCATACCATGGCTTATGTTGAGCACAGTCAGTATGCTGCTGATCAGTTGGCAGGTGGTCCCTGATTGAGTGATCGCTAATTTGTGGGATGATCAAAGGATCACATACTACATTTGGTGGTTGGTTGCACCCATTCTTATATACATTACATATCTTGGTCACCCTTGGAATCCAAGTGTGTTGTACCAGCAATTGATTAGCCACCGGTTCTCAGTTCTCAACCATGAAACTAGTAGTCAACCAAACCATTCACATCTTTGTTGCCTTGTACGTCCTTGACTTCTTCCACTGCAGCTTAGCATTTATCACAACAAGATGGCTACCACCCATCGCTGCCAGGCGTTCATTTTGATGAGCGTGGAAGTCCCCCGCGAACTGAAGAGCGGCTTGGTCGGTCTGCAAAAACGCTGCGTATCAACGAAAAACCAAGCTTTGAATACTGCCTGACGGTCTTTTTTTAATGATAATCAACCAGCAATCTAATAACGGCTGATGAATACGGATTGACAATTGTCAACCGTGGTTAATAGCTGGCTCGTGGTTTGAAACATTTGTTCACTGTTAATATCACCATATATTGGGGTTCTCTAATCACCATCCAATATTGGGGATTGTTGGTTGGTTGACTTATCTTTTTGGGATGAGACCGCTGACCAGCAAAGATCAGACTTGCAGTTGAACTGACTGTAGGCAGTTGTGTGCGATGTAATCATTGACATTTCCGCGGTAGCCTTTCGAGAAGCCTCTAATCATTGTTAGCTTGAATTAGAGTTAATATA
The DNA here is from genome assembly GCA_009767595.1 of Symbiodinium kawagutii. NCBI lineage: Eukaryota > Dinophyceae > Suessiales > Symbiodiniaceae > Symbiodinium > Symbiodinium kawagutii. Next base: position 31,643 of record VSDK01020387.1, read on the forward strand.
GATTTGGTTATGAATAGACATGTCCAAATGATTATTCCGGAATGTCAAATTAATAGACTTTTCCAATTCAAAGTGATTGTGTAAAAGGAATTAGGCAACGTTTGCGCCTTTCTAACTCATGACATCGGTTTGCCCCGGTCTCTCATCAAGCAAGACAAGAACGAAAGGTCGCTTCGCTGGTGTGTTCTATCACTTGGTCGAGGTGACGTGTCCGCATGCTGTTTTTCGCAACGAAGAAGAATCAGTTCTGATCATTGGCTGGTTGATTGAAGATAAGCAAGTGTTAGATGGGTTACAAGTAAATACGGTACATGATTATAACCTGGATGGCTTATACCGACTAACTTAGGTTCTTAGTGTTTTTGGGATATGATTGATTGACCATATAACCACTAAAAATATTTTTTTAGCAAGGGATCTAAAAGCCACCAAGTAACTGGTAATCAAATTGGTTACAAGGAATCTTTGGTTAAAGATTAACCCCATCAGTGGTTACAATTAATGATTATATCGCCAGTACGGGGTGCAGCTCCTTGCCTGAGGCCAGGGCAAAGGCCCGGCCCAGCGCACCGGTCCCAACGCGATGCTCAAACAGCTGTTGGCCGTGCTGACGCACCACGTGAGCAACGCTCGTTGCGAAACCTTGCGGCGATTGGGTGTGCCGGTGCTGGTGATGACAGGCCCCGGAAGCTGGTGGTGCTTTCGTGCAACGGCTGTTTGTTTCGAGTTGCTCCATGTACTGGAGGCTCATATTTTCACTTTAAACCGAGAAGACTAAAGATAAACGGTTGTTTGCTCTCGTATTGGATTTCCATGATTTCCGCAATTTTGATTCAAAGTAGTCAGAGCAGATCCGCAACAAAACGGTTTTTTCCTTTGCGCATCCTTTCCCCTCGACATTTGGCTGCTTGTGGGGTTGTTCCATATACCTTGTTTCATCGTGTTTTATCCGTCTTTTGTCCAGGTTTGTTTTGACATTTGGGTATTCTATCTAATATGATGATAGACCACGGGTCCACATTAGCAAACCACCATCAGATTACTCATAGAAAGCTGGTCAGATACCCTCAAAGATTCGGGCTATCAATATTGATCTACCATTGCTAGGTTCTCCTTGCGACAATTCTGTGCCGCTTCACTCCCTTCTTCACCCTGGTCATTGATGGAGCTGACGACTAGATTCAGGTGTTCAAGAAACAGCCATGGCTGTTGTAGAAAAACCCCTCGACCACCCTGGTACTGCCAGCTGAGTGACTGACTGGTTGCACTCTACAAGCTGAGTGGCTGACTGGTTGAGTGACTGGCCAACATTTAATTACACAATATACCTAACACAATCACCCATGGCCAAGAACCCTGCACCCCAGGGCAACAATTGTAGATATCCAAGTTCTGAGCTGGATTGCGACTTCCAAACATCTATGGTTGCCTAACTCAGAAAACGACAGATTCATTACCACAGTGATGTCCGATCACACTACAATCAGAATCGATGCTGTCATATTGGGCCGATACACGTGGTGATAAGGTTGATAAGCCGGTGGGGTTGACGTCATAGGGATTAACAACCCTTTGCCTAAGCTGAGGTGGCTCCAACCATTCTTCCCGGCAAGGATGGTTACCGATGGTTGACAAGTGCTATATTGAGAACAGTGAGTGGTGGATGGTGTGAGTGTTGATTGATGCTTCCTGAGTGGTCCATTCGTGGTTGATTGATTTGGCCAGTTGCATTTTGATGGAGGTGTAGTCATAGGGTAAACCAATGTATAACTATATACGTGACGCCAGGTGGCCGAAGGGCGACAGGGTTTCGGGGGAAGGGGGGGGAGTTGTGGACACTGACCAGCCACCAGGCAGTGAAGATTGGTTGGTTCGTCCAGTGAACTCGAAAATCATCGCTGAGCACTTTGAGACTAAAGTAGAGGTGCCTCACTGGTGCTTAGCAGGAAATGGCGGAACGGGATCATGATTCAGATGCTTTGTGGTTGTTATGGGTCATTCCTGTATTCCCTAATCAGTGGAGGTGTGCAGTGTGCAGGTTAAATGAGAAGCCGCAGTGCACATAAATATTACTTACAGTGCACGCAGAGATCTATAGTGTCGTGCTGTTTTGCTTTGGAGGGACTGACAATGCATTTTCGACGGGGGCTTGGAAGTAGCAATCATAGACAGCTTTTAAGATGTTGCCCATTTGAGGGTGGAACCTTCAAACTGATGATGTTTATCGGCAATCTTGATGACGTGAATGAGCTCAACTGGGGCAGAACATGCGTTTCTGCAAAGGTTGGATGATACCCAGGGGATTGGGAAGGTTGATTGCCTGTCGGGTAGCCACTTTGACATGGGAAATTGCCATTTCTTGGTTGCACGACGCATTCATGCCAACATGCCAAACCAACAACAGCTTCATGGCTTCGAATAAGGCAGCTATCATTTTATGAAACAAAGCATCCACGCCACATGACTCATGAAGGATGATCTGGAGAGATGATTTCTACACATGGGGGTAGCCCGGTCATGTTGGGGGATAAGATGGGAGAGGAGCGTCATTCTCAGACTCAAAGTCTCCTCGATGGCACCATCATTGGTCTCAGTTGCAGCTGCAGTTGGGTAGGTTCAAGAACACCAACATGAATTAAAAAGATACGGGTTTCTCAAAATGGGGGACCCCAAAAATGGTTGGTTTACATTGGTTTACTACTATAAATGGTTAAGACATTGGATGATTTGGTGGTACCCCTATTTTGAGAAACATCCAAATGTTCACGTCCCTTTCGTTCACCCCTTTTGTACATGTTCCTTCTCCGTGTTGTTCTTTATGCTGCTGCTGTCGTTGTTGCTAGATCGGTGGCTGTCGGTGGTCGTGGTGGTTATCAATGCTAACCGTCAACCGGTGGCATCCATTGGCATATGCCCATATCATTTTTTAAAGAAACATGTATTGTTTGAATAAACTTAAAATCACAAAACATATTTAACTTCTTACAATCTATCTTGGAGAGAGGAATCTATCTTCTGAAATGAAGTAATTTTGTATGAATCTAGTATTATGAGATTTTGTGTATCTTTTTAAAGTAGTATAGATTCATAGAAAATCCTATCACGATGGGAATCTACAATGATTTTTTTTTAAGCAACTGCTCAGTTGTCAGCTCCTGACAGGTCTTGAGAGGCCTGGGCCATGGCTTAATTTTCCAGGATGCACCCACTGTCAACGAGCACTTGGCGAGCCACATCCGCTTGGGCGAAGACTACGTGGCCCATGGGGCCAACAGGTCCCTAAAGGCCAGGCTTTGAGATTTTCATTGCCAAAAAAATCCAAGAATAATGAATACATTGAATTTCTTGAAAATCAAAATTATGAATATCCATAATTGAATTTCTTGGATTTTTACTGATGAAATTTGATTTTCTTGAAAATAGAAAAATGATTTCTAAGGCAGTACAAACTGGGGGTTGTCCTTCAGGCGCATGATGATAATGAATACCGACAAGCAGCGGTAAAGTGGCTTCCTGGGTTTCAGCTCCGGGTCATGGATTTCTGCCCAACACGGTTGGTGCAGGGTTGGAATGTTTTGGACACTTCTTTTGGCCACGAAGAATGGGCATTTATCAAACTAACGGGGCGATGGCCTTTGTCGGATTTTCCTGAACTGGCGGGTACGGAAACTCTAACAAAATGCGCATGGTGTGGGGCAGATGAGGCTACAGTTGTGCATGTCCTGAAAGCTTGCCCTGGAATTACACAATTTTTTCTGCGAAGCAGCTTAACTAACTTCATTACGAGGGCCCTTTCGACCTATTGCTTTCTAATGTGCTTATTCCATTCGTCGGCAGGGGTCTAAGTGGATGTTGCCCGAATCCGGTATGTTGGCTTAATAATGAGACGCGTAACCTTGGCCCTGAGATAATAAAATACGCAATAACAACGACCTGCCAATTAACTTTGGAGGTATCGCACCACCCATTTCCACGAACTTACCACTTGATTAATAGGTTACGGGGTGCACCATGAGTAAATAAGCAAATAAGCAAATATATTAATTTACTTTAGAAATAAAATCCCTATGCAAATATCCTCTCAAATTTTAGGTTAATTATCCATCCATAAAGCCGCCTATTTTCTAGAGAGCTTTTTATTGATACTGGCTGCCATTTATTGAAGCTGGGATTATCCCAGAATTTTAGAAACCTAAAAAATTTCTAGAAAATTATACCTCTAAGCAAATAATAATTTTAAAAAAATATTTTTATTGTAAAAATTAATTAAAGCTTGTTAATTATTAGGAATTGTGATTTTTTAATAAAGGTTGATATTTTAGTATTGGAAAGCCCGGAAAGGTATAATATTATAAATAATTGATATTTAAGCTTTAATATATAAAAAAATTAATAAAAAAATTAATATTATATTTTTAAATTAATTTAATATTAAAATTAATATTTTTTTTTTTAAATATATTATATTTTTATATATTTTCTAATATTTTTTTAAATTTATAAAAATAATTTAAATATAATAATAATTATTATTATTAAATTAAAAAAAATAAATATTTAAATATATATAATAAAAATAA
>VSDK01020387.1:38024-58684 GCA_009767595.1 Symbiodinium kawagutii
ATTTTTTAAAAATATTCTTTTATAATTTAATATGATTTAAAATAAGATAATATAATATAATATATTAATAATAAAAAGTAATTTAATATAATATATTAAAAATTAATTTAAATTAATTTTAAAAAATAAATATAAATTTAAATTAAATATTAATAAATATTTTTTTTATATAATAAAAATATATTATAGTCCATATATTGTAAAAAAATCTATTATACAAAAATTTAAGGGGTTTAATATGTTTCCGAACTTAAGGGACCCTCAATATATGATATTGCAAAATCCAGTGCTATTAAATTTAAAAATCTAAAGGATTTTAGGCAAAAAAAATGGAATTATTATATAGCACATATATTATATAATATTTAAATATTTAAGAAAATTAAATATTATTATTTTTTTTTTTAAATATATATTTTTTTTTATTTATTTATTAAAATTAATTTTATTTTAAAGATAAATTTATAAAAATATTTAAAAAATTATAATTTATATATTTTAATTAAATTTTTATAATTATTAATTTATATATTAAATTATTAATTTTTAAAAATTTAATTTTAATTATAATTATTATTATATTGTAGTTATAATTTTTATATAATAATAATTTTAATATTATTATAATAATTATATATATAATTATAGATATTATTTTAATTATTATTATAATTATAATTATAATTTTAATTTTAATTTTTATTATATTTATATAAGTATAATTAAATTTATATAGTTATAGTTGAGGTTGTATTTGTAATAATAATTATGGTTATAGATATAGTGATTGTAGTAGTTATTGTAGTAGTTGGGGTATTTATGGTAGTTATAGTAGTTGTAGTTATAGTAGTTGTGGTAGTTGTAGTTGTAGTGGTCAGAGTGGTTGTAGTGGTTGGGGTGATTATGGTAGTTGTGGTGGTGGTGGTAATGGTGGTTATGGTGGTTGTAGTTGTGGTAGTGGTGGTGTGGTGGTTATGGTGGTTGTGGTGGTTGTGGAGTTTGTGGTGGTGGTGGTTGTGGTGGTGGTGTTGATGGTGGTTGTGGTTGTGGTTGTTGTGGTTCTTGTGGTTGTTTTGGTGGTTGTTGTGGTGGTTGGTTGTTGGTTCGTTGGTTGGTTAGTTGGTTGGTTTGTTGTTGTTATTGTTGTCGGCGTCCTCGTCGTTGTTTTGTTGTTGTTGTTGTTGTCGTTGTTGTGTGTAAATTGGTGTTTGTTATCTTCGTTTGTTTGTTGATTGATTGTATTTGTTTGATTGTGTTTTTTTGTTTGTTGGTTTTCTCGTTGGTTTATTGGTTTCTTTATTGTTGTTGTTATCTCTAATTTGTTTTGAGGGGGTTTCGCTTAGGATTGGGTTGGGGTTATGGTTTTGGATACTGAATCATTTTTGATGTATTGATTGTGTATGATGTTTTATTACCTCATGTTTTGCTATTGGAAATAATGGGTTAACCCTACATATGATAATTATATACTGATATATGTTGTTTATATATCTATTTTATATTATTCATCTTATTGTACATTTTTGAATGTGAGTTTAAAGTTTTTGTTTGCCATTTCCCCCTGATGTATTCTAAAATATAAATAATCATTGGTCTTATAAACCAAAATTGATTATGGAAGACGAACAGAAATTGAACATACTTTCACCATCTATCAGTTTACAGTACATGCGACAAGTAACGATTCTTAACCATTGGTGGGCCGTTCATCAGCGGGAAATGGTCGTTGGCAAACAATTGGCCAAACCAAAAGCGGGCACAGGGCCTTCGCACCAAGTCGTGCAATGTAGCCTCAGATCGAGCTTCTGGGCAAGGGGTTCCCGTCCATGCGACAAAAGTCCAATGACTCTCCTCCCTTTTTAGCCATGACGATCCATTCTTGGTGGTTGACCTTGGTAAGTGGTGAAGTCTCAGTCTTGAACACTTTTCTGGAACTTGCTGTGCGTCAGTTGCATTGATATCTTAACATCAGGTGGTCTGGCAGGTCTTTAAAGAAGCCTAAAACCATCCTTACTGATGATTGTTCATCATTGCTGAGACGAGACTGTACAGGACCCATTCATTGGAAGCCTTGGCTATGTGGAGCAGGAGGACTGGCTTAGATTGCACCACCCTCGCTCGCCTACTATCACCACGACACCTCCCTCTATTTTCCGTTGTTAACTGTTGTTTATCACGTTGATTCACCGGATGTTCCATGGCCAGCCCATCCAGCCCAGTCGCAGCCCGGCCGAGAGGTGCTCCTCGGGCAAAACTGTGTCTGAAATGCACCTGAACCCGACCACCAGGTGCCGGCTGCACATCGGTAGATATCATCTACCAAGTGTTCTCTGTATGAAGTAAATAGGAAACATGGGATCGCAAACACAAAATGGTAGATACAACTACAGAGACAAACATGATACCAGTGATCCATCATCAACCCATGGTAGTACAACATCATACCAGTGATCCATCTACCATGTATCATCAACAAAATGGCATGATACATGGGACATCACAAATGTACTTACTGCACAGATATGCATATATGTGCAAGCATATGTACACATGTATATTTACGAATATCTATTTACGATTCTGTACGTATGTGCATGCTATTGCAGATGCACACTATGGTGATCATCTCCAAATCGAAGATATCTGCTGGATATGTACTGAAGAATTAGATAACCAAATTCATAGACTCCAGGAATCCAAATCCAGAACCTTGGTATAGTTGTCAAGCCGTGGGAAAAAGTTGGTGGACCCTCTTGATCCCTCTGGTCGGCTACAAGTAGATAACGACCACTTTTGAGAAATATAACTAGGCAGGTAAGAAGCGGGTAGTAACTCCACAGTCAGATAGAATCAGCTGGCTGGTATAACTTGGCATACCTAATGAGGCTAGAACCCAGTATAAGTGGTGACCAGGGTGCAGTCACTGATATCAAACAGGTCACCTTGGGTTGTTCATCACCAACTTGTAGCAGGGGGAGTAGCAGGTTGGTCAATTCCTGCGGTCTTTCTGGGCGCCCAAAATTCATCCGCACACCCATCGCTGCTGATTATAATTGTCCACAAAAAATGGCTGGGAATCCTGGGATGGTGGAAAGTACAATATGAGTCAGCCATCGTCAAATTAGGGCAATATGGGTTCGTTCTTTTTCCTTCAATATACCCTGTGACAATCGAACATGGCGTTGGAAAATGGAAACTGAGGGTTTATTGACCCCACAACTCCCTGCCCTGGATCGGTAGCAGAAAGTGGCTATTTTTGGGACTCAGATGGACGGACAAACACGCCTTGGTGATGACCCCAATCTGATGATCAAACCAGGTGGACTGACTGCATGGCTGTTGGGTGATTTCAGAGCTTTATCAACTTTCTTACATCGTCTTCACTGGCCATTGGAGTATAGCCATGAGGTGAAACAAAGCTGCTCATGGCATCTTCTGACCTTCCTGGGGCGGTTCAATTCCGTACATCACCAGTTTGCGGAGTTCAAACCCCTTCGTTGATCCTTGTTGAGTCCTCGTCCTCTTTTGAGTCCTTTGCTGAGTCCTTTTATGGTTGATACTTGCCCAGGCTTGTTGATGCTTCTTGATGCTTAGTGACGGATACTTGTTGATGTGTGTTGATGTTTGGGGATGCTTGTAGATCCCTGCTGCAGGTTGAACTTTGCGTTGTGTGGAAACTAAGAGCCTATGCCACAGAGATCTTGCATAATTATCTAGGCAAACACATGCATATCTTGATTCCTACGATGTGAAATAGTCTTTCGCTGTCAAAGTGCTCATAATAAACCGTTAGCAAGGCAATTGAATTTCACAACAATCATTCAATACTGGCAATTTCAGCCCTTAGAGCAATTTTTGGGTGGTTTAAGGGTTTTGGGTTTTGTGTTTACAGCGGTCAGAATTTGCCAGCAATACGGACGACGAGCGTTAGGCGCTGTGCGGGTGCACTAACCACCTACAAATCCGTCAACCAGCCTGCATGTTTAGTTTAAATCAATTACATACCACCTTCAACCGCCAGCCCGACCCACAACCAGAAACGGTTGAATTGATTTTGATCAGCCCCTTTCCTTCACAATCGTGGCTTTAGCACTCCAAGGCGCAGGTTTTGCCACCCGTGGCAGCAGTGGCACGCTGCGGTGCCGGCACATTATCTCCAAAATGTTCCAATTTGTTGGCCTTGCGCCAGCAAGTGCGCGTAGATTGGACCGTAATCTCGTCCCAATGTTGAGCCCTGCCCCCTAGAATCTCTAGATTCACTCTGCAACTAAGGGCATTCATATCAGAGGAAGGGCCGTAGTCAGCGTGCTCAGCAATCTACTATATGCATAGCTGGTTGATAGAAGTGTTTTGTCGATAATTATCATTTCACCCAAGAATAAATGATATCATCATAATTACTTATCTTACATTATCTCTCCACATGCAAGAGTGACTCATTGCAATATAACGTAACAAAACGGTCGTCGCATATCATGCATGCCATGCAACAGGTACATTGCCCTTTAAATCATGATACCATGGCATGACATGGTAGAGTACCATGTACTCACAATGCCAAACAAATGTAGAGATACGACTGCAACACCATCCCTCCAAATAAGCAATACTTTGGAGCTCACTGCTCACTGCAGCGAACAAGCACCGAACTTAGACAAACGGTCTGGTGGCTTGGTAAAGCCCCATTACAGCAAAACGATCATCCCTTGCAAAGGACAACCACCAACTCCGACTCAGCAAGCTGCAGTGCCAAAAGAATAGTCAATACGAATTCCAACAAAGGCTGAACGAAAATCCGAATTGAGATGCATTCGCTTAACCTCCTCACCAAAGTGGCAATAGCAAGGACAAACAAACGACCGACAAGCATCAAAATGCATCATCATCATCATCATCATCATCATCATCATCATCATCATCACAATCACAATCATCATCATCATCATCATCATCATCACCAGCATCATCATCATCATCATCATCATCATCATCATCATCATCATGCTCATCATGCTCCTCATCCTCATCATCCTCATCATCCTCATCCTGATCATCCTCATCATCATCATCATCATCATCATCATCATCATCATCATCATCATCATCATATCATCACTGTCATCATCCTCATCTTCCTTATCAGCCTTATCATCATCATCCTTATCATCATCATCATCATCATCATCATCCTCATCATCATCACCAGCATCATCATCATCATCATCATCATCATCATCATCATCATCATCATCATCATCATCATGCTCATCATGCTCCTCATCCTCATCATCCTCATCATCCTCATCCTGATCATCCTCATCATCATCATCATCATCATCATCATCATCATCATCCTCATCATCATCACCAGCATCATCATCATCATCATCATCATCATCATCATCATCATCATCATCATCATCATCATGCTCATCATGCTCCTCATCCTCATCATCCTCATCATCCTCATCCTGATCATCCTCATCATCATCATCATCATCATCCTCATCATCATCATCCTCATCATCATCACCAGCATCATCATCATCATCATCATCATCATCATCATCATCATCATCGTCATCCTTATCATCATCCTCATCCTAATCATCACCCTCATCCTCCTCCTCCTCATCATCATCCTCATCCTCATCATCACTCTCATCCTCCTCCTCCTCCTCCTCATCATCCTTATCATCATCATCATCATCACCATCATCATCCTCATCATCATCATCATCATCACCATCATCATCCTCATCATCATCCTCATCCTCATCACCACCATCATCCTCATCATCATCCTCATCATTATCATCATCCTCCTCATCCTCATCATCACGCTCATCCTTATCATCATCCTCATCCTCATCATCACCCTCAGCCTCCTCCTCATCATCCTCATCCTCATCCTCATCATCACTCTCATCCTCCTCCTCCTCCTCCTCATCATCATCATCATCATCATCATCATCATCCTCATCACTATCCTCATCCTTATCATCCTCATCCTCATCCTCACCATCATCCTCCTCCTCATCATCATCATCATCATCATCCTCATCATCATCATCATCATCATCCTCATCATCACTTTCATCCTCCTCCTCCTCCTCCTCCTCCTCCTCATCATCATCATCATCATCATCATCATCATCATCCTTTCTTGCCAATTGTATCCTTATTATTATCGCTTATCAAATTTGATAAATCTCGCTGATCATTGATGGTGGGCTGCGCGCAGGCCCCGCCTCTTAGAATCCCATATTGTCCTGTCGAAGACCGGCCTCGGCTGCAGGGCTGGCGTCTCGATGTAGCCGGCCATGGTAAACAGCCGTGGCAACAAGGTGAGCCATGGGGGAATCACACGAGACACCGGGGAGTGTTACTACATGTGGTTAATGGAGGTTGATGGCTGCAGATGGGAATCAATGATACTTCATGGCTGTAGTTGGCAGTTGGTGATGGTTAATGGTGGTTGAGGATGATTATGCCGCATGCCAACAATCACGGGACTGCGGGGATCTTCCTCATCACCTTCAAAAACCAACGAGCAGAGAGATCAACGTGGGTGTAGATCCATAAGCATGGAGCACCCTGGACCCGACCCCCGCCAAGGTCACTTTAAGACGCTATGGGCATCCATTTTGAACACACCATGTGGTGGTTTCTCAAGTCACGGGGGGCCCCCCAAGGTATGGTTAGTTGATTACTATAAACTGAAATGGGATGATTTGGGGGTACCTGTATTTTGAGAAACCACCATGTATGAATGTGACGGATCAGCCTGAATTCATTCCCCAAAAAATGCAGCTACCTCCAAGTGGTATAAAGGAACCACAGCCAAATATCCAGCAACTTGTTGATATCTTGTGCAACTGTGTCAAAATCACATCCTGACATGATGAAGAGTCTAAATGTGTATGGGTCACTTCACCCTGTACCCCACGGTCCATCATTAACCAGGCTGTTTTTCCTAGTATTGTTGCTTAATATTGATGGTTAACTGCTTGACCCATACCCACATAGCCATTGGAGTCAAGTTTAAATCACAAATGGCCCATACCCAATGGCTACCTAGTATTATTGCTTAATATTGACCCATACCCAATTAGCCAAGTTTAACATGACAGGGTCCGTACGATTCTTCCATCACAAGGTCCATTTCCAGGTCATTGCCCCGCTGCAGTCCTGCCTGCTGGTAAGGAGAGAGGCCGCGCTCGCCTGCTTTCTCCTCCACTTCCTCTGCGATGATCGCCTGATGTGACCATGACACCGACGCTTGCAACTGAGTATTGATGCTGTCAGAACGGTTTCCATACATGGTCTGATGACGGTATCCATAACGGTATCAGGCTACAACGGTCATACTGATTTTGAGAACTGATTGACAACTGATTTTGATATCAAGATGTGATGTTATCAATATCCATATATATTGGTATCAATGATCGTCAATATGATGGTTTCTCAAAATTGGGGACCCCCAAAAATGGATGGTTTATTCTATGAATAGATAATATTGGATGATAATTGGGTGTCCCCTATGACTTGAGAAACCACCATATAGCAAGTGTTGCATGGGTTATAACGGCATCAATATAGCAGTATCAATACTAACAATGGTAGCGATCGATCATTCTTGCACATTCCTGGGTTATAACGGTTGATATACATTGACAAATCTTGGTAGACCTCAAACAATGTTTTTAAACCTTGAAAAACGTTGATAAATCGTGATAATGATTATGTAATGTTAGTTGCAAGTGGCTGGACGTTGGTAGTCATGGTGAACAATCCCAACTGATCAACCCTTGGGCACGCCACTGTTGGACATCCTGTCCCCACCGCAACTCATTGCAAGGTGGAGTTGTTGCTGGGCCTGTTCCCATGCGCCAAGTAGCTGGTTGTGGCTATGACTATGATCAACCATAGTACTTGTTCAACTATGATCAACGATGAGTTTGGTGCCCAGCACCACACTATGATCATAGTTGGTCGTGGTGCCCATGCTATGCCATCAACCTCAAACTTGCCTGGGCAAAGCCCATTCGAATTGGATCCGTTGGTGGTACTGGGCTCCTCGACCTCCGAGGAGGCCCTCACCAAAGCCCGAACTGGACCACAGAAATGTCTGGATCCGAGCTTGGAACCCAACATCAATTCTTGGGGAACCCTGCAACTAGGTCAAATCACCAAAGGAATATGAAACAAATACGATTGAATGACGTATATCAATTTCTAAAAGTGATGACTTCTCAGCATAGTTGGTTTTACTCTCAAGGTCTGCTGATTCAATTTCAGCTCTGAGTTTGGTTCGAAACATCGCTTCCTTGTTTTATCACAAATTGAGGCTTTTGATCATTATCAAGATTTATCAAAGAGGCCATCATGAAGAAAACTATCAAAAACTCAGCGTATACATCAACAACTTGGGTCTTTGGTCACTGCCCAACTGTCTGTGTCCAATGACCCGCAAGTTCATGAAAAACCACTTCCGAAGTGACCACGTTTTCCACTCGTTGGCTTCTCTCGGTGCAAACCCACCGCACCGAACCAAAGGGGCCAGGTGGAAAATCAACTGCAACCACCACCCTCAGTGTCCGTTTTAGGGATAAGGGTCGTTGGTGACTATCCTTATTATTGACCAGTATTGACCATACTTAACCATCATTATCCCTTATATTGACCGTATGTCACCACACTTAACATCACTTAACCATTATTAATCACCATCATCCCATTGCCAGGCATCCACCGTCCCTGATGCCATATATAGCCAGCTCCCAGCCACAGAGGAGGCCTCTGTGGTTGTCATCAATGATGCCACTGAGACGGCATCCGCCAAGGCGGTTCGCACCACCTTGGTGGGGTCGATGATGCCAGCCTTGGCGCAGGTCTTGATGAAGTGGCGGCTTAAGCACTTCACCACCAACCATGGGGGAAAACAACCAACCAATTTCATGGTTAAGATATGGGGGGTAACAACCATGGGTTGATATGGCAAGCTGGGTCACTATCAACCAAGCAATAATGGGGGATAACAAGCAACAAACTCATAGGGAAAAGAAGCTGATTAATGATGGGGGAACCAGGGGTACTGGGTGATAAGAATTGAAAAATATGGTAAGATTCTATGGAAAAATGGGAAGAAACATGGTAAGTTCTATCATAAAACCGGGAAGCATAGTACGAGTAAAAACCTCAGAGTTTCACAATCATTCTGCCCTTTTCGTCACAGCGACGCGCGTACTTTTTCAGCATCCGAACTTCAAACAACGCGTTGACCCGTCAGTTTTTTACCATTCGGACTTGCAAATGTCCGTTTCGCTACAGTGTCGTGCCATTGTTGCTGTTCTTATCTTTCAAAGTGCAAGAAGAATGTACGATTTTGATTTGCAAATCTGCATTTCGCCAAAGCATAGTGTAATTTGCTGATCGCTTCCCCAATGACCTCCGCACCCGCCCGCTTCACGAGCCTACCTTTTCAACCATCTCGGAACAGAAAACACAGCATTTTGTGAGATTCCTATCAGTCACACACATCAAACTGATCTTTATCTCAACTATTTCCATCTATTTCCCATCAAACTGATCTTCTCCCTGCTTCAAAGAGTCGATTTATCCCCCTCTTTAGACGCTTCAAAGGCACTTTCTACCAGTGAAACACATCATTGTCAATTAACCATTATTGTTGGTGCATATCCCCTATAATTGTTAGTCATCATCTCCTATTGTTAACCGTTAGCCAGCTAGTTAACCATTGGTTAACCCTGATGAATGGTTAAACTTCAAACTTCTTCAACTCTTTGTGAATCGCTCCCCGCCTCGATCAGGTCGACATACTCACCTGTCTGTGCATTGAAGCCTCGAGAGAGTGCCTTCTCCTTCGCGCTAACCGCGGTTATGCAACAGGATGAAGGTGGCAACCAGTGGTGGCAACCAGAGGAGTTGAGACCTTGGGACTTGTTGCGAGGGTAGTTCAAGTCGCAATCTTCAATCATTTGACGTCCTTCAGTATCACTCAATGACCATGATTCACCAGCCATCATTGACAATTGTTCACCAGCATTAAGATGCATTTGGTGGCATGGCATTTGGGGAACAAACCGTCCTTGGTCAAGGTCTGCACCACCACGGCGCCCTCTTCACCTGCGTTCCTGGGATGGCAACGTCGGGGATGTCCATCAATCATTGTTTGGGTTGGAAATCTGAGCCACCCAGAATATCAGAATGCATCGTACTCAATGGTACCAAGCGCTTTGGATGGCTGTATGAGTTGTATGTCTAACTTGGGGCTAGGAGATTGCAAGTGCACAACAGTACAGACACAGCAATTTGTGGACAGCTCCGGTGGATCTCGCAAAATGCAACCCATCTTCCAATTCCAGGTACCGCCGCTGAACCCTCCTGTCGTGTCACCATTGCATGCAACAACAATCACCAATGACGTCAAATGACCACAAGAGAGCCCAAATCTCACCCCTAAGTACTTCCCCATGGAGCTAAGTGAGAGTAGTGAGAGTAAAAGTTGCATAGATACATTCATACAGTTGCATATGATTTACTCTTAATAAGAGAAAATAAGGGTTGACAGGGAAAAGCAAGAAAAAGTTACCCGCACTGCAAAACTACTTGTGGGCTATCTGCTGATGTCGGGATGATTAAGCTGGCTGGTGTATTGCGATGAGGGTGTTTTGCGGATTTCTGAACGTGGCATACATCATAGCCTCATCATAGCCCATAGCTCTAAGTGTTTGGTTTATCGCTAACCCCCTCCAAGCAGTAAACCAACCAGCACAATCCCCTGATCGCCTTGACCAACCAACACCTCGCTGTTGCCTCAACCAACATCCCCTCGGCGCTAGGGCCCTGTGGGATCAATTCCTTGAACATCTTTGTGAAATCGGTACACAGTAGGTGATATCTCTACGAATATTAGCTTTAAGCCTTAACAGGTTGGTCAGAAGCTACAATATCCAACACTCAACTCAACCAATCCATCAGCATGGAGATACGCATTTACCTCAGGGATTCAAAGCCATTGCAATCAACACCTCTTCACACGGACCTCGCGAATCCAAGCCACTTGTGGAAAAATTATCAAACATCAATTTAGAACGCTGCTGATTTATCAACGGGGGGGGACCGTTCAAGAGAAACGCTGGTGACATCCCCTAGTGAGATGATGATCTGTATTCACAAGCTCAGTAATCCCCCTTGAAGCCTGCTGGTTCAACCCTTCTGAACAGCTGCGTACAGCTATGTGCCAAAGGTCTGTGCAATCTGGATGCACGGTTGCTTCAAAGCCGCCTGGCAGGCCCAACCTTGGGGTCCCCGCCTTGGTCCTCGTTGGTGTACCCTGATCTTAACTGAACGATAACCACAATCCGTGCAGTGTGCAGCCACAAAAAAAACGCGCATCACAGAGAAATTGGGGGGCATTAATTGCGTAGATCTACGCGAAGACACCAAGTAATCTGAACAACGTTGAACAGAAGAAAGCATTGGTGGCTATAGCCTACAGCCGTGGCGGTACCAGAATTATATCCAAATGATCATTGATTGAAATGGAAACAAAAAAAACTAAAACTTTCCAAATGATCAAACCATTGTTGGATAATCAGCTATTTGTTGAAATCGAAACCAAAACACAATCAACCCATAGCTCTCATGGTTCCCCAACGACCCTTCACAGACCTGAAAATGGTGCCCTGCAATCGCATCATCCGTCGCTTGCAGAAGTCTTTGACTCGCCCAGTTGTAGGACTCCCCAAATGGACCATGATAAGCTTCAACAAAGCAGCAAACAGAATCAATCTTTAAGAATCACCTTTAAGAATCAATCTGTAAGAATCATCTTTAAGAATCATCTTTAAGAATGGAACATAAGACTTCATAGAATCATAATCAAAATCAATTCAATTCAGAATAATAATAAACTACATGTTATAGAGAAAACTTGAGATAACAACATAAAACAGAGCTAAGTCCACTTCTGCACGTAGGATCAAGCAAACGCTTGAAGAAGCCGGGTCACTTATCCCGTTACCAGCCGCTCTTTGAGATGCTGATCCGCCACTTCGATGGTGGAAGCTGAGCGCATTTTGGCGAAGCAGAACTTGTATCAGTAGTCATCAATTGATCATCAATCATGATAGTTCCTATCATTAATCATCAACTTTTGTTTAAACAAGTTTAATCAATTTCAAAACCAACTTGTCATCTATTTATAAACGTCATGAAAAGTTTAAAAATTGGTAGGTTGACCATCCGTTTGATTTTGGTAAATCCACAAGCTAATAAACCACCATCAGTTTATCCGTAGCTTTTGATTTAACATCTACGGGGGCTATGAATACATAGGACTCCCTCGGGGATGTATGTTGTTTTGGTCTAAGACATACCATGAAAATCTTTGCTCACCCTGATTCACCATCCTCATTCATCATGAAGTACCATGAAGTATCATCCACCTTCATCAACCAGCATTCACCCTCATCAGCCCATCATGAATCATCATTGATCAACCATCATTCACATCAGTATCTCAACACTCATGAACTCTCACCCTCAATCATCATCATTGAGCTTAATGAACCTTCATCATTCAGACCCTACTCATCCTAACTTTTACCATAATCATCCATTCATCAAGCCTAATTCACAACCCCGTAGATCTAAACCCTTGAAATCGGACACACCAACGTGGTCGATCGCCGCCACGCCTTGATCGCATCCACACCAACCTGCTGGTCGAGACTCTCCAGCTTCACGCCCTGGCGGAACTGGCAAATCTGGGAGAAAAATCTTCAAATTGTTAATGGTTGAGAATGGTGGTTAATGGTTGGTAATGGTTCATGGCTAATCATTGAATAGGAAGAATTTAAAATGGGAATCAATGAAAAGAATGTGAATCAACCATCTAATGGGATCGTTGGTGAAAAGAGGAATCAGCATTCTGAAATGTATCGATGTAATGAGAATCATTGGTTCAAAGATGAAGCATATGAAATAATGTATTCAAGTTCTATGATTTAATTTGGTGAAAATTCCTCTAATAAGAATCATATATTCAAATCGTCCATTCGTGTCATAGACAAGCATTCATGTCACATCACTATCTTAGATATGTGTTATTCATTCGGAAAGAACTTAACATGTATATATATATATGCATATCTATATGATAGACATTCAGTACCATTAAGTCCCGGCAATAATGTGCTTATAGATGTTTATAGTGTTTTACAAGCGCAGCGTATACATATCACTGAGTAAAAAAGCTGTATAACCAGCAACGAGTTTTGGGCACTTGTCCTTTAAGCATCGCGGGGATTTCTCAGAGTACTCCAGGTTTCACTGTGAGCGAGGCTGCAGAGCCCCAACGTCAAGATCATCCCAGCTCCATCTCGAGGCTGATGAGAAGTGCTTGGTAGTGGGGGCTGGCTATCCAAAAGTTTCTGCAACCAATAATGCTTAAGGCTTTTGAAGAAAATGGGCAGTTTTTCTCCATGACTGGCATGAAAAGTGTACTCCTGGATGCGGCTCAAGCCAGAAAACGGCATAGAGACCAACTGCCACATAAAATTCTAGAGTGGACTCCACCACAACTCTGTCAAACAAATGGGCTGACTGCAAATTTAAGACCGTCAGGCAAAGTAAGTCGTTAGCTCACCTTCCAAGATGGATTTGAGAAGCTCTCTAGTACGACTGTCTAGGTCAATGAAACCCAAACAAGGCTTAATCACTCCTCATGCCGTATGGGAAGCCTATGCAAACCTTCCGCACTGATCAAACACAACCAATTGTCTCAACATGCCATATTGCTGGTGTCTTTTCCATCTCACTTGTAGTTATTAATTCCCTATCATGATCCTGTGATTGCGGCCATGGAGTGACAATTCCTCCTCAAGAAGGGTATAAATCGATATTCCTGGCGCTGGATAGCTTACCTGCTAAGCACCATTGCAGATGAGTAGCAACACCCAACCGCTATTCACCGTGATTCGTCACTATCAACCACTCCCCACCACTATCAATTGTCGTCTGCCACTATCAACCACTATCCACGATCATCAACGATTACCCACGAACCCACGATAGAATCATTGACTTTTTGGTCCACGGAGTCCACCACTGAAGCACTGGAATCCAACCATTGCATGACTTGCTCACCGTCGCCATGAAACTCCCAGCATGAGGCAACTTTAAGGACCTCCAACTTCAGGGTGGCGTAGAGCAAAGCAGCACCTCCACATGTGGCCAAAGGATGACACGTTTGACCTATTTCTAAAAAAAACATCTGGTGCGACCTTCACGCCTCATCTTGTGGTCACGCTCTTTTGATGAACTCACACCAACTTGAACCATGGGAAAAACTATAAAAACTTATATATCCGAAAGGATCCGAATCTTCCAAAACTAAATACAGTAGTACATGGTGACGACAACTGTTCGCTCATTGGTATGCTGATCAATGCTTGAAGCTACTATAAGCTACTATAAGCTACTAGTAGTTTATGAAGCTCAGCAAATGGCTGGGGTATGCCGGGGCCGGGGTATGCCGGGGTATGCCCGGTTGTGGGTCAGGTGAATGATTCAAATGTTGCTTGAGCTCGCCACCAGTTCAACTCAGCAGCCCCTACACATTTGGGTGAAAAATGCTGAAAGGGCTTGCGCCATTGGTTAACCACCGTTCACCACTGATAGCCATTGCTCACCACCATCAACCGCAACTCTTCGCTTCGGTTTTCTAGCTCGCTTGCAGCAATCTTTCTGGTGACAACGTGGCAACAGGTATGAGTCATGGGGTTCACAACAAGCGAGATGCTCCAGCAACCACTTGACTCCACTTGACATAAATCATGATTCAAAATGATTCACGATTTATTCTTGCTGACCATGAAAATAAGACGCACTTATGGCACCCAGAAATGACAAAAAGGCTTCCAATGATGCTAAGGTTGAAGGTCATCACACCGAGGCTGCATAAATTGCCAGAGCGGGTGATCTTTTGTGTCTCTCTCTCTGTCATATCCGGGGGTGAAACAATGAAACTGAAGACGATCGCTTCGCGACTGGTAATGGCTGCCAAAACGGAGTTGTCCATAAACAGCACCACAAGCAATAGTTACCCTGGTCATAACCTAAGTCAACTAACTGGGGGGCACCACGCTGCAGCACATGTCATTCCGAAACTGTCACTCGCACAGTGGCGAAGACAACTTCCAAATCCAACGAGTCATGCGGCCTACTGGCTGACTCATCAGCGGGTCACCCAACTTGTCGGCTCTGCCATGGTTTTGGTGATTTCTCGCGTTAAAGAACGCTTCCATTGGTCGCTGCGGCCGGGGGATGGTTCACCGGAGGCTATCGGAGACTGTTGAAATTGGTCAAAATTGAATTGCCAGGTCAGTCTTTCTGAGCTGAATATTACTTATCCTTTATGATTCTCTGTCATAAAATGATTGGGATATGAGCGATCCTTAGTGAATTGAGCCATGTCAGCTATCTCAACAGGATGGAGATCATCTCCATAATTGACCATGATTAAGCATCCTGGACGCCAGTGTTTGATTTACGCAACCAACAGCCATCGGATTGATCAAACGGTGCCATCCCGACCTTGGAAGAGAGAAATGGAAACGCAGCGCGCGCCAAGCAATGCCAGACACCTGCCTTTCTCGGAGATCTCAAGAGATCATCCGGGTACTTTTGTCTGAGTGAAACAAGATGAAACAAGAGTCGGGGTCATGCCGCGGCCCGTGATGGCATAGCAGCCAAGACCACCCGATGATTGGCAGGACTGCGTCCTTACTTTTGATTCAGCAGCGTTCGGAACACCAGTGACTGAGTACTGGGGGGTCCAACATGTTCGGATGATCACAGACTGCCGCCGTTTCGTTTGCCCCCATGAATACGGGGCCCATCAGCAATGTTCAAAAGTATCGATGCAAAAATCATGTGTGACCAACTCGGAATCGTGCTCTAAAAGATACATGCTCTGGGTGGGATCTTTCAAAATGGCCTGGATCCGGTCAGAACTCGCAAAGTCGATGGGTCGGAGACCCCTGTTGTTCCGGATCTCAGGGTCTGCCCGTGCACGGAGCAAAAAAGTGAGGAGCCCTTCATTTTCCAAGAGAACGCACCAGCCCAAAGGATTGGTGCTAATATCCCTCGAGAACCTCACAACTGCCCCAGCTTCAGTGCCTTTGATGCGGCAAAATTGGCCATAGGCCCTGAATATGAGCTCCATGCTTCGGCAAATGCCTTCAGCTTGACAAACCTGGTTGATGTTGGCACGGCTCTCCAGCAACAACTGTGCAACTTCCAAGGTGTTCCTGGAATCACCTGGGCACTGTGTACAAGACACTGGTCATCCTAGGAGAGCACCCAACATGAGAAATTCTTCTCTCTCTCTCTCTCTCCAGCGTCATCACTCCAAGTCTCTCTGTGAGAGAAGCGCGAAAACAAAATTCAGGCCATACACGTTCAGCGAGAGTTGAGATTCGATTTAATCAGTTTGTAATTGTAAAACTATATCTTGACGGACATCCCAATCAACGTGGGTTTATCATGATTCCTCTACCACACAGCTGGCCGACTGTTGGCCACGAGTCACCTGCTGCATTGGCTAAGAGATGCAAAGGAGATGCGCTTGCAAGACCTCTGTGGCCACCGTGCACATCTGCTTTCAGTTCAATCATCCGAGCGACCACTTCGCATGGAACACCATGGCCCGCAAGGATATGTAGGGGCAAGTACTTGAATAGAAATGCTCCACCAAAGCTTACCCCTGCGCCATGCTGAACCAAAAGATCCACGGCCCCCACTGATGAGCAAAAAGACAGAGGCGGAAGCAAACTGATGCCTGAGGTATTGGGATCTGCCCGCAAGTCCAAGAGCGTTTCCAACATGTGCAGATCGTTGCTTTTGAACCACAAAGCCAGGTGCAATGGAGTAAAGCCTGGCAGGTGGAGCACCTCCGGCATCGCTGGCGCATGGTCTTGGAGAGAGGCCCTGGTGACCACGAGGGTGCGAACCAGCCTGCAGTCTCCAGATAGAGCTGCACAGGCCACTGGGCTGAGGCTGCGGTCCCTTTGCTGTCCTGCAACTGTGGAAAAGGAAAACTCCTGAAGGAAGTCCTCTACACTGCGGCATTTTGGGTCTAGACCGGCCATCTCTTCAAAGAGAGACAGGTACAATCTGTACGCAGTCTTCCTCTTGCTCCGACATAGTTCCGATAAATGATTTGCCAAGGCCGTTTGCAATACCTGGCAACAGCGCGCCCGGTCCTCCTCCACGGAAAAATTGCCCAAGTGCACCGGGTATCGATGCCACACTGGTGCTGTGTACTGCGCCGAATCAGGACTCCTCACCACCACGATGGCTTGCTCGGACCTCGCCGACAGAACGTGGCACCACAACTCCGTGCGGCACCAACCGCGTTGAAGCCAGCTGCTGAAATTACATTGCAACCCTGTGTCAGAATGCCGGTCGGAGGGCACCAATGCCACAAACAAGTTGCAGCGGCCGACGAAGGCAGGGATAGCATCGATGTATTTCAACTGGTTCTCTTCCAAATAATCCAAATAGGGGGTCGGACCACTGTCCACAAGCTGAGGAATTGAGAAGTAGTCCAACCAAACATATGCCGTGTGAAGCCTTTGGACATCTACTTTCGGCGGCACTCCACCGTAGAATTCGGAGACGACATCCAACTGGATCTTGAGCTTCCTTCCAATCAGGTTACTCAAAAGACCTCGCTGGAACAGGCATGGAGACGACAACACCAACAGCAACAACAACAACAACAACAACAACAACAACAACAACAACAGCAGCAGACCACGACGATCGTAAGGAGGACCACAACAATCACTCTATGATTACAAAACAACCGCGACTGCAATGACAAGCAAGACAACGCCAGCAACAAAAACAACAAGCCCGCCTTGAAGCACTTGCAATTTTGCGCCATTGGGATCTGGATGGTTGTGTCCAAACCACTGATGCGACACGAAAATGGTAAACATCGTCCGGACCCACTTCTCCAACAGACCTTGAGCTTTCAGGATGGGATGAGGAGGCAACTGGCCGGCCATCGCTAGGACATGTTCAACTTTCACCACCCACATGGGGGCATTTCCGGACGGATGGCTCAAGTCCTGGGCATTTTCAGTGGGATAGCAGGTGTTGGCGGTGCTGTCCTCCACGTCAGCTGCAACAGCACTGCCGGCGCTGGAGCAAGATCCCATGATATCTCATGGCAGTCAAGAAAGAACTGAGTTGCTTCGACATGCGCTATCTATTCAACTTGGATTCTTGATGTTGCTTGATTCTTATCATTTCTTCTCCATTGAATCCTATCAACTTGGATATTTATGCTGATTCACGACTTGATTCTTATCATTTCGTACCCCCACAATCACCAACTGAGCCACGCACAGCCATCATCTCCGGGCAACGGTCAAGCCCCGGCCACCAACCATTGCTACTCAACCAGGCTAGCAAAAACAGGCATTTAAAGGCCTACAGTGTACCACTTGTGGATATATCGTGTTGCAAATGATACACCAACATGATGAAATATCTAAAATGACAAAATCAGGCATTCGCTAACAACTAGCATCCCCAACATTAAAAAACATCAAAGAACATCCAAGTTACACAACATCCTCTATGACCCTCATCAGCTAACATGATGATAGTGGATTCCTTCTTTCATCAGCCAACACAAACTTGGAGTTCTATGCTGGTGGCTATCATCCTCATCAACTGGCAGTGGGTCAGTCACCCTTAGTCCCCCTGGTTCCCCATCACTAACCATTGTTTTTCCTCTTTTATTGTTGGTTAATATCCACCATGAAATTGGTTGCTTAAAGACTTGACCGTTAGCTATAGCTGGTATATCACTATTGCTGGCTACTATCGCCTATTATTAACCATTACCCATATCAACCCATGGTTGTTACACCCCAGATGCTAATAATGAAATTCGTTGGTCGTTATCTTCCATATCTTATCCCCCATTGACCATGTCAACCCTTGGCTGTTCACCATATCAACCCATGGTTGTTATCCCCGTTTCTACAACCTCCCGACCCTCCAAGCGCCGCGGGGCTTCGCGGGGTCGCGGATCGCGGATCGCCTCCACCGGGCACAATGCCCTCCTCCAAGGCCGCCTTGGTGGCGTTCAAGGCATCGTTCAAGCGGTCCTGGAAGCAGAAGCGAAAGGATTTGTGGTGAATGGTTTGACGACTGGTTTCGATTTGGTTCCATTTGGTGGATGGAATTTCTAGTGTTTCTTTGATTTGATTTCGATTTGGTGTGTGGAATGGTTCTAGTGTTTCTTTGATTTGATTTTGATTTGGTTCCTGTATAGATTTTTGGTGGTTCTTTGAATCATGAAAAGCGGTAACCGGTAACTAAGTGTTTCTTTCAGAGTTCTCTTTAAAGGTTGCTTTGTCACGGTTCAATTGTTGGCTCATGAATCGAATCTGTATGATCAGATTCAAGGTTTGAGCTCCGTAGCTATCCAATGAAGAGCAAAGTCCCCCTAGGCATAACATGGCAGAGCGCGTGATCGATTACAGATTCTCTTCACTTTGCGTGTACATAAGTTCAGTTGAGGTCAAGTATTAAGCTCAATGATTCTACGATCGCCAAGTCCAGTGCAGTCAGTTTGCGGTCAAGGCGCAGTTATCATGGCCGAGTGATGACTACAGTGATTTAGTGTTTATCAATTTGATAAGCCATGAGGCACTATTGATGTTATACAACTGGTTGGTGGTTTCAACCCTCATGAAAAATATGCTTGTGAACCAACCGACCAGGGGTTAATATTGGGGGAAACATGCAAATCAAACCACCAACCAGCAGTTGTTCAACCATGACTGCTGGTTATTATCCCCTATTCTTGACCATCGTAAGCCAATATAAAACCTATTCGTGCTGGTTATTTCTTCCATGTTTCAGCATGATACCAATATGATCACTCAATAGTTATTGATTTCAAAGATGTTCATCCCTTCTAACCCTATATGCCCCCTATATAACCCCTATATGACCTCTAGATGACCCCTATATGACCTCTAGATGACCCCTACATGACCCGTACATGACCCCTATAACCAACCCCTAGGGCACCCTTACGGCAACCCTCGGCTCGCACCATCTCCGGCTGGGACCCCTCCTTGGTCTCGTTCACTTCCACCTCTGAGGCGCCTCCCACCTGGTGGCGCTGGTACCACAACCGAGGCGGCGCTGAACCAGGGACTGGTTCAGTGGTGCTATACTATGTCTGAATAGTATGGTGGTATAGATAGTATGGAGGTATACTATATGAATAGTTCATAGTACGGGATGATGACTAGCCACTAAAGGGGATATATACCAACTATATGGCGAGCTGGGTCAATATTAACCAACCAATAATAGCTTTTTATGACCAACCAAATCATAAGGAAAACAATGGTTAATAGTGGGGGAACCAAGGGCACGGGATTTTGACCCACAGCCATACGAATAGAACCATATGATTTAATACTATGACTAGTATTCAAATAGTGGACAGTGCTATGGTGAGCAGGATAGTGCTAGTACTAGCAAGACTTCTATCAAGAGCAAGACTTCAGCTGTACTATGCTGAGCAGGAA